>VZTG01005265.1:18938-29617 GCA_013397845.1 Melanocharis versteri | reverse complement strand
GGAGGAGGGGGAAGCGCGGGGCTGCCAAAATCAACTCCGGGCGGTGCAAACACCCGGCCAGCTGCGCGGTGTAGCTAGGGAAACACGGCACAGCTGGAGCACAACAGGGCCCTGCCTCCCCAGAAAGCTCCTCCTGGGCCTCCCCGCAGCCCAGCGAGCAGCTGGGGGGGCTGCAGCCCACCGCCCCGTGCCGCAGTGCCCAGCATGGCGCTGCCCATCCCCGGCTTGTCCGCGGCTGCCCCATCCCATTCCCTGCCCTGGTTTGGCACACGTCTCCACGCAGCGCGACACCTCTCCCGGGGAGGGCAGTGGGACACGGGGGCTTGGCCTTGCCGGGGACCTGGCCCGGGGCAGGAGCCGGCAGAAGGCAGCAAGGAGTAGCCCGGCTTACCCCGGCAGGACAGCCCGCTGGCATCACCAGGGCTGGGACACTGCCAGGACCTCGGGCATCCCCCCGGGCACGGCTGTCCCTGACACCCTGCTGCTTGCAAGCACGTTCTGCAAGCAACGACCATGCCTGGCAGCATGGCATCCCTTGGCCCTGTGCCCTCCCTGCGGTCCCCAGCGGTGTCACTGACCTGTCCCCTCTCCTCTCTCCCGACGTCCTCGCTGGCCGGGGATCCAGCGGCGCGGAGGGCAGGGAAGGGTTGGGGTCTGTGTGGCTGTGCCAGCGTCGCTGCACGGTGCCCGCTGCAGCACAGCAGCGGCTCTGGGGACGGCGGGACGTGAGCGGGGCTGAGCAGGGAGGAGGCGGGCGATGGCTCCCAGCTGTCCCGCCGATGCCAGGAATCCGGTGCTGGCTCTGTGCACCCAGAGCTCGTCACAGTCTCCTGGCTCGTCTGCGGGACACGGGGAAGAGATGAGGGAAACTCCCTCCCCTTTCCCGAGGAAAAGAAAGAGAGACGGGGAACCCGCCTGGCTGCAGCCCGAGGCACGGGGGAATCCGAGGCACGGGGTGGCAGCGTGAGGGAGAGAGGGGCTGCAGGGGTGTCCGGCACTGCCAGGCTGGGAGCAGGGTGGGACGCTGGCATGGGGCCCGTCAGGCCAGGAGGGTGCTGGGCATCCCTGCCCAGGGAGGGGGGCATGGCCACTGCAGTGGGGGCACGTGGGCAGGGAGGAAATGGGTACTCCAGCCGTGCCTGGGCTTTCCTCCACAGCCTGGACTTCCCTGGAAATGCCGAGGGGTGCCCTCACCAAGAGGCAGAGGTGGCTTGACAGAGGCTTGGGGGTCCCTGTGCCCTTGGAGAGGGGATGGTGCCGACCAAGGGCGGTGCTGGGAAAGGGTCCCGGTCCCACCAGCTGCTTCCTGGTGCCTGCACATGTGTGTGAGGAGCAGCGCCCTGCACAAAGGCATCTCTGAGGCTCCAGAGCTGGGCCTGGCGCCGGCACATCCCCAAAGGAGCTGCCAGCTGCGGGCAGCTGGAGCTGCACCGCGATGGAGGCGGCTGGCCATGCGCAGCCTCCAGCCTGGCACCTTCACCCCTCCACCACCTCTTCCCAGGGCGGGCACCGGCTTGTCCCCGGTGGGGAGGTGATGGGTCCCATCCCAGGGGCGTCTCCTGTCCCAGCAAAGTGCAGGTGGGATGCCCCAACGGTGCCCTACGGAACAGCCTGTAGTTCTGCAGGGGCTTTGTGGGCATGTGTCCTGCCCAGTGGTGAGGGTCCCGCGGAGTATTCCAGAGGATCGCGGTGCCAGGGCTGTGCCATGCCCGGCGTGGGGGTGTCTCAGCAGGCCCTCACCCCAGCTCTGCCCCACGCAGCTCCCATTGTCTGCCCTCATTAGCTGCTGCCTGCTCGCGGCTTTGAACATGAGCCGGGCTCAGGGCGACAGGAAGGAGCCTCCGCTCCCCAGGGATGAGGTCGTGGTGCAACTGCATGCCCTGGGCCCCCCTTCTCACAGCCTCCCACTGCCTTCTGGGCACCCCAACACCCCCTCCAGGCATAAGCCTGGAGACGGGAAGGCATGTGGGGCACCCCCTCTCTCCAGAAAGAGCTCCCCTCGACTGCCCCGCCCCGTTGTGGGATGCAGAGAGCCGTCAGCCTCCCCAAAGCTTTGTGCCGAGTGTGGCTTGTGCCGTGTCTAATCCCCCCCGCCTCACACACACGCGGCGGGGCGGGGGGGGGCTGTCGTAATGGGTGGAAATATCTCATAATTCACGTTGGACACAGGGATTACAGCCGTTCCGGCAATATTTGCACAACTGGTAGGCGACTTGCAGGGCTGGGCCATCCCAGACGAAGGCCAGGGGGGTCTGGGAATGGAGGTAGTTTTGGGGGTGGTAGGTACAGAGGGGGGATGCAGTTTGGGGAGGCAATGGAGGGAGGGAAGCTGGCTATTTTCTGTCTGTGAACACATGGAATTTATTATGGAGAGCGCATTGCTGACATGGTGGGGATGGCTGGGGCTTCTGCTCTCATCCTGCTGTGGTGGCCACAGCTCAGGGAGCAGAATGGAGACCCCAAAACAGTCTTGCCATGCTAAGCAGATCCTGGCAGTGTTCCTGAATAAGACGCCTGTTCCCAGTGCCCTGTCAACCCCACAGAGCTCCCTGCTCATAGGAGCACCCAAAGGTGCTGGTGTCCCTCTGACCCCAAATGTCCCCTCCTCAAAGGCTTTGAAGGGTGATCCCAGCAGGAGGAAAGTGGGGGGCATGTGGGGCATGTGGGGGCCTTGTTTGGCATGGGGATTAGCAAGCTCCCAGATGCGATGGTGGTCTCCCCCCTCCCCACCGGACATGCAGGCAAATATTTGTGCCCAGACTTCGCAGGACAGCGAGAAGGAATTTCATTCTTGCGCCCACCTGCGGCTCGGCTGCCTGGCATTAACCCTTTCGCCTCTCCATGGGATGGAGGCGGAGGGACGAGGTGCCCTCTCAGCACATGCCGTGCCCCCCATTGGAGTGGGAAACTTGGCTGAGAAGCGGGATGGTAGAGGAGGCACAGTGGAATCATCCCAGATGCCTGCAGAGCCACTGGCATAAGGTGTCCTTGCCCAAGGCAAGGAGGGTTTGCCCACGGACATCCTCTGGGCAGCACCGAGGGCTGTGTGCTGGGATGCTGGGCAGCATGTGGCTTGCTGAAAACTGGGAGAGGTAAAACCCTGCCATCCTTCACCCCCAAGCTGCTGCACCCCGACCAAGGTGCCCCTTGCAAGTCCGTTTACCCGGCAGCGTGGGTGTTCTCCTCGGCCGGCTGTATGGGAGCAGCGCAAGGACCGGGCTGCGCGGGGAGTAGAATTTGCCCACGGATGTTTATTGGCAATTTGCATATGTAGCAAAAAAGCCCGGAGGGTCCAGGAGGGACCCTGCTCCCGGGGACTGCCCGTGCTCGGGGAGGGGCAGCCCGGGTAGAGGGTCCCCCGCTGCCTGGCACCCGTAGAGCCCCGCTGTGCTCCTTTCCCTGGCCCCGGAGCCAGCTGTGCCCTGAGCAAACGGGACTGTTTGCTCACGCCGGGATTAGCCGCTCTCTTTGTTCCTTTGACTTTCTCTTTCCTTTATGCCAGACCCTTTTATGGGGGCTTCAAAGGGGGCTGGGACCCCCCTCCCTGCTTCTGGAAGGCCAGGTTTGCTTCCCATGCTAGCACTGACATCCTGGGGGTGCCCACCGAGCACATCTGGGTGGCCTTCGGGGACAGCAGCTGTGCCACCGAACCACAGTCTCCCCCCCAACCCGGCGTCTTCCTCCTCTTCCCCCCTCCCTCCCCTGACTCCTGGCACCTCCTGCTGTCTTCAGCACCTTGGCAAAGTGGGTGCGAACGGCTGTCCCTGCAGCGGGATTCCCAGCACTTTGCACCCTGTAAGGAGAGGTGGGAATCTTGGCACCGGGATCCGGCCAGCTGTGCAGCCCCGCGGCCCCCGCCTGGCTTCCTGTCCCCTGCCAGAGCCCTGGCTGCCCGGCCGGAGCCCCCGTGTCCCTCTGGGGTCCCTGTGCCTTACTCACTGCCCCCACACTCTCTCCCTCTACAGCACGCAACACTCGTGGGATCGGGCTGGGGCCAGCAGCAGGGGCTCTCCCCCCATCCTCCTCTGCCCCCCTGGCACGGGCAGCGAATGCTGGCATTGCCCTTTCTAGCAGAGGAACACCAGGCTGCCCACGGGCACAGGCTCACGCTGCCTGCCAGCTTCTGGCATTGTTGAAAAGGAATATTTTGGAGTAAAGGGACTATTGTGGGCACCTTAGGCTGCCCACGGGGGTCCATTAGACCTCCAGTTTCCAGTTGCTCTCCAGTTTCCCCTGATGGGTTTGTTTGCCTAACCAAGAAGGAACACAGGACACCGCAGCTCTCCAGCCTGGCATCGCCAATGACTTTGCACCAGGGAGGGACAGGGAACGGACATGGGGGAGGCATGGCAGGGACTGACATGGGGACGGCGGTGGGCGCGAGGCCAGCGCTGGCAGAGGGGCTGAGGGTGCTGACGGGCGTGATTGCGGGTGTGATTGCAGCTTGTCACGTCCGCAGACGGGCCACGGCCGTGTGCGAGAAGCCTGGAGGTGTTTGACCCCGGCGCTCACAGGTCCCTTTGCTGCCAGCTGTGCCCAGGCGAGCCGGGGCTGCCAGTCTCGTCCCTGGAGTCGTGGCACCCGCTGGACCCCGCCATCCAGGCACCCTGCAAGGTGGGCTGCTGTGGGCTGAGCAGGGTATGGGGCAGGTGGAGCGGGGCTGGGGTGTTTACTTTAACTGTTGTCACCCGGCCAGGCGCTGCCGGGAACTGCTGTCCACAGGGACGGGGGTGGGAACGTGCGAGAGTGTGTGAGAGCTGGGGTGTGAGAAGGAAAGGCACGCGCTGCAGGGAGACCGGGAGCGAGAGGATGTGAGCTGGGAGGGGGGTGTCCCCGAAAGGGAAGCCGTGGGGGGCTGCCGGCGTGGAGGGTTATCTGAGCGCATGCCCCGACGCGTGCCAGGGAAGCACACGTGCATACACGCAGGTTTGAGGGAGCGCGGGGTGGGAGTGTACACGCGTGCAGTATGGGGACACGCACGTACACATGGGTATGGGGGTGTGCACCCCCTGCCAGAGTGCCCGGCGAGGGCTGGCTTTGCCAGGGAATGTCACAGCCGTGCCAGGGCATGGTGCTGAACAGGACCCCGGTGCTTCTCCTACTCAGAGAGGGGGCAGCTGCGGGTGCCTCACCCACCCCACTCCCAACAAACACCCCTGGTGAAACAGCCCTGGGGCCATGCACTCGCCACGACTCCCGTGATCCATCACCCTCTCCAGCTCAGAGGGATCCCGTGCACCACAGCCATTCCAGGGACCTCCAGCTCCCTGAGCCATCTCTGGGTGATGGATGCAGGGGTCAGGGCATGCCTCTGGGTGAGGGTCAACAGGGATGGGGTCTAACTGGGTGAAGGTCACCAGGGATGAAGTCCACCTCTGGGAGAGGGTCACCAGGATTATGGTCCACCTCTAGGAGAGGGTTTTTGGTGGCTTTCATACTTGGCTGCCACAGCCAGGAGCAGGACCGCATTAGGGCTGATGTTCCCAGGGCTGTCCAGTGCAGGGTCACTGACGCCAGCCCTTCTGCAGGTACCAGGGCCACCCTCTCCCCCTGGACAGGCACAGCTGAGGCACTGACCACTGAGGCGCTGGCTGCTGAGTGCTCAGGCCTGGGGCAGGTGAGCAGCCACGGAGAGCGCCCAGGGACGCCCTTCCCGCGCCCCGAGCCAAGGGAGGAAGCGGCCGGAGGCAGGAAGCCGTCCCCCGGGCCCGGGGCCCCCGCTGCGATTTTGCTGGAAGGTCAGCGGCGACACAACAGGAAATCGTGCTGCCTCGGCTGGGCGGCCAGGCCGGAGCCGCAGAGCCGCGCCGTGCTGTCCCGGGGCCGCTCCCGGCCTCCGGCCCTCCGTCCCGGCTGGGCGGCTCGCGGGGAACCCGCGCCACCTCTGCCCTCCATGGAAGGGGGACGGGAGCCGGGGAGCAGCTGCTGGCCCCAGGGTGGAAGATGCAGGGCCGAAGCCCCCAGCCGAGCATGGAGATGAACAGTGAGTGTGTGGCTGAAAGGGGGGACTGGGCGTGCAGGAAGGGACAGTGGATACTGTAGCCCCACAGCCAGAGTGTCCCCCGCACGATGAATCCCACAGATGGGCATCGAACCCCAAGGGTGGCTCTGGGCTGGTTGGACCTGGCCATTGCCAGCATGCGAGGGCAACCAAGCATCTCTCCATGCCCATCCTAGGGAAACAGGCTGCGCTGAGGACTTTTGGGGACAGGTGTAGTGCCAGGGCAGACCCAGAGGCAGGCGGGAGGATGCAAAGAGGGCCTTTGGAGAAGCTGGCAGGATGGGCAGTTGCTGGGCACAGCGGCGTGCAGCGGCACTGGGGAAGGCAGGGCTGGCAGGGGAGCACTCAGCCAGGGCAGCAGCAAGGAGCAGATGTTCCCTGTGGGACGCTGCAGGCCGGGATTCCCCGAAGTGCATATGACGCCTGGAGCTGTTCTTGGCAGGGATCCGGAGGGCTGGCCCTGGTCTGCACAGGGAGTACAGCCCTGCTTCCTTGCCTGGAGCGTGGCCGAAAAACCTGGCAGACATGGCTGTGCGGCCCCTTGGCACACGCCACTGGCACGGAAACCCCGGCTCTCCCCCATGAGCACTGGGCACCCCTCGCTGGCTGACTGGAGAGCAGCACCAGGCCCTCCTCAGCCACTCACACCTCCCCCTGCACTCCCACCACGGGGCCATCAAAACCACCAGTGGGCTGGGGAGAGGACTTGCCACTGCAGGCATGGCTCTGGGCTGGCACTGCCCTGGGAGGGTGGCACAGTGCACAAGGCTACCCCACCTCCTCCAGGACTGCTCCTCCTCACATCCTTCCTCCTGCACGTGAAAGAGGACCGTGCCAGCCCAACACGGCTGGTCTGTGACAACAGGCTTATCCAGAAGTACATCATGGAGGCCAAGGACATGGAAAAGAGAGTGGTGAGGATACACTCCCCTACAAAACCCAAGACCAGGGACATGCACAGTTCCTGGCACCTCACCTTGACATCTCTCCTCATTAGGGCCAGTGCCAGGCTCTGCCTGCACTCAGCTGCCCTGCAGTGCTGCCCTTGGTGGACTTCACTTTCCAGCAGTGGAAATCAAAATCGGTGAGAGGGGCTGGGAGGAGGGTGCTGGCACTGGTGTGCTAACAGGACTGGAGAAGGAACCTTGGGTCGGCACTAGCACCAGAAATGCTGAACAAGATGCTTGTAGGCATATCTGGTGGCACAGGGAGGGTAGAGGACCTCATCCAGACCTAAGGTGAGCACAGGAAGCAACGAGGCCCTGGGGGTCACTGTCTGCTCCCCCAGAACGAGACCAAGCGGCGGGAGATCCTGTGTGACCTGGCCCTGCTGGTGGGTGCTGCAGCAGGGGCCCAGGGCCAGGTGAGCGACGAGTGTGGGGCCAGGCAGCTGAGCCACCTTTACCGACATGCCAACTCCTTCTTCCTGCTCCTGCAGACTTTCAGCTGGGAGGTGAGACCTCCCCACATGAGCCAGACCACCCTGGCAGAGGTGCCAGCTGGGCTGGGTTGGGTGCGAGGATGTTTGTCACCCCTCTGTCCCACTCTCGCCCTTCAGGCAGGACAGTGGGAGCCGAGCTGCTCTCCACACTCCATGGAGCAGACCCACATCACCAGCATTTTCCTCACCTACCGGCAGCTGGTACAGGGCAAGTTGCGCTTCTTCTTCTACGACCTGGCCAAGGTCTTGTGCAAGCAAGGACAGGGGGACAGCAGAGACCCTCCATGCAGGGCCCAGTGAGGCTGCACACAGGGCTCAACCCCAAAGCGACGCTGGAGCAATCCTGCAGGACACTAAACTGTGCTCTGGGTGCCCAGGAAGATGCCCACAGGGAAAGGGTTGGCACCTGTCCCTCAAGTCTTCATCACCCGTGCAGCGCACGGAGGCAAACAGTGACACTCACGTGCCAGCAGGCACGGGCCCTGCTCCCACCCGAGCAGGCACCTCTACTGTGAATGCTTTTCGATTAAAGAGCTATTTTTCTAAAGAGTTGTGTGTGTCCTTGTGCCCGGGTCTGGGGCAGGAGCTGTCTCCTCTGGGACATGCTCCCAGTTCTGCCCAGTGCCCGCTCCCTCCCGCGGCAGCCGCCCATGCTGCAGGATCCCCTGGCACAGCCCCGAGCAGGGCCTGAGCTGCCACTCCTCCTCTGTACCCACCTGCCGCAGGTTTGGACTCCCCATCCTTTGGGAAGTGGCACGGTCCCCCCTTTCCACCTGTGCAGGTGTGTCCACTCCCTGCCAGCCTCATCTCCCAGCAAGCACAGCCAGGTGTAGAAAACATCCCAGTTTAATCAAAACAAAGGCAGCCTGCCTCAGGATGGTTCCTGAGGGAATGGTCCCCAGTCCCCAGAGGCAGGCAGGCAGCTGTCCCAGTCCAGTTGCTCCTGGCCAGAGCCAGGGCTGTTGAGCACAGGCGAAGGTGAGGAGATGCCAAAAGGCAAGACTAGAGCACTCAGCATGGTGTCCACTCAGATGCCAGGCACCTCTCCCCTTGCAAACAGAGATGTGGATCCCAGCAGGAGTCAGAAGACGCTGGGATGAGGAGGAGGATTGCTCCCGCCTCCCCAGCTCTGAAGAGGCTGGGCAGCATGGATGCTGGAGCAGAATGCGGGCTCTCAGGGCTCCAGCTGGATGTCTGTGGGGCAGCCCATGGAGATGTGCTAGAAGGCCAACTTCTTCATCAGCAGGTAAACACGAGAGTCCACCTCAAACCCATGCAGGTTGTTTGCGTCTCCTTGCAGCCGCATGAGCAGCCCCCCGTAGGACACATAGGCAGAGCTGAGGTGGGAGGAGAGGAGCAGTGAGAACAGGGAATCCCATGGGAGAGCCAAGCCAAGATCCCAGCGCCCCCCACCCCAGCCCGGGGCACTGTGTCCCCCCACTCTTGACAGGCACTCACAGGCGTGTGGCCGCCTCCGTGGAGGTCTCGTCCCCCTCGATCCGGTACACCTTGCCGTACATCACGTACTCAAACTGGTCTGCCCTGCAACAGCACAGCCTGAGGTCAGCAAGGAATCAAACCTGGCCGTTCCTCCAGCTCAGTGTCCTCTGGGAGAAGGTACCACACAATCACAGAGTCAATCAGAGTGGAAAAGATCTCTCAGATCATCAAGTCCAGTGTGTGACTGAACACCACCTCGTCAACTAGACCACAGCACAAGTGCCACATACAGTTTTTCCTTAAACAATTCCACGGATAGTGACTCCACTGTCTCCCTAGGCAGCCCATTCCAATGTTTCATCACCCACTCTGTGAAGAAATTCCTCTTACTGTCCAACCTGAGACATTCAACCTCAGCACTTCACCTTTTCCCTCATGCACTCCCACGTGGGCCCCAGCTGGGCCCTGTACCTGGATGGCCGGTCATCCGTGGGGTTGTACTCGCCATCGTCCAGGGTGCCGTCCTCATACAAGGTGCTGGCGATGACCAGGCGGAATTTGTCCCCTGCGAGGAGGCCAGAGGAGCAGTGAGAAGGTTAGAGCACAACCAGAGCAGCAGCAGACACAGCCAGAACTCAGGGTGGTGGCAAAGGGCCACTCTGGCAGGGGGTGCTGAACAAGCTCTTGTCCCTGCTGCCGGTCCTCCAACAGGATTGTGGGAAATGCGTAGAAGGTCACACTGGATCCTGCGTCTCCTCGTTCCCCACATCACAGAGGAAACCAGAGCCACAAGGACAGCACTGCTGGTGTTTTCAGGGCACACAATAAGATATTCAACAGGCAAGCCCCAGAGGGCTTGGCTGGACCCTGGGCAGGTACATGAGCCCCTGCAGCATCAGTTTCAGCCCTTCTGTGTTTCATTGACAGCAATATTCTCTTTTCCACACATTTAGTGTATTTAGCTGCAGAAGTTAATTTCAGGAGGTCTCCCTTAAAGCCTGGTTACCACCAGCTGAAGCAGCTTCCCCAGACAGCATCTGTGAGGAAAGGAACAGAGCTGAGCCCAAATACACCCAGGGAGGTGAACCAGAACCCAGCTCAGCCTCAGTACCCTGAGAGTACCCTGAACCTCCTGCCACCTGGGGACAACACAGGGGCCCAAGGAAGCCTGAGACAGCTTATTCCTTGATCACAGCAATTCCTGGCTCCATCCTCTTTAACGTCGCCCACCCAAGCTGACACCGGCTGACCCAGCCTGTGCTAGCAGCCCGATGGCTTACCGAGGTCCACGGGGTAGATCTGGGTGTTCACGTCCAGGATGAGATCCATCTTGAAGGACTCGCTCTCGCAGTGCAGGCGCGACACTGGGGAGAGCAGCAGAGTCAGGGATCAGGACAGAGAAGATCCCCGAGGGCTGGGTGGGAACAGGGTCTTCTTCCCACCCCGGGCTGGCACCCGAGCCGTGTTCGGATGGGTTTGGGGACGGATGCCAGAGCCCGGCAGCTGACGGAGGTGTGCGCAGGCGGAGAGAGGAACACGGTGGGGCGGGGAATGCAAGGCACCGGGCCCGCGGGGGTGTGGGGGGCACAGCAGCCGGGCTGGGGAAGCCCTGGGGACGCGGGGCGTTCCGGCGGCTGGCAACACGCGGAGGGGCCAGCGCCGGCGGGAGGGGCGGACGGGGGACCGGGAGAAGCGGGCCGGGGCCCAACTCACCGCGGTCGAACTTCTTGCCCTCTGGGTCGATGTCCTTCACGTCGAAGATGTCCTCGAAGAGGATCCCGGCCATGGCAGCGGCCC
>VZTG01005265.1:223-18736 GCA_013397845.1 Melanocharis versteri | reverse complement strand
GTGTCCCGGGAGGGGTCAGGGGAGTCCCGGGAGGGGGCCGAAGTGTTCTAGGAGGGGTCCGGGATGTCCTCGGGGCGAGTCCGGGATGTCTCCGAGGGTCCGGGATGTCTCCGGGGGTCCGGGATGTCCCGGGGGGGTTCCGGCATCCCCCGCGGGGCTCTCGCAGCCCGCGTCCCGCCCTCGCCGCATTGGACAGAGGGGCTTCACCCGCGGTCCCCGATCGCAGCTGGACACCGGTGTGATGAGCTGCGCGGACTCAGCCAGCGATGGGCCTCGGGGCTGCAGCCCCCACCGGCTTCTTCCTCCTCGCGCCCCAGCCGTGGCGGGGGGGGACGTGTGACCCCGTCCCCCGTGCCCTGCCGATGAACCGTGAGGGGAGCAGGGGGGTCTGGCACGGCCGGGGCTGCTCGCACGTTGGGCGCCACGGGGTGCTCCATGCCTGGCATCTGGTCGGGAGCTGCCGGTGCGGGTTCAAGAGTTCAGCCCTGTCCTCCCCGTTCCCCGAATGCCACCTCCAGCCTGCCCGAACAAATCCTTCCCTGCCTCAGGAGAGGCTTGGCAGTGGGGACCCTGCACCTCGTTTGGGCAGCGTGTGCCCGCCCAGACGTGGCACGGAGAAGGCTGGCGGAGCCCGCAGGTGTGCCGGTGCGATGGGGGCTGGGGACGGCGGGTGGCACGGCGCTGTGTGTGCGTCACATGCCACCATCTCCCTAGGGACCACGAGGTCGTGAGCGGGGACATCTATGGGACATGGCTCCCCGTGCGCGGCCCTTATGCCTGCAACGAGGTGGCTTCGTGGGGACAGAGCCCATGCTGTCCCCAGGCGCCAGGCATTTCCAGGTTGTGGTCCGGGATGGTACTCAGAGCCCAGGTGCCCCAGCATCCGCACCGGGAAGCCTGTCACAAGATGCCTATGGTCCCCAGACCCACACAGGTGTGACCTCTCCATGGCATGTCCCCTCCGTGACACGGTGCCAGCGCATCCTCACGCATGCCTGAGGCGCAGGCAGCGGAACGGGGCGGTGTGGTGACACGCAGCGGGGACGCTGGCGTGAAGGGGGGTGCTGGTGCCAGGGGTCTGGTGGCTCGTCGCGGGGGCGTGGGCGGTTCACGGCGGGGTCACCCCGCGGCGGTGGCACTCAGCGGGGACAGTCTTAATGCGCTGGGACGGAACCTCGGCTCCTTCTAATCATCGCCTGGGCGGGCAACGCTCCCAAGCCCCGCAGCCCCCTCCCCACTCTGTCCACCCTGGCTCGGGGAGGGGCGGAAACCTCCTCCCTGCCAGAATGTGGTGGCCGTAGACAGGCATCTCTCTGGCACAAGGTGAGAGGTGTGGACCCCTCCCCAGAGTTCCTGTGCCCTCCCGGCATCCTGCATCCCGCGTGCCCCTGCCCGCTTGTTTGGGGGGCAGGAGTGGGCTGTTGGGGACCTGGTCACCCCTGCGTGAGGGGCTGTGGGGGACACCCGGGGCTGTGCAGGTTGCCAGGGGGTGGCAGCAACACACCGAACATGGCAGGACAGCCCCAGGGTGTGCCGGAACGGAGAGAGTCCTACCGCAGCCAGGCTCACCAGTATGACTAGTTGCCCTTCTCGGAATCCTCAGGGTGCCGTCCTGGAGGGACGTGACCTGCCTGGCGGGGACCAGCCGGCCGGGGCAGGGTTGTGTGGGGGCCAGGGCTGTTTTCCGGGGAGGGGTCCATGTGCCAGCCCCTCCTGTCAGGGGTACCCATTGGGATCCTGATGTGATTCAGGCTGGCGGGCCATGGCACAGCTGTGCCCCCTGCTTGGATGCTCTCAGGGCCACTGTGGGGTGACACAAAGGGCTAATCCCACCTGGCCGTCCCTGTCTGCCCCTGCTGAGACCTGGCACACCCGGTACAGGCCAGCAGGCAGCTGGGACTGTGCTCACCAGCCGGCGAGGCAGCCCCCAGGGGTGCTGCTGCCCGGCGACCCTGCCAGCCGGCCCTGCCGTCTGCCTCCTGCCCTTGCGGGCCACGGCACACCTGAGCCCCGACCCTGGGCAGGGTCATGGGCACGCAGCCACCTGCAGGACCAGATGGGGAAGGGAGGGGCGGATTTCCAGATGCCCCGCAGATGCCACAGGATCAGGGTGGCAGCAGGAGACTGGCACAGCCCTGAACCTCCTGGGCACTGGCTGTGTAGCAGGACCACAGTGCCAAGAGCTGTCCTTGTCCCTAAGCCCCCTCCTGGGCCCCGTGCCCATGCAACCCTTGGGGCAGGATTGGCCGAGAGGTTGCTGGCCCTGGTGTAAATCTGGCCAGGGTTGGCAGAGGATGGGGCACTCTGCTTTTTCCTGCACTCCATGCCCATCTGCCCTGGCTGTGCCGTGTGCCGGCTGCTTCGCTGACCCCGTGCCATGTGCCATGCCACGCCACGCCGTGCTGTGCCATGCTGTGCCACAGGAGTGTGGGTGGCCAGAGGGACTCATGTACCCAGCTAACGCCAGCCCTGTGCAGCTGGGGCTGAACAGACGGTCCTGGCACAGGTGTTGGTGGGGGCTGGGGGGTCAGCCCTGCCTTCGCAGCCGTTGCCCAGGGAGCTCCCGTTTGCCAGCCAGGTGCCTGGCGTCACCTCCTTATCTGGGATTAAACAAACTCTCCTCAGATCCGGCGCCAGGTGCTGCCCCTGTGCCCGTGGGACCAGCCCTTCCCTACCTTGTGCCCCTCCATGCCTGCTGCCCTTCCCTCATGCTGAGAAGTCCACGTGTCCCCGGGGTGAAGAGCCCCTCAAATGCTGGACCCAGGCTTCCCTTGCTCTAGTCGTGCAGTAGCCCCTGGGGCCTCTGTGCAAGGCAGGCAGCAACTCCAAAGCAGGGCACAGAGTGGGACCATCTCTGCCCCTGCCTTGGGGCACCCCCAAACCAAAATGGGTCCTGCACCTCAGCCAGGGAGGTGTCCGTGTCCCCATTGTGATGGATCCTGGCAGCACCAGTGCCCGTGGTGCCAGGCTCCCCAGAGCAGGGGTACAGCCCCCTCCTTCGTTAGCCGCTTGTGTTATCTCCTGCCGATAAATTATACAACACAAGCGCCTTTGAAAGGCAGCCAGGCCTCCATCCGGTGGGGCGGCCTTTGGGGGCCCCACATCAGCCATCGTGGGCTGCTGCCAGCTGCTTTTCCTGGGAGGGGGACAGGGATAGGGTTTCGGGCACTGCCCTGGCCATGGGGTGCTGGGGATGGGTTCATGGGCTACAATATGGACCCAAAGGCAGAGCAGAAGAGCGGTGGGGGTGAGAAACCTGGCCTGCAGCCCGTGCCCACACCTACTGCTTGCAAGTCTGCCTGCACTCCTGCCCGTGCCCTGCCTGGACTCCTCGCTCATGTGCCCACATCCTGCTGCCCAGTTTGGGGTGCGGGGCTGGTGGCCGGTACTTCAGAGGCAGCGGCGACTCCTGTTATCCACCGGCACAAAGGAGCCGAAAGGCCGCCACAGTTACGGAAGCAAACAAGGGCAGGGTGAGGCCGGCAAGGTGGGCAACGGCCGGCACCTGCTGGCACCTGCCATGGTGGCAACCCTGCCCATCCCAGTGGGGCACGGAGCAGGGTGGCACTGTCCCCATGCCGAGGAATGGGGGTCTCCTCCTGCACCCTGGTGTCGGGGAAGAGGCCAAGGCCATGTGGGCTGCCTGGGGTAGTGCTGCCAGCCCGTGTTGTGCACTCCTCTGCTCTCCCACCAGCTCTGCGGGTGCCCCCATGGGGTGCAGCAATGTGGCCTCCTGGTGCCCACCCCTGCACCCTGCTGGGCCAGTCCCCACCTGGGCTGGGGGTCGGGCAGGAAGAGATGAAGCCGAAATTAAGCTGTTAATGAGCCCGTCTGTCACCAGGACACCAATTACCCGGGCTGGGAATGAGGAGATGATGGAGCGTGACTGGGGGAAGGGAGCAGGATGTCGGGGTCTTCAGCATGGAGGCAACTGGGGGGTGTCACCATCTCTCTGCAACTTCCTCATCGCCTCAAGGCACATTCTTGTGGGGTGGAGGACAGAAGGGACCAAGGGGTGACCAGGCCACAACCATACCAGAAGCCCCAAGGCATCTGGGAAGGGGTTAGAACTTTCTTTCTCCTCACTGAGGTCCTGAGTGAAAAAAAGGGCATCTGAGGAATTCAACCCCACCCGCTGTCCCTGACTGGCACAGGGGGTGTCACCAGTGTCATGAGCTGGCTGTTCTCTGCAGTCAGAGCTTGAAGGGGGCCGTGCTTACAGGAAGCAGAGTCAGTGACTGTGCCCTGGGGATACTTTCAGACTGTCTGGCTGCTCCTGGCCCCCAGGAAGGGGTACAGCAAAGAAGAGGGCTTATACCACCCGCTCTCCTACTTCACCTTGCTCCAGTCTGCTGTGGCGCATGGCAGAGGCCCCTGTCTCCGTCCCTGTCCCCAGCTGAGATGGGCCAGGGAGGCCGAATTCCTCCGGGCTGATGCTGATGTCAGTTTTTCCGCGGCACCTCTCAGAGCGGGGCCGAGTGCCTGTCCGGGCTGGCAGAGGGACAGGCCATCTCCCCAGCTGTCATCACAGCCGCCTGTCCCCATGATGGCCCTTAGCGGCACCCGGCCCCACGAGGGACCCAGGGGCTGGTGGAGACTGGTCTGGGAGCCTGCAGGAGTGAGTTCCTGCTCCTTCATGGTGGAAGGGGCTCCGTGCCGGACACTGGCAGCGTCTGGCAGCTGCCCGCCATGCCCCTGCCAGAGCCACCGAGCTGGAGGGTGGGCTGGGATGAAAGCCATGGGATTTTGCTGGGCTCGGAATTAACTTAACGGCTTTGGAAGACAAACAGATTAGGGAGCTGGAGGGATCGGGGTGAGGATCAGCTAAACTGGAAACAGAGGCGGGCGGCCGCATCCTGCCCAAGCCCCACTGCCCCTGCCCAAACCCCCACCCCAGCCCCATCCCTGCAGCCCAGGGTGCCTCTATGAGGTCCTCACAGTCCCCTCGCATGACCAAGCTGATGGTGGGGCTGCTTGGGACTGGCTCTTTCTTCCAGTCTCGGTCTTGGCCACACATCAGCAGCCTCCGGGCATTGCTGCCTTCCCCTTCCCTTTCCCTGCCTACCCCCTTCCTGCTCCCAGTGCCTCCTCTCCCTGCCCTCCCTTTCCCCAGCACGCTGCATCCCCACTGCACCGCAGCCATGTCCCCTCACACCTCTCCTCACAAGCCATGAAGCCACAGTTCCGAAAGAAGCGGTCCCAAAACAAGCTTCCTCCTTGGACTCCATAAATCTCAGCAAAGCACTGAGTCATGGGGTCAGTCCTGCAGCCCCCTTTGCTGGCAGGGTGCCCTGCTCCAGGCACCCCAGGAGGGTTTGGGGTTGTGCTGCTACCCGGATAGTATCAGGTCCTGGGGGCAGCCCCACTCACTGGAGATCAGATCACCAGTAATGAAAAACAGCTGGGCATGGGGGACAGAGGGAACGAAGGGGACAACTCTGTCCCCCTTCAGCAGCCAGGCACATCTCTGGGGACACTGGGCAGCATCAGGCCAACAGGCTTCACCGCCCTTTTTCGGGTGACACCCCCATGGCAGGACCTCCAGTGCTATTTGAGACCCGAGCCTGGCAGATCTCAGCCAGCTTTTGATGG
The DNA here is from genome assembly GCA_013397845.1 of Melanocharis versteri. Classification (NCBI taxonomy): domain Eukaryota; kingdom Metazoa; phylum Chordata; class Aves; order Passeriformes; family Melanocharitidae; genus Melanocharis; species Melanocharis versteri. The sequence goes on along the minus strand of VZTG01005265.1, from coordinate 13,144 downwards.
TGCAGTGGGGGGAGAGTGCCTGGCCTGGGGGTCCCCGAGGAGGAGGGGGCCGTGGCAAGGAAGGCTGGGTGCGGGGACAGCCTCCTGCTGCCGTGGCCCCCCCGGCGCCCCCGTCCCCCTCCCGCCCCCGCTTCCTGCGCAGGCGGCCCGGGGAGGCGATGAAAGCAGCCCCAGCAGATGTTTCTGGCTTGTTTTCATCTCATTAACTGTTTCCTCTTTTATTATGGGATAAATTATTAATTGTTCAGTGCGAGGAAGAAAGGAAAGAGAAATCCTGACGGAGAACCCGCAGGCTCTGGGGAGGGTAACGGGCAGGAGTTGGCACAGCCTGGGGCAAGGGGAAGGCAGGGGGGATTTGGGATCTCTAGGGTGGAGGCAGCCCCTTGCAGTGCCACCAACCCCCAGGTGTCCTCCTGAAAAAGGGGGGGAATGTGGGATGCAGGAGGTGCTCCGGGAGTGGGGCAGGGGTTGGCTGCTGGCACCTGGCCTCTGTCAGCAGCAGGGAAGGTAACCCAGACAGACGGGGCAACGGGACAGACTGCCCACATGGGACCCAGACATCTGGGCACCAGATTTCAAGCTCTCTGCTCGGAGACCCCCGATCCCTACTCCCCACCCTCTCTGTCTCCCGTGGCCTGAGAATGGACACACTCGCTGCACCTCCTGGCCAAGGAATGGGGCTCAGCCCCAGCCCTGTCACCCCCGGCCCCCCCAGCTCCCCAGCCCCTGTCCCCCTGAAATATTCATGGCCTGCAATGACGAGCTAATTTAATTGCCTTGATGAGAAGCTGAATAATTTACGTTCTTTTCCAGCAGGGTCAGGAGACATCCTTAGTAGCTGATCTGAGAGCAGGGAGGGGAAGAGGCCAAGCCCGACCCTGCTGCTTGGGGACACCAGGTGGGCAGTGGGGACCCAAAAGCTTTCCCATCCTGGAACCCCCATGGCTGGATGGTGTGTGTTGAGGTCTGAAGTACCACACGTCTCTGACCATCCTATGAGCCCCCAGCCATGCGGGGTGGGAAAGTGACCCCAGCCTGGCGTGTTTGGTAGCTTCCCTGCTCCTGAGGTCCTGGCGGGCCCTGAGACACAGCCTCCCTCCATTCTGTGGCTTTTACAATGTTTAAGGCAATTGTGATCTTTAAGTCTCTTACACATCCCCATCATTGCTGCTTTGGTTCGCAGCCAGCAGGGATGGCTGGGATGAAATATGGCTGGGAGAAGGGCCCGGCGCGCTCCGGATTCCTGAGATAAGGGGGACAGGCGGGACAGAGACCTTTATTTACATTTTTTCCTGGAAATTTCAGCCTCTCTCTGGTGAGACCCCATCTGGCTGCCATGAAGATAAGAGGGGCTTGTAAGGGGGCTGCTGGGGGCCAGGATGCCTTTCAGGGGGCTTATTACCCCCCCAAGCCTGATTCTCACCCTAGTCCGTGTACCCTGTGTGAGTGGGGGGCACAGAGGAGCACCAAGGCAGGGCTTAGGACTGGCTCCTTGCCCATCAAAATCCATGTTTCTTCCTCTCCATTGGTATGACAGGGATCTGGGGGACTGATCCACCACATCCCCTCACCCCTCAGGCGTCCAGGGGAAGCTTGGCTGGACCCCACCTTGGTGAGGAAGGCACAGCCCGGGATAAATGCTGTTGTGATGGCCGTGCCAGGAAGTTTTGGGCCAGAGGCCACGGCGAGGGCTGCAGCCGGCTGCCCGATAACGCCTGGATTTCCTCCCGGCACTGCCCAGCGTCCGGCTGGTGAGGAGGGACGTGGTGTGGGGGCTGCTCAGCAGCAGCACCTTGTACCCCGGCAGGAGCAGCCCAGATGGCCCCTGGCCCTGGGGGACACAGCAGAGGGGTCTGGCACTCCAGCAGTGCTGGGGGTCCCAGGCCGCGCCCCTTGCAGCACTGGGAGCATCGCTGTCCCAGCGAAGGATGGGTGAGGGAGAGGAGTTGCTGCGACCTGCAGGTGCCTCCTGCACCTGAAGCCCCGAGGGTCCTGTCCCTGCTGCCCCCGCGGGGTCAGCTGGGGAGTCTCGCTGGGAGGTCCGGCATGGCTGCGGTGGGGGACAGAGCCAGGACCCACAGCAGCCACCCCAGATGGCAGAGCCGGCTGGGTGGGGGCACAGGGGTGTGTGCACACCCAAGTGTGCAGCCACAGGCGCGCCTTTGCATACACAGACACTCACACTCACACTCACACACACACACACGACTATGCGCGGCACTGATGTCCCACGCACGCAGGACAGAGACAGGCACCTCCTCCTCCCCCAGGCACGCACAGACAGGCTCACAGGTGTGCACAGACCTCCACGTTTGCACACGGCAGCACGCGTACACCGATGCACGCACACCAACACAGCCAGATGTGCGCATCAGCAGATGTGTGGGCGTGCACACAAGGGCACTCATGCACGTGCGTGCACACCCCCAAATCCACACGCACACGCTGTACACCCACGCCCATGCACGCACACATGCAGGTGGTGCCTGTGCACGTGCACCCCCCCGAAATGCACACACGTGAACACACGTGAGCTCACACGCACAGACACAGCCGCCCGCTTCTGCCCACGCGTGTTCTGCCCGCCCGGGGTGCCGGCGGGTGCTCCCCGTGCAGCCGCTGCCCGCCGGCCGCTCTCCGAGTTTGAGATCGAGGAGGAATTTTAAATGTATTGACCCCTGACCCGTCCCTGCCTGCGAGGGGAAGCCAGACCCTGAGCTGCCCCCAGCCGGATGGGGACGGGGGGACACAGGGGATGGTGAGCCCTCAAAGCTCATGGAGGGCAAATGGGGCACCCTGCCTTACTCCCCCTTTTTCTGCACCCCATGTCCCCCCCACCTTGGGGAGCACGAAGAAGGATCGCTCCAAATCCTCGCTGCCTGGAGCACTCATGGCTTGGGGATGCCACAGCTGTGTGCCCCACACCAGGAGGGTTCTGTGGGAGCGGGATGCCCCTGCCATGCCCTCTGCAAAGGGTCCCAGGCCCCCTACCCTGCTCCTGCCTGGCTCCCAGCATCCCTGCATCCCGTGGAGGGGTTGCGGTGATGGCAGTGTAATTAAAAACGCAATTAAGCGCTGCCACTTAGCAGAAAAGTCATACAGTTTGGGGATAATTATCTGACAATATAACAAGTTGCCCAACATTAATCAGGCGCTGATCTGCTCCGGCAGCTGTGCTCCCTGCTCCGGACGCTGTCTTAATGGCATCCTTCAGGAGACAGCAATAAATCAGGCCCTTACAGGGGCCCTGGGGGCAGCACACTGTCCCCTGCCTGCTCCCTGCCTGCATTTTGGGGTGTCAAAGTAACACGCTTCCCACGCAGCCCCACGGTACCTTGTTCCTGCCTGAGGGTGCTGAGAGACACCCAGGGCACGGGGGCAGGTCCCAGGGGATCAGCCCTCACCCTAAGTGGAAGGGATGGTGGGACACCCTTGAAAGACCTCCTGGTGGGGATGGCTCTGCCTGGGAGAGATGCCCCAGGCTGGGGGTTGACCGTTCTTCTCTTTCGAGGGACAGCCACAACTCCCTGCCCTCTCCAGGGCTGGAAAAGGGACCCCGGATAGTTGGGGGACAAGAAGTGAAATGGGACACACTGGCTGCCAATCCCACCAGTGATGCAGGATTTTAATGAGTATTTATGGTTCGTATTTGTCAGTGTCAATGAAACCTTTGCGCATTACCAATATTAACTCTGAAGCAGAGGTGGGTCCTACCGCTGCCGAACCCCAGCATGGCCCAGGACCGTCTTCATGCCGGGCCAGACCCGTACATTCCCCCACCCCAGCTGCCCTCCCACTGCTGTTCCCTGTCCTGGACGCTGAGGGGTCTGATGTCACAGGGACTCCTCGGTGCCATATCTCCCTGACCTGGAGGTGAGACCTTTTGTGCCCCTTTCCTAAATTTGTCCCCATAGCCAATGTGTCGGCACAACTTGCTCGCAGCGTGTCCTCCCATGCTTCTTTACCGGAGCCCCGAGCTCTGCCAGTCCATGTCCCTCTCTGTCCCAGCCTGCCTGTTCCGGAGGGGGAAGCACAGCCCTGTACAGCCCTGACTTCTAAGGACGGGAGATAAAAGCAGACCTAGTCGCCTTTGTTCGAACTCCGGCCGGCGTGGGTTGGGGAGGGGGAACCGCCAGAAAGAAACCAGCAGCTTAACACATTCACTTCGCCCCTAATTTGCCGGTTCTGCCACAAAATCCCATTACAAAGGGCTTAGCGCTGCGCCCAGGAAGAGGTCACCGCCGGGGGCCCCCGAGGAGATTTTCCAGTCACAAAAAGCACGAGAAAAGAGCAACCCCATCTCCCTTGGGCACTCCCCGGCACGGTGAGGGATGGGCACTGTGTCCCGGGGTCCCCTGTCCCTGCCCTTCTCTACCACCCCGCACCTGGCAGCAGGGGAGAGCAGTTGCAGAGGCGCAGCTGGGTCAATTCACCTTTATGACTCCAAAACAAAATAAAATGCGGATCGGCATTGATCCGCAGGTGTTGAGTAGGGCCATAAACACCGGTTCCAGCAAACGGGCACTGCTGGAGAGCCAGCTGCACTGGGCTGGGTCCCTGGGGCCTCGTGGGGGATGTGGCTGTGGTGGCAATGGGGTGACCCCTTAACTGGGTGTGCAGGGAGGACGCTGGGAGCTGTGGGGAGCGCAGAGCTGCTCACGGTATCCCTGTGCCATGGGGTCTGGCTGTGCTGGGCTGGACGGAGCTGCCTGCCAGCCCCGGGCACCCTGCTCAGCTGGGGTGGGGGGATTTGGGGGACCCTGAGGGTAGGGGGGGTGCATGGGGGTGTGAAAACGGCAGAGTGGGTACACGCAGCTGGAGCTGGCCACAGGTGGGTGGGCAGGTGTGCACCAGTGGGTGCAGCTGCGCACGTGGGAAGCACACACCGCCGTGATCGCGGCAGCCCGAGCACGAGTGGACACACCCCTGTGCAGGTGTGCACAGACCCTCAGCGGGACAGGGACAGAGAAGCTCAGCAACCACCGCATGGGGTAGCGGCACACACAGCGGCTCAGCACACCGGGATGGGGGCATGAACCCCCGGCATGGGGACCGTGCCGGGCTGGGGCACAGCTGTGCGCTTGGCACCGCTGCTGCAGGCTCGGGCACGCTGGCGGAGCGGGGAGCAAGGCCTGTCGGCGCTGAAAGGAGCGAGGCGAGCGCCCGGGCGGGATGGAAATGAGCCCCCGGGGGTCCGCGCAGCACAAAGGCCCCCGCTGGGGTGGGCCGAGACCTTCCCAGCCCCTCGCCACAATGTTTGCAAATACCAAAGGCCACTTATGGCGGGGCCGCCAGCGGGGAGGGCGAGGGGGCTCCCAGCATCCCCCTCTGGCAGGGGGCTGCTGGAGCTCCGCAGTGCCCCACGGATGCCCCATGGCACCCCAGATGGTGGGGCGCGGTGGGCAGGGGCTGCCCGTTGCCTTTGTCGGTGTCTCGGTGCTGGAGCCAGGGGAGCAGGGAGTGCCGGGGAGGAATGTCCCCGCTCAATGCCCACCATGCTGGGGCTGACAGCCCTGAAATCGGGTTGTCACATCCCGTCTGGGCAGCGCTTCACCCCCATTTGTGGGGGCTTGTTCGGCTCCCGCCTCATTCAGCCAACACAAACAGCACTTAACCCTCTGGCTCCCGCCGGCCCCGGGCGGGGACTGCTGGCCCCAAGCAGAGGATTGGGCACCAGGATGTGCCGCTGCCATCCTGCTGCAGCATCTGAAGGGATGATGTGAGATACCTCATGGAGCCAGGCGCTTTGGAAGGGAAGTTTAGGGTCCCCAGGAGCCGTCGCCCTCACCTCAGAGCCCTCAAGAGACAGCGTGAGCCAGGACTTGCTGCCTGCCCCAGGACTGGGGGGCTCACGCCAACCCCTCTGACACCCTACACCCTTCCACCGCTGCCTCCCTCCAGCCCCTACGACCACCCTGAGACCCCTTCCCACCCCCCCGCGGGGACACCCACCCCGCAGCAGGCCTGGCTGCCAATGAAAGCAGGAGCAGGAGCCTTTCCTTTGACACAATTAAGAAGCCCGGGGTCCCAGCGCCTTGGCTCGCCGCAGTGTGTTAAATTAATGTAGCAGAAAAAATCATTATGCGGGGACACAGATGGAAGTGACCAAGCAGAAAATGCGATGTGCAGCGGCAGAGGACCCCTCTTACCCGTGTAAACACCGCGGGGAAGAACAGGTTTCCCAGCTCCCAGGCGAGGAGGTGACTGCAGCCTGCCGGGGGGTTTCTCCCCCCGTATTGTCACTGGGGCAAGTCCCGGATGGAGCAAGACATGGGGGTCCCATGGGCAGGTGAGGGGGCAGATGGTGGGACCCCCCGGGCAGCAGCTACCCCAGGTTTGGGAGGGCTGGCCAGCGAGCTGGGCAGTGCGTGTGGCCGGGCCTCCGCTCACAATTACCATGTCATTATGTGCCGGCACAGCCGTGGCTAACGGAGCAGAAAAGCGGCCCCTGCTCAGCACCCGTGGGGAACGGGGCGAGGGAGCACCCAGCTACACGTGGACATGTACCCATACATGCACCCAGCACACGTCCCCATGGGTGGGGGCTTATTCCCCAAGTACCACCACCCAGGAGATCTCTGCCTGGGTGCATGCCCCAGTCTCCCCTGCCTTTGTGGACCCAAGGGATCTGCACTCACCCTGGGGACCCTCTCAGTCCCCGAGGGAGTTGCCCTGGAGAGGGCTTCTGCTCCCCAGGGCAGTAAGCCCAGGGCAGACACGGTCCTGGGGCTCGCCTCAGGAAACACTGAGGGCTGCAGGGCTGCTCCCGGAGACCTTGCAGATCAGTAACCCCAAACACTGGGCAAAGGCTCCCCACAGCAGGACCAAGCATGGGGCACAGCAGGATGCAGAGGGAATGGAGGGGTGCTGAGCAGGTAGGAAACAGGGGGTTGGATATCACCGAGGCAAACTGTCCTCTTCCTCTCTCATGGGTCCTACCTGCTGCTTTGGGAGGAACTGGAGCCTCCCAGTTTGAATCCACAGGTGTTTTAATGGGTTGAGACTGCCACTGGGTGTGTGGGAGGGTCTCACCACCCCTGGGGGTCCCCAGACAGCCTAGCTCCACTCCTGGCTGACCTTATACCCCACAGCCTCTGCCAGCCTGGATTATCCCCAGCTGGCCAACCCGTGGCAAACAAGGACTAGTTTACGCACTTGCTCTTGTTTGCCAGGAGCTCCCAAGTGCCAGTGTTGGGGCACTTCCTGTGCCTCCTCCCTCTGGGGCTTGGGATGGTGGGACATGAAGATGGACAGGGGGTCAAGGGGGTGGCTGGACGCTGGCGCAGGGTTATCGTGCTGGGGTGGCGTGGGATGATAACCAGAGCTCCCTCCTGTCAGCACTCTGCAGTGTGAAAGTAGGATGGGGACAGGGGCAGTCCCCAAGCCCCTGTCCCCCACCTTGGGGACGCCCTGGGATGGCGGGTGCCTGCTCCCTGCTGCCTCCCTGTCTGGCTTTGTTCCCACTGGGCTGTGTTCCCACCCGCCCAATATTCATGTGGGCCCCTTCCCTCCCCGGGGGGCTGCTAATCCCCCCCGAAACGGGCCAGGGATTGTTGACCGAACTGCCATATCCCTTGAACAAGCAAGCCTGGGCCCCGCAGCTGCCGCCGGATTAAGAGTCACCCTTTCGCTGCCACAGCCCCCGCGCCAAAGCCCCTGCCCCCCCAGTATGCTCGGCCCCCCATCCATGAGGGGGGCAGCCAACAGGATGCCAAGGAGATGGTTATTTGGGGCACTCCTGCAGTCAAAACTGACAGGTTTAGCGTGGCTCTGCCAGCACCCGAAATGCCTGATCTGCTGGGTCTGGCTCGTGTTGGCAGTGCCTGGGGACGGGGGCCAAGAGCGTGCCAGCCTGCAGGAAGGAGCTCTGGGAGGGCGTCAGCAGCGTGACACTGGCACTGGCATCGCTGGCTGCCTGGTTGGTCCCGTTCCTGCTGCCACCAGTCATGGCAGGGGCACAGCTGTTCACAGCTATGGCACAGGATGAGGAGCAGCTCTCACGCTCCAGAATTGTGGGTCATTGGAATTACATTAATTAGCGTGTGCTAATGGTGTCTAATTAACACCCAGCTGTGCTGATGCAGAGCTTGCTAAGCCAGGCACCTGACCCCTGCCCTGCTGCCTCAGTTTACCCACCTGCAGCAGGGTGAGCCTGGCACCTGGTGCTCCGCGAAGCCAAGAGACATCAAACCAACAGGGAAATGTTGCAGGGAGAAGGGACCAGCTGCTGGCTTGTTATCGGGGCCAGCCCTGCCAAGTGCCCCATCCAGGGCAGCCTCTGGCTATCTCGCTATCTCAAGAGCTCGCTCTGGGTCGGGGTGGACATGTCCGCACACCAAGAGGGTGTTGCTGGATGCCCAAGCCAGGGTGGCTGGGGAATACCCAGGAATGTCTCAGGGGGTGAATAAATAGAGGTGGGAAGAGCAGAGAGTACCATGGTTCTGTCTGCTCCTGCTGCAGAAAGGAACGGTGGGAGCTGCCCTTTGTAGGGGGAGTCAGGGACCCATGGGTGCTAATCATACCTGGAGAGATTAAAAAACATCTTTTGAACCCACTAACAAGCTCCCAGAGCCCTGCAGCAGCTTTCATCCTGGTTAAGTGCACAGAGCAGATAAAGGGTCCTCAAGAGTCCCCAGGGAGCTGGCTGAGATGCTTGCTGTCCTCAGTGTGCATTTTTGGTGGCAAGCACCCTGTCCCTCCCTCACAGGGACCCCCTGAGCCATGCAGCAGCCTCAGCAGTGGTGCTGGGCAACTAGTATCCCCGAACAGCTGGTGTAACGGGTGCCATCCCCCTGCTCGACCCCCCAAGTGCTACGGGGATATCTGGAGGCTGTGGCTCCACAGGACACAGGGGGTTCCCCAACATCAGCATTTAGGGGCATTTTGGGGCCAACCCCATCTGGGCAAGGGGTTGGTGCAGGGGGAAAGGGTACTTCAGAAATTGCAAACCCCGGCACAAGCTGTCCTGCCTTCAATGCAAGCAGTGAGTGTGAAGTTAAGAGATAAAGAGGGAATTAGGAGATAAAGTCTGCGTAATCCCAGTTGCTCTATGCAATTAAAATGAGCTTCACCCCGCTGTAATTGGATGGAAGCTGCCTGCCAGCGTCAGCGCAACCGGGAGCGTTGGGCGAGCAGGCGCGGAGGATTCACCGCACCGAGCACGGAGACTTATCTCCCCGCCAGAAAAACCGAGAGGGCAGCAGCACAGAGAGCGGGAGTTAATGAGATGAAAATGGAAAGCCTGGCACAAAGGATTAGCTCCCGGCCGGCTCTGCTGCTGAAATCCCAAGGTTCCCTGGAAAGGATTTCCTTGCATCATGGATGCATCCTGCCTGGGCCTGCTTTGCAGAGGAGGCATGTGCTTAGAGCAGGAAAATTTGGCTCCTCTTCACCACTTTGACCCCTCAGCTGGAATTGGGCTGTCCCAACCTCCAGCTCCCCCTGCTCCATCGTATCCGTGCCCCGGTGCCCAGTCTCTCCCTGGAGGGTCCCTGCACAAGACGATCCCTAACAGCATTTACAGCTGCTGGTATTAAGCAGAAATAAAAAACCCCCAAGTGCAGATTAAAAGGACACTGATGGAATGCCAGGAGAAGAATTACAGCCCTAATAAACTGCTGCCTTCTGCTGGGGGTGGGTGACAAGGGGGTTTACGAGGCCATTTAAACTTCACTGTCAGAAAGGTGTATTAAAGCTATAAAGGTCTCGTTGCCTCTCCTGTCCCCTGGATGCCGGAGCATGGCTGTGGTCATAAATCCACCTGCTCGCAGCCTGGGGCGAGGGGCCCAAAGCCCCTTGTCCCTGGGAAAAGCCAGGAAGAGCACTGAGGCCTCCTTGGCTGGGGTCTTGGAGGGTGACGTCAGCCCTGGCGCGAGATAAATGCTGACCGGGCCGGCAGGGACAGGATTATCTCGGCGCGGAGGCCGGGACATGCCTCGTCCATCACCCACTGCCCACCCACCGGCAGCGTGTGAACGGGAGCCCACAGCCCTGGTGCCAGCGCACCCTGTCCCCTGCCTGCCGCCTGGGCCCGAGGGGCAACAGGACAACGGCCGGGCCCACAGCACGGCTGCCATCACACTGTCAGGGACGGCTCCTGCCTCATACCAGCCCCCAGATGTGCTGTGCCACGGCTCTGTCACTTGGATCCTTGACCCCGTGAGCCCCAGAGCTGAGGGTGTCACAGGACGGGCCCTCCCCATCCCTCTGCATGGCTCTCCCCCGTCCCTGCAGTCCCGCGTGTTTGTTTGCACAGGTCTGATGACGCTGGCTCGCACACCTCGGCACTCCTGCTCCGGTGCTCCTGCCCCAGGCTTGGCTCATCCTCCTGCTCCGCTTCCTGCGAGGCTGGGCTGTGGGCAGAAACACCCACCACCTCCATGGAGCTCCCTCCCCTCTATCAGTGCCTCCTGTGGGGTCCTTCTGTGCCCTTGTGGGATGGGGATGGGGTCAGGCACAGGGACAGGAACAGGGATAGGGACAGGGATAGGAATGGGGATGGTGCTGAAAGGTGCTTTCCAGCAGAAGTCACCTGGCACAGCCTGACTCACCGCCCTGGGGATGGGTCATGGTTTCAGCTTCATCCTCCCGGGGCGCAGTCCTGGTTCCCCGCCTGGGTGACAATAGGGACAGCGGGATGGGGGGAAACTACAGCAGGGAGGTGGCAGAAGCTGAGCCACCCTGTAAGGTGGTGACATGAGACACCCTTCTTTCCAGGTACCAGTGTGGGGCTGCTGGGGTGGCCGGGATGTGCTGGGGGCCGCTGGGGCTGTCTGGGGAGCACCAAGAGCAAGCAGGACTCACTGAGGGGAGTTAAGGGTTGATGACAGTTGCCTGTCCCCACCAAATGCTCTGCTAGGAGCCACTCGCTCCCTCCACTGCCCCAGTTTGGAGGCCCTCGGTCCCTGCTGCTTCCCACGCAGGCTCATTAGCAAGTTCAGAGAGAGAAAACCCGTTAATGGCACGAAATGTCTTCAGGCTGTGACATGGGGAGCGGGGATCCAAGCCCAAACCCTCACACACAGCGGGGACTGCTGCTTTTCCTCTTCCCTTTGAACTTCCCCAGCTGCCCCGAGCTGTGGTTCCCCCGAGCACGGACCAGGGCAGCTGGGACGGTGGGACACAGCAGGGAGTGGCAGCCGAGCTCCCCACCCGCTGCTGCACCGACCCCCTTCCCAGGCTCAGCCCGTCCACCCCGGCTTCAGAGCAGCGCCCGGGTTCAGGGCATCACTCTGGAGCGTGTGGCTCTTGCAACAGGATGGGTCATATCAGAGTTTTGGTTTTGCCAGGCTCCTGGTCATGCTATCCTCAGGGGATGGCGTGGGGAGGGGGTGCTGCTAGGGCCGGGCAAGCACCGTGCCGGTGGGCGAAGCCAGCGTGCGGGAGGTGGCCCGGGGCCCCCCGTGACTCAGCCTGCCGTGGCGGAGGCAGAGGTGGGGTAGCGATACCGGAGCTAAAAAAAACCTGGCCGAGCGCCGGGGAGAGGAAATTTCTCATTAGCCAGAAATGTGTGGCTGAACCAGTCTGACACCCGGGGCGGCCCCCGGCCCCGGCGGCGATACCGGCCCGGGCTCCGAGGGAGATCAAAGCGAGAGAGGGGCAACGAGGGGGCTCAGCAGCAGTTGGGCTGTGGCTGTTGCGGGAGTGGGGCAGGGCGAAGGGCTCTCCTCATCTGGAGATGCCAGATCTCGGTGGCAGGAAGGGCTGGGTGGGCAGTGGCATGGATGATGCTGCCATGTGGGGCGCAGGCATCAGTATCTGTGATACTCCAGGACTGGGCAGGGGTGCTGGCCAGTGAAACCCGGGCAAGGCAAGCTAGCAGGGATGGGGGCATCTCTACCTCTCGCTTCCAGCCACGCAGCAGTCCTTTGCTCCTCTCGTTCCCAAGAGAGCCAACATTTCCAGCCAGGGCAGCACTTGTTGGGAGCAATGCAGCTCCTGGCACCAGCCCCAGCCCTAGCAGCAAGGCCACCATTTCTTTCCATCTGATTTCCCCCTGAAGATTCAGCCTTTCCCAGACCGCACTGGGTCAAGGCATTGCCCTTGTCTTGTTTAATAACCCAAAGCTGCTTTTTGCCTCCTGGTCCAGTGTTGGGTCAGATTCTGCTCCCCAAACACGGCAGACAGGCATGGGGTGATTGATGCGGGTGCATTTGCTCACTGGCTGTGCTGCCAAAGACGATGTCAGCTCCCAGGCATCCGCAAGAGCGCTGCCTCCTGCTCCCCAAGGCAGCCCCCCAGCCCTCAGATCCCCTTTTCCAGAACGTCACAGGCTGGCTGGCAGCTTCTGGGGGTCTTGTCCCCCACGGTCCCCCTGTGGGGACACTCAGCCCTGACGAGGGGGTGAGGCTGCAGCCCCAGCAGCAGTGGGCAGGGAGGACAGGCTGTGGTGGTGGCAGATGAGGACGGATGCTGCACCATGTGGAAGTCCTCTGCTAGCAACCAAAGGAGACTGGAAGGAAGGAATGGAAAGAAAATGATTNTTTTTTTTATAATTAAAAAAAAAGCCCTGGGAAAAAGCCGTGTAGGGTCCTGGCACGTGAACAGAGTCTGTAAGTGGTCTTAAAAATTACCAATAAATAATCTTAACGGGAAACAGAAGGAGCAGAACTGGGGTGTTTGTGGGTGTTTCGTGGCTTCTTGTGAGCATGGGAAAATGTGCTGGGTCCTGTCCCTTGTGCTGTGGGGACAGCCCCTTCCCGGGCCATGGTGCGTCCTTGGCTCCGGCCGCGAGGCAATGACCCGCCTGGCCGGCATCCGGCCCATCCTTGGCTGAGTGGGTTCGGGATGTGGCCCCCGCACGGCTGTGCTTGGCCATTCCCTTGGGCACAGGGTGGCAGTGGGGACAAGGCGTGCGGGAGGTCGTGGAGAAAGCCTGTGCCCTCACTGCCCCGTGCCTCGTGCTGGCCTGCCGGATCGCCG
>VZTG01005264.1:262916-360522 GCA_013397845.1 Melanocharis versteri | reverse complement strand
TGGGGTTGCCATGGCAGCGCGGGACGCTGCGCGGCCAGGCGCGGAGGGATCCGGCCGTGCCGCCGCCTCGTCTCCCTTTGGGCACAGATCAGGGCTGCCGTGACGTTGTCCCCACGGGTTTCTGTGTCCGTGTCCCCACGGGCGGCATCTCGTCATCCCGAGAGGCTGTGGGTGATGGGTGAGTGACTATATTTTCCGGCGGAAGGTCAGGAAGGGGCGGTGTGACTGCTGCGGAACGCGACGGAGGCGGGCCGCGCCGCCATTTTCCCCTCAGAGGGGCGGGACCGTGCGGGGCGGCTTTGGCTTCTGTCGGAGCCGGTCCCGCCGCNNNNGGCTTCGGCCGGACCCCGTCCCGCCGCCTCTGGGGGTTCGTGGGGTTGTGCTCCCCGTCCCCAGTGAGGGACGCTGGCACCGGGGTGGTGGGAGTGGAGCTTTGCTGCCCGCCTCCTCTTCCCTGGGGCCTGCGGGACCCGCCTCAGGACCGGGCAGGGTGCGGGGCAAGCCGGGCCCAGAGGGGGCTCGGCCATTCCCTTTCGCCGGCCTTGACCCCATCGCTGCCTCCGAAGTGCAGGGCCAGGCCCGGATCCTCCGGGCATACTCTCGTTATCTGTTAGCTCAGCATTCACAGTCTGAAAGGTTCTGTTCACAGAGCTGCCCTGCTCGCACTAGAGGCTGGTTTTCTTACCGTTCTCTGTTCCTGCACCTGAGGCAATCAGAGGGAACCAAAGCACCAGTAAAGGCAGCCCGCTGTGCTTGTGCAGAGTGACATCCGTGCAGTGACACGTGAGCCTGCATGGCTGAACGGGGCTTTTGAGAGGACTGAGGCGTGTGTGAGGGTGCTTATGTTTGTCACAGAGTGATTAAAATGTGTTACCTCAAAGCTGCTGCAAAGACTCGTGTATGGGCACGGAGAGTGTGAATTTTAGCAGGTGGGTGTTTGAGGAAGAACCTTTACCGAGGAAAGAAGAGAAACCTGTCTTTAAAACTTACTGATACAAACCTACAGGGCTGACAGCACAGAAGGATGTGTGTTTATCTAGCAAGAACATTTAGGCACAGTTATTCTCAGGTTTAATCATCACAGAATAGTTTGGATTGGAAGGCACCTTAAAGAACATCCAGTTCCGACTCCCTGCCGTGGGCAGGGACACCTTCCCCAAGACCAGGATGCTCCAAGCCCCGTCCAACCTGGCCTTGAACACTCCCAGGGATCTGGCACAGTGAAACAAATGTCGTAATACTGAACAGACAACCTGCTCATGGGATTTGGCATCTGCAGACTGCAACCGCTAGATTGACTAAATGCTTATTTTATCCTCTCAGATTTTGGAAATCCTTTACTCTATTTCTGTCTGAGCCTGTGATTAAACCTGTGGTTTCAAGACCTGCAAAACAGCTGCTGTCTCATGTCAGTGAGCGCTGCCTTTGCAGAGAGGAGGGTTGACATCTTCTAAGAAGAGTCCAAAAAAAGCAGAAAATGAAAGGATTAAGAGTCAGTAGCAGCTTGAGTTATGAAGATTGGTGGGGGGGGAATCTGCAGCTAGAGTCTTTACCGCTTGCGGGTTCCTGAAGGCAGATTGCTGCAGAGGCACATTTTCTGTGTTTGCTCTGTTTTGTCTCCCCTGGGGTCCTATCTCAGAAGAACAAAAGTTCTTGGAGTAGAAGGGAATCTGTAAATGGTGGTGTGACGCAGAAGCCTGTGGCACCTGTGCACGTAGGGGGATATATTGTTCATAGGAAGGTGTGTTGGATTTGTCTAATGCCAGATCTGTAGCACATCAGGTACCCAGATGCTCTTCAGTCCTTGCTGTTTGCCTGTTAATTTTGTATCAGAAATTGGGTCTGTGAGGTTTGTTCTTCTTCAAGCTGGCACTGTAACCAGGTAATCTCCTGAGGCTCCTTCCAACATACTCTTTCCTGTGGATTCTGACTCTTCCAGTCAGAACAGACAGGAAAGCATTGCTGTGAGGATGCAGGAATATCCCAGCAGATGTTTTTGTCAGTGCACAAGAGCAGGGAATATGAAATGAAACAAATACATATGTAGATTACAGATTTTACCTTGAATTGATGGTAAGAAATTTGAATCTGCACTCCAGAGAGGTCAGCTGGGAGTCAGATATTGTCACTAAAGTGCTGGATTGGACAGAATAAACTCTTAATGTTGTCTTGTACAAAAAATGTTGTTTTATGAATACCAGATTCAGAGAGGTTTTGCAGATTCTTTTAACTAGATACTGCAAAAATTAATTGAAGACCAGATTTATTTTTTTTAATAACTGAAAGATCTGGCTGAAGACTTGGGGTCAGTATCTCTGCAGAAAGAAGCTTTTCTTTTGTTCCACTCTTTACCTAAGTAATGTTGAGAGTCTGTTGTTTCCTGGAAGCAGTGTGTCTCCAGTGAATCTGAAATGAATAGGGGTTTAAATGGAGGCATTTTGCCCTGTAAAGGGCATTTTGCCTATGTGGTTCCACTGTCTCTGTTATAGATCAATCCAGATATCCTGATGCACATACAACAGAGGAGATGGAATTTTCTGGCTGGAGCTGAGTTAGCACTTCAGCATAAGCTTCATCTGGTAGAACTAACTTAAAAAAACAATAAAATGTAGCCATCCCTGGAGTGGGATGTGGCAGTTACTTGAAAGGGACTTTTATATGATTGAAAAAGGCGCAAAGGAAAGAAGTAATAGCCTGGAGGTGAAATTTGATAACTCTGAAATGTTTCTAAAGCTGACAGGCGTTTTCAAATAATTTGTCAATCACTGTTCTTTGAAACAAAATGTACTGTCCATGGTGTGTGGAGATGAGGACAGTCCCACTAGAGGCAGTATCTGACTGTAAACCTGATACTTCATCTCCCTGTTTTACTTACTGTGACAGGAAAATGCTGCTGGTATCAGCAGTTAGAATTCCTTTAGAGATTTGTTTCAATGATTGGTAGGAATTGTAAGAAAATTTAGTTTTTGCTGTTAATGCAATAGTTCTATATGGTTTTGACAGTTTTATTGTTTTTTCCCAGACTAATCCAACCATGGGTAGTATGAATAGCTCAGAGGGTCCCTGGCTACAAAGATTTGCAAATGGGAAACCTGTGAGAAAACGCAAGCGGCAACAGCCTTGGGAGGTGAGTGACCCCCAGCATTCCTTCAGCTGTAGGTTCTACTGGGAAGAACACAGGAGACCAGTATCTGTAACTGGGATCCCAGGGTATTGGTGTGTAATTGTGTCCTGTATTGGAACTGGCCACCCAACCCCGCTGAAATCCTGACAGTGTTTTCTGGTCTGTCTGAGCTCCCAGACTGCCATCCCTGGCATGTGCCTGAACTCATCTGGGAGCCCTGAGCAGGAGCTTTGTGCTCCTGTTTTGTCTGTCCCTCCACTGCACGCTCAGAAATGGGTTTTGCAGTTGTATTACTTCTTACCATTCCATCCCGGTTTGTGGCTTGGTTGTGGAACCTGGATGAGAACCTGATCTTTGTAAAGCAGGTTGTATTTTTATGCAGACCTTTTCCTTTCTTAACATCTGTCCAGAGGTTCTCCTCAGCACCAGCAGAGTGGCACAGCCAATACTTTTGATTGCAGCAGACATTTTGGGAAGGAAAATATTGCCAAAGATTGGCTAACACAGAAGGAAGGGCTTCTGTTGTGTGAAGGTGTGAGTGGAGGAATGAAATGGAAGTTACGAAGGGGAGAATGAAAAATTGTTATTTGCAAAGTTCTGTAAAATCTGCGAGATGTTTGTCATGGAGAAGGAGAACAAAGAATTCTGAAAATAGCAACAGATTCCATGGGTTTTATTGAGCTCTTGCATCCTTTTGAGGCAGCTGTATTGAATTACTTGCAGTTTGGTGTGTGCAAAAGTTTCCCATAAAACCTGAAACAAGCTTATGACTAGTTAGAATCATGGACTCACAGAACAGCCCAGGCTGGAAGGGACCTTGGAAGATCGTTTGGCCCAGCCTTTCATGGGAAAGAGACACCAGATGAGGGTATCCAGCTCCCTGTCCAATTGCACCTTGAAAACCTTCAGTGATGGGGACTCCACCACATCCCTAGGGAGGTTGTTCAGTGAATGATTGATCTCAGTGTAAAACTATCTTTCATATATTGAGATGAAACCTCTGCCAATGCAACTTGTACCTCTTACCCCTTGTCTTGCTGTGGTTTCTGGTGAAGTGAGAGCCTCCATCCTCTTTGTAGCTGCCCTGTAACTAGTACTGTGATGAGGCTGCCTTCGGGCCTGCTATTTTCCAGGGAGAAATTCCTTTAGTCAGAGGAGACCCAACTCCTTCAGTTCTTAAGGATTCTTCAAATATGTATCATCCTGAAGGAAAACTCTTATCCTGTTCACCAGTGATGGTTCTTAGCTGGAGTGATGGCCATGTCTTTGTGCTGCTGTTACGGTGCTGGCTTTAGAAAGGATCTGTGATTATGTGAACTAAATTCATCAGGCATAATACAACATACCAGTTGTTTCACATAGTAGGATGAAGGGGTCTTAAAACATGCCAGAAATTTAGATTTCCTCTTTCTGATTTGTTTTTGGTGGTTTTTTTAATACTACTTGTCTCTTCCTTGCTTGCTGTGATGTATGATGTCCTGCTCATCTCAGTGCAATAAACCTTTAGGAGTGTGGAACTGGTCAGCAGGGGCAAGGCAGATGTGACTGAAAACTACACTGTCTATTGGAATTAAAAATCAATATTAAACACAGGAGGTAGCAGACTAATATTCCATTCTGTGCATAAAATGCTTTCCATCCCCAAGTGATAGATTTGGTCTGCATTGCCTGTACTCCTTGTCTGGAGTGCAGGAGTTAAGAAGCCACATGTTTGGCACAGGTGAGAAACACTGGCAAGGAGCAAGTGGTGTTTGGTCGTGGTGATGAGCAGCCAAGGAGGTGTCTGGTCTGAGCATGTGCATTCCAGTTGTCATTCCAGGTCTTCCAACGCTCTTCTGTTGCTACTTAACCCAACTGTTCAGAGCAAATCTTACAAGGATTTGCCAGCTGGGTTGTGGTATAATGTGCCTTTAATCATGACACCACTAATTATTTTTAATTCAAAAGTAAATCTAACTCCTACTCTAAGTCCTGCTTTCACCTCATGTGGGTTTTTTCATGTTTTGTTAGGCAGCACCTGTTCAAAGCCGAGACATCATTGCTTCTGTTCAGCGCATCTTGGATAGAG
Organism: Melanocharis versteri; assembly: GCA_013397845.1. Taxonomy (NCBI): domain Eukaryota; kingdom Metazoa; phylum Chordata; class Aves; order Passeriformes; family Melanocharitidae; genus Melanocharis; species Melanocharis versteri. The sequence goes on along the minus strand of VZTG01005264.1, from coordinate 355,330 downwards.
AAAATTTTGTGAGGGTAAGAAGTGTCTTTTGTCATTTTGTCATTTGCTGTGTGCATCTCTTTTGTCATGTGCTGTGTGCTTTCCTGCATGTCAGTGTTTTTAGTTTCCAATCACTGATTCATGAGAAAATTGTTAATTGTCTGCATTTTTGGAAAACTAACTTAGAGGTATGAGTTTCTGGCTTTTTCAGTCTGCTCTGAATAGGACTGAAATAGTAACCGTAAATGTGAATCATAGGTGACTTGAACTGCCTGTTTGCACCTAATGTTTGCTCTGTGGGAGCAAATTGGTGGCAGTGGTGCTGTGAGCAAAGGGCAGGAGGGCTGCTCTGATCTGATCCAGCAGATTGCCAGTGCTACAGGGAAGGTCCTTATGCTGCCTATCTTGCACAGTCTGGTGCTTGCAGCCCCCTGCTCTGCAGTGATTTCAGCTCAATAACCTGATGGGGAAAAGTGAGTCATTTTCTGCCAGTCTTGCACCACAGCTTCAGGAATTAAGGGTCTGAATGCCAGAGCTCTTGAAAGGGTGAGCTTGGGAACAAGTGGTAGGAAGTGGAGAGAGGGAGGAGCAGAAGGAAGGGCTGGAAAACAGGTGCCTCGGAGCAGTGAGCAGTCAGATCAGCCAAGCTGCAAACCTTCTCCTGTGGAATCTTTACTGTCCTCGGCCAATAGTTGATACAGTTTTTATTTTCCATTTCTTACTTAGGAGTTGGACAGGTATTTGAGGCACAGTGATTTCCTAGATCTGAGAAAGATGGAGCTTCTGTACAAAAAATATCTTGAGGATGTTTCAGAACCACTTATGCAGAAAATGAAGGACCAAATGGACAGCCAGTCAGAGGAAGAAGTGTGGAAAAGGAGACAAGAACAATTCTCTCAATATTTAAACTACTGTACAAAGAAGGTATCAATGAGAAGCACATTTCTGTCATGGAGGGGGTTGCATACAGAGGGTTGCAAGATCAGGGGTTTAGCTGTTATTTTCTGTCCGTTGGGTAACCTGGAGTTCAGCTACACCTTGCCTGTAACTTACTTTTCCCGAGGACTTCTGTAATGGTGATGTTACAACTGTGTAAGTTCACCATCAGATATGAACAGCGGCATTGCTTGGTGCAGTGAACACCTGCTGGGGTCTGAATATGATGGGACACTGTATTGAGGTGTGTTTCCCTCTGTGGGCTGGACCATTTAGTGGGAAAACCTTGAGCTCTGTCAGCTGAAACCAAAGGCTGAGTGAGCAGGGAGTGGGCTGCACTCTCGTGTCTCAGGAATTCAGCGACAGCAGTACTGCACTCTGTTGGCAGAGCATGAGTGAAATGATTTTGTGGCCTTGGATGCTACTGATCAAGCTTCATAAAAGAAAAAATATGGGAACAGGGAGATACAAACAATCTTCTTAAGTCTGCATGCAGGTAATCGACTCAGCCCATGGATTTTGTAGGTCCACGTGTTTCAGTATTCACAAAAATTGCAGTCACTGTAGAAAATATTTGTAAGTTTTCTTCATTTTGCTCTTAATTTATTTCATGCCACTCTTGAGTATCAGATTTCACAACTAAACTTTCTGCATCTCAGGAATGAAAATAGAGAAAAATAAAAGCAGTTATGTAATGTGCCACAAAAATAATGATACTTTATCAAGAGAAGGCATTTGTTGTCAGTGGAAACCACTGCACAGTGGAGTCGTGAGACTGTAAACAAGCTACTCATCCAGAAATGAAAATGTCATGGGAGCTGTGTTGTTTAATGAGACCAAACTATCTTTTTCAAAGGCCTGATGTGACAGACCCATGCATTTAAACTGCATGGAATGACAAAGAACTGAACCAGTCCTACTGCTGAAGTCCTGGGATTTAGGGTGTGTTGGGTGTACTATACATATCTGGGTCTGCATCAGGCCACCTTGCAAGCTGCTGTGCCAGGTCAGGAGTTTGCTGGGTGTCCTCCAGAAGCAATGGCTGATGTACTGGCATGTGTCCTTCTGCCTGAAGGGCAGCACCAGCACCAGTGATCAGCCTCTCCCTTTTCTCCTTGCTCTGTGGTGTCAGGTCTGTCACCAGCTAGTCTGAAAAGCAGGCTGAGGCCCTTCACAGTTGCAGGACAACTTATTTGCATAAGTTTGCATCAACCGTGGCAGCATATGATAAATTTTGCAGAACTTGAGACACCTGTGTGGGTTAGTTAATATGGTTAATTCTGGATGTGTTTTCCCTTCCCTCCCTTCTTTTTGTCCATTTTCTCTCACTCTCTTCCCTGCTATCGGGCTTCTCCTCTTGTTGCAGGGTTGTTGATGAGATGGAGCTGTGGCCTGGATCATGAGGTGTGGGTTCAGGTCTTTATTCCAATGCATAGATGGAAAAGCCAGCTCATGAACCCAGACTTGGAGCTGGCATCTTGCAGACCAGTGACCTGCCTAAGGCTGTGGCTAGGGAGGGCTCACTCCTGTTTTTTCTTTTTAATACCTGTTTTGCTGAAATCACAGAATATTCTGAGTTGGAAGGGACCCAGAAGGATCATCAAGTCCAACTCTTAAGTGAGTGGCCTGTTCTGGGATCAAACCCATGACCTTGGTGTTATTAGCACCATGCTCTGACCAGCTGAGCCAATCTCAGGGCTTCCTTCTCTGGAAGAACATTTTCCCATAAAGAAAATGTCCATTGTCTTCACTGTCCTGGCTAAGGTTAGCATTTTAGCCTGTAATTATTTCCCAGTGCTTCATGAAATAATTTACTATGTATTTATGCCTGTGATAAATTAAAATGGATGGAGGAATTTTCCTGTTACACTTCAGTCACCTTCTTTCTGAAGTGGAATGTGTGAAAATTTGAGAAGCCTTTTTTCAGCCACCTCTGGTGCTGTGTTCATGCTGTGCCTGGCTCTGTCCCACCCAGGCTGGCTGCTGTCACTGTTGTACCACCAGTAGCTTCTGAGACCTGACCCAATACCTGCTTCTCCCACAGGGCTATGTGTTTTTGGAACATTATGACCCATCAGAGTATGATCCATTCTTCCAGAAGACGGACACAGATGGCCGGAAGGTGTGAGGAGGTTTGGAGTCCCACTTTGACCAGCAGGAAGTTAATAGAGCGTGTTACTGATGTGCTGCTGGGGGGCTGCTGTAGAGGAGCACATTCTGGTTTTATTAACTCCTACTGCACTTAAGCCCAAGAGTGTTTGAACGTGGTTTTCACCAGGAACACAGTCTGGATCTATACTAAGCCCAATTTTTGAGGCACAGTAGCAATGGCAGGGGGAGGTTTGTTCTCATTTCAAATCCATTGTGGCAGCATGGGAGGTGTCCTGTCTAAGGAGGGTTGGAGAGTTCCCAGGCAAGATCAGTGTGTGCTCTGTAGAGGGAAATACTCTGACAGCTCAGCTGATCTTTACAGAAGCATGGCAACAGTTTCTCCCTTCTCTTTAAAGGACAAAAGTCATCAACCAGCACAATGACAGAGAGAGCCAACGATGTCACCTGTCCTCCAGCTGACCATAGCAGCAAGCACAGCCATCAAAGGTACCCTTTACAAAATAGGTTACATGCACTGCCGAAGCAAGTGAGAACAGGCCAGGTCTTTGGGCAAACTGCAATAAACTTATTGTCTTAAACACGTAGTTCTGAAATGTTGTTACCCAGCAGCCAAAGACACGTCTGACATGCTGCTCCTCTTCTTGCCAGCTCCAGTTCAGTGCTCTACAGGCCAAAACCTGCTATTTTAGGAGGTTTAACTTGGGCTGAGCTCGATAAAGACAGTGGTGGTGTTCTCTCCTGGAGACAGTGTCCAAAGAGTAAATCAAACTTTTAACATACATAGTAGGTGTTTTGAGAAGGCAGGAAATAAGTAGGGGAGAGGAGATGGGAAGTGGTGATGTACAAAACATCTGGTGCTTTTTGGAGAGTTGGTGCTGAGCAGCAGCTGCTGCCAGTGCCCTCAAACCAGTCCCAGTCCCTGCTGCTGTGGCTGCTCAGCAGCTCTGGGCGCAAAGCCTGGAAACAGAATTTTCTCTGTCCTCCAAACTCCCACTGTACAGACACAATCTCTCAAGAGTTGCCAAGATTTCAGTTTTATTTAGGATTAGAAATACTGAACCACAGAAAACTGTTAAAAGTAACAGAGGTTGACTGAGTAACAGGAGGGTGCACAGATGGCGACGGAGTGGGAAACTGCCAGACTTCAGGAGGAATTTCTGCACCCATGGAAAACAAGGGCACAGGCTGCTCAGAACTGCATGCTGAGCTTCTGCAACAAAACAGTTTAAGGAGGCAGTAAAATGGTTACAATGTATCAAATATTTATAAACAAACTTTCTTCTTTTGACCATCCCTGATCTGGTGCCAAGAGAAAATTTTTGCTTTCAGCCAGTTCATTTTACAGGTTTATACTGGGGTGACAGTTCCCCAGAGCAAACCTTTTAAACTTGTAATAAACTTCTCTTGAACAAATCCTATACGTTTTTCTCATTATTTCACATTCTGCTGTACAATAAAATATACTTTTTTAAAATCACTATGCATCAATAAACATCTGTAGACAAATTAATAAACTTATATTTTACTCTCTATATACATGTTGGCAATGTCAAAGCTTCAAGATTTACATGGAGGTCTGCAGGACCAAGGAAATGTACACAAATAACTTATATTTAGGAAAAAACCCGAGGAGCTGAAGAGTATTTTGCCACATTGTTGTGGGTCACAGTATTTAAAATATTTTTTTCTAGTTATTCTTCACAACCACATTGTCTCAGCAGAGAATGATAAATCAAACTGAAGCAGAAAGAAAAATCAAGTAGCAGTTACTGATTCCAGTGCAGAACTAAAGTCAAGTAAAGAACTACACTTGATTCTTAAAAGAATATACAATATATTGGAGACTTCTCCAGTGCTAAGGCTTCTTCAGCATTTAACCGTTAAAACTATCATCCTGAGATGGGAAAATTCCAGTGGATAATCACTTTTAAGATTTCAAATGGAATGATTCTAGTGCTGAGCTTAAACCATTCCTCAGTCTGTCTGTTAGACTAAGTGGTAAAATATACAAACAGCTTGGTGCCACATTTCTATGTAATACTTTTTATGGCTCTGAAAATGGAAACATTGGCATCCAAACCCAAGATATTCCAACATAATATAAAGGCACTGAGCTATAGTACTGTATTTACAGTAACATTTGTGTTTGCATAGATCAACAACTCGGAACACTGCAGGGAACTAAGCGCAACCAGGAACTAAGAGGAAATATGGAAGCAGCAGGAATTCTTGCTTAATAACCAGCGTGGGGCAAGGAATCTTTTACCAAAAGAAGTTCAGGCTGTCAGCTTCAGTTGTCCTTCATAAATTTAAAAAAAGTGTTCTTAGAGGAGTGTTTTCTGATCAAAGAGCTGCAGGTCAAAGCGCACCCACACTTCTCCTGTTGGAACTTCATGCAGCAGTAAATGTTTAGTTGTGGGGCCTTTGCTCTCTTGTTCCGTTCTGATTTTTGCTACTGGAACTTCAGTGCGACCCAAAAAATCTGTTGGGCAAATGAATAAGAAATTTCATTAGGCAAAGATGTTAACCTTATAAAATCTGAGTGAGTCAGGTTAATGCAATTCTGTATGATACATGCTCAGTTGCAGAGCTCCCAGGCTTCCAGTTGGATTGGACCCCAGCCCTGTGTAAACAGGCCAGCAGTGACAAAAAAGGGCCTTTTTAGAAGAGAATAATGCTATGGAATTAGGATGTCACAGTTTGAGCTAAAGGCTTTAAAAACACTTAGAAAATACCCTTTCAGAAACACAGTTTCAAGTGTTCTTCAGTTTCAGAGCTGGCAGGTCAGAGTTAGGTGATGGAACCTGTTTACAAATCAGCTGAGGTGCTCAAAGACAATAAAAAAAACAACTGTTTTGGCTCAGCCAACTTTTAATTATGCATATATATCATGCTTTTCACAAGAACAACAACCTTCAACAATTACTGCTACTGGTAGGTTTACAGTCCTACTCAGAAATCATACACCTTCTGTGTGGCTATTTCTTTTATGACATCTTTGTGTGTGTGTGCATTAAAAGGTTCACCATAGACTCAGCTGTCCAGCTGGGAGAAGCAGCCAGTCAAACTCACGTTAGCTCACAGGAGAAAAGACTGAGCTATGGTTACACACACGGCATCTCAGGTCAAGGCAGTTCCCTGCAAATTTGCAATAATTGACTGTGTGTCAGAGCCCTGAAAAAGCATTTAACCTTTTAGAGAATATGAGAAGTAACTGACTGCCAAAAATGTGCTCAGTTTCCAAGCAACAAGAAAGCTGATCAAGCTGTTGCTGTGCAAATATAACCTAGGACCTTATTTTTGTGCACCTATCGTGGGTAGAACTTCTGCTTTCAACTTGTCTGTCTCCTCAGTCTGACAAGAAAATAATTCTGTGTCTGATACAAAAGCCAGACTGGGATCAAATCTGACTGCCTGGAGTTACTGGCTCTGGAAGGCTATTGAACCTCCTGAGTACTGAGGCATTGTTTTACCCAACATTTCTCAGGCAGCAGTCAGACCTACAGGCTCTTGAAACTGCTGCTGAGGAACTGGGTACCCCAGCTGAGAAAATAGCATTCTTTTCCTAAATATTCACACTTACCATCAGGTGAGAACTGATCTCTGTCAAACATGGTGATACACAGGACATCCTGATACAGATCCTTGATGAAGAACTGGCAGTTGAAGTTCCACTTGGGGTTCAGGGTGTCCTGCAGGGTCCTGGTCGTGTAGCTCTGTGAGCCCATGCTGATCTCACAGTACGGGTTGCTCTTCCCTAAACACAGAACAGGGAGTGAAACCCCTCTGCAGTGGAGAACCGCCCCCTCCATCTGGAGCCTGCTTGGACACACATCAAAGCTGCTGCCACAAGATGTGGATCAGGCAATCCCTGTATCCCAGAGCAGCACAGAGCTAGTTCTTCACTCGGTCCTCTGAAGTTAAAGAATGACTATTTCATACAGAAATTGTAGAAAAACCACAGTGTTTCTCAAATGACCAACTCCTCTCAGCAAGCCTTTCCAAATGTTACAGGAATAAAAGTGCTCTGAGACTGTTTCTCTCACTTACCATTGGGCTTACAGGCCTTTAGTTCCGTTGCTTCAATCACGTGCACCATCAAGCGTCCTATTCCTGAGGTTTTCTGTGAACGAGCTGGGAACAGAGAGGTCAGAAATAAACAGATTGGTTGGAACTGGAAGAACTGGCAATAGATCTGAAGAAGGAGACACTGGCATCCTCCAGGAAATGCCCTGCCACTCTATCCAGATGGATGAGAGGGAAATACAGAACTCAGTGGGTACCTTGATAAGCCTTTTCACGTTTCTTCTTCTCCGTTTCAATGTACTGCTCTGATGCTGCTTTGATTTTCTGGACCCAGGCAGTCCTGCAAAGAGCAATCCCTACAGTCAGGGTCATCCCACAGGCAGCAAAGTCTTCAGTTACTCTGCCCCACTCTCTTTCCCCATTCCCCCCTCCCTGGGTTTCTGAGGCACCACAAATCAAGTCAGTTCATGGACTAAAGCAATGGATTTTTTGGATTTAATCTTATGCCATATTCCAAATCAGCCTAAATAAATGGACGTGGAGTTGTTGTTTTATTAAAGACTGCTGGGTCACATTAAAGACTGCCCAGGACTGGGGAAGAGTCCTATGGGATGCTGGATTTTGCAGCCCTAAACTGTTCTTCTATACAACTGAAACATCAAGGAGCGGCAGATCTGGCTGGATGCCACTGCAAATGCTGCCGCACAAGCAGAACAAAATTAGAGAAAACTTCCAATTCAAATGAGAGTCGAGTGAGTTTATTTCCTGACCAAGAGACAGCTCTGTTCCTGAGCAAAGAGACCCCGTGTCTGCTCACTGGAAACACAGGCTGCAGCATCAGTGAACAAACTCAGATTTGCATTTTCACTACTCACCGCTCGTTAATGTTGTCAGTTTTAAGTGTGTAAACTCTGTCAATGTGTGATATGTGAAAAACTGGCTCATCACTTGAAGGGTCTGTGGGCAGCTTCACGAGGACTTCATTAAGGAAAACCGGCTGAAAGAAAAGCAAAGGTCACTGTGGCAGCATCACCCTGTGACAATAGGCAGAAAGTCTATAAGCATGTTTAAAATACACTGTTTTACTGTAGGGAAAATGAAAGTCATAGTGAACAGGACAAACAATCAGATCACCGTGTAAAGGATGCAAGAAAGGGCTGAGAGAAAAACTGCTCTGGCAATTCACCCCATTCTGTTTTCCTAGGCAAAGAGCTTTGTGAAAGGGGCAGAACTGTGCAAGCAGAGCTGCAGTATGGAGCTTGGAAATCCAGGAATCTCTCAAGTTCTCAGTGGGAAAGCAGCCCTGACACTTAAACTTCTGTCTCCAGTTTCAGAATCTTGAGAACACACACTGTATGGGCACAAAGACTAAAATTTTGCACCTTCTACTGTTACTGAAGGACAGGAATTTTCTTGTGCATACAGGAACCTGTGCAAACTGAACTCAAGGCTCCTCCTTCTGAACATCCCACTCAGCTGTTCAGGCATGATGCTACTTCTTGCCCTTTCCCCCCAGAGTGGACGGAATTGTTTGTTAAACCAAGATGCAGAAGTCTGTCCTTTTCCGGGTACAAGTTGTCTGCCAGCCCATGCCCACGTGACAGCAAAAGGGGCCACACAGCTAATCCCAGTGGGAGAGCAGCATTCCTCATCAGAAGCCAGGCCCCACTGTACCAACACGACCATGGAGCACCTTGACTCACTCACCATTTTGTACATTTTGAACTGGGAGTTGGATTTGGGGCTGAAGAGTTTATCGGATCCGGAAGACACAAACTGTTTAACCATGTAGGTGAGCAGCAGGAAGTCATTGAAAAGGAATCCATACAGCTCCTTGCTGCTCTTGGCCTTGTACAGCTTCCCACTGTGCAGGAGCTTCCGTGGTCCCAAGCAGTTTGTGAGGGAGTTGAACACAGGTTGCTGGGAAGAGACAGAACCCATTAGCAGCAGCAAGTCTGTGCAGACACCAGCTCCTGCTCCTCTTCACTGTGGAGATTGATCAAGCTGCTCAAAATGCTTTTTTTTGTTTAATGAATTCCATCATAAATTAAGAGAAGGGAACTGTTCTGTGATCAGCCATGGCAACACCACAACTCCCACCTCAGAGCAGATTTAAGCTTTACCAAAAACACACAGAGGGATGACCAGATGGAGGCATTTACTGCATGGCCACTTCTGTGTTGTCCAGAAGCTGTGTTTAAGAAGAGCCTGCACAGGCTGCAGTCAGGTCACCTCTTACAGATGATTGGGTGATGGAACCAGGACAGACCTTCTGGGCCTGTCAGGCTCTGGTTCCTTATGCTGACAGTGGAGAACTGTCACACACACCTCAGTCTGAAGGCTGTCCTGAAAGGTACAGGAGCTTGAACACCACATATCCTTGAGGATCTGGCACTGGGGGCTTCTGTTCCCTTCCTGCTTGAAGGAAAACCCTGGGGAACACACACTAAGTGAAATCCTCCATAGTAACACCTGGCTTAGTCCAGTGGCAGCATGGTCCAGAGTTCAGAGAGAAGAGTTATTTCTGTCTGTTAAAAAGTCTAAATGGTATCAGTTTTTAAGCTGATAAATCAAGATTTCTCTGGCACTACAGTCATGCAAAACCAATGATTCATCATGTTACAGCTGTGAGTAGAATTCCATAAAAGCTTCCCTGCCTAGAGCTCAGCAGTGGATCACGTTCCAATAAGGGATGTGAGCAAGGACTCCCATTCCCTCCGCAGCCTTTCTGAAGTGACTCTGAAAAGCCCCAGCCCTGCAGAGCATCAGTGCAGGTACCTCAGCAAGGCCTTCACACTGGACGTGGGCCTGGATCCATTCCAGCCTGTCCGAGTTCTCCTTCTCACGCACGCCCTCGTTCACCTGGGAGCACAACTCCTCCGCACGCTCCAGGGCGAGCCGGAGGTTACTGTGATCCGGGTGGTTCTCTGGAGTGTTCTCTAGAATCTGGCGTGGATCAAAGAGGGGAGAAAGCAGGATAAAAACGGAGTTAAGCACAGGTGCCTGTCAGAAAAATCCCCATAAAGGGACAAGCCTTTATCTTGGCTTTTGCTAAGGAGATCAAACTCCTACAAAACCTCACTCGGGGTACTCACACTCTTTATGAGCAGAGGGTAGCGCGTTATCCTTTGCATGGGTTTCAGCAGGAAGCTGGAGAGGGGCATTCCTTTGCAGCGAGGGTCCAGGGCAAGTTTCTGTGGTGCAACCCAGAGATTTAACAGAGACATTGTATTAGTCATCAGAAAACAGTTGCATCACTGGCACTGAATACTGAAAATTCTCTGATCAGATTCATTTTTCCAGGCCTTCCAAGAGATCTTGGATTTTTTCAGTAAGCAAACACTATTTGTGTCTAGAACAAACAGGAAAGCTGGCAGTGTCATTGCACCCAGATGCTTTGCCAGCATAAATGACAGGGTCATTGTTCATGCAGCATCCTTACATTCAAAACTGTTTCAGCTTTTATTTTGACATCACAAGCTCCATTCAGGTTGAAAAACAGCAAAGAAATGAAAGAAACAAATGCCCGATGTCAGCTGTTCTGGCAATTTTCCTTTTATGGCCTAAGTAAATTAGCTAGAGAGAATGTTGTAAAGAGCACCACACAATGTTAGCCATGGTCACCACATAAATAGACCTTGGAAGCTTCTTAGCTGTTTTTGCAGGATTTTACTCTTCTGGGTTATTTTGATCTGGTAGATGCTGGTTAGACGGGCTCCTGTCATTGAGGAAAGGAGAGGACACAAAAGCTACTGAATCAGATACCTTTAAGTAGTCTTTGAAATCAGCATCTTCATCAGTTTTCTGCTGCAGCAGGGACGCTCCGTTGAGCTGGCAGCTGCAGAACCGAATGTAGGCCTGCATGTGGGACAGCTCTGCTGCCAGGATGTCCCCAATCATCTGCACCGGCATCTTCTCGCCTCCGGTTTTCTTACGCACCCGCAAGGCTCTGCAGACGAGGAAAGAAATCACCGTCCAACTTTGCTGCCAAGTCTGCGAGGCCTAAATCACAACCCTCACAGATCCACCTCTGAAAGGACACAAACCTGGCAGGTGAATTTCCTTACACAGCACAGGCACTTCCAGGAGATGCCGGGGTCCTGCCTGAAACCCCAGGAAGTCACCGACACAACATCCTGAGCCGAACAATCTCCCTGGTGGGGTCTGGGGGACTGGGACTCTCCTTTGAGGTTTCTGGGACAATCAGCATCAATCTCTACATTCAACCAGCATCCCATTCAGTGAATTACTAGCCACTGTATCTTTCTAAAGATTATCTTTAGAAAATAAAAGGTTGCTTTGCTGAAAACTGGGAAGAAAACCACCCATGCACATACTTTTGTGTAGGGTCTGTTTCTAAGGTATTACAGCAAATGTGCATCCGTTCTTGCTGTTTATTTCTCCTCTCTCTTATTATAACTCCTTTTGAAGCAGACTGAGTGCATTTAGCTGTTCTGAATGCAAGCATGCACGGGAAATAATCAGCAAGGACAGAATACTGACTGTAAACCCAGAAAACTTCCCGGGGAAAGGAACGACAGAATAATGAAAAGGAAAATGTAAGACTGCAGGTAAGTACTCACTTCAGTAACTTTGTATTTGACATGATGAGTTCCTTCCAGTTAACAAAGATCAGCCCCATTTCTCCTTCTGTGAGACAGCCTGAATCAGCCATTGGTTTTTGGAAAACCTGCAGGCAGAAAATGAGCAATTCTTCAGAGAACAGAAACAGCTCAGCCTCTTGCTTAGCCCAGCAGTGACTTTTTCTGAAGGCTCAGTGTCTAATTTCTCAGCAGTTAAAAGCAATTCCTTACTAGCACTTGTGACAGCTGTTTTCCCTGAGCGTGTGACCCCATTCTGACACTGGCATCAGCACTTGCAAAGCAAGGACAAGCACTGGGACCTGCAGGCTGAGAGCTCAGTAGAAGAGCATTCCCGTGATTTCAATCGCTACACAAATTACACTCAGGCACTGCTCCTCTCCCCTGACCCAGAGCACTCAGGGTCACTCTGTGTGCAGAACCACAGCTGTCTCAGGGGCCCTCAGCACCTCAACTCTGGGGAGCAGAGCACCCGTGTGACTCGACTATGAAACATCTGCCACACTTCACCACACCCCTGTTCTATACAGAGAGGTCAAGTTGGATACCCAAGAGCACTCAGTGCTGGTCTGTCCCTGCTCTGCTGAGGGAGGTGGTCTTGCTTCCAGAAATAAAACTGGGGAGAAGATGTGTGATAAGCTTTTATGGTGCTTCTACAGTTTTGTGCAGCTTTGCTTGACACTTGGCCCCAGCCCATCATCTTTGTACTGCGCCCAAACACCTAAAAACAGGATTTGGAAAACAGGAAGGTCTTTGTAAGCTGATGGGTTTTACAAAGTGGTGCTTTTGCCTGGTGAGCAACCACATAATATTCGCTGGAAAGGGAGGTGCCCACACACCTTTCTTCCTCCATCATCTCACACTTCATAATAATCCCTTTATTGTTTTTATTCAGGATAGAGGTGTTCTTTTTCCAAATGCATTTTCACATCCAAGACATCTCACCTCTACGACGAGCTGCAGATCGTCCATGTACCTTTCTTCTGTCTGAATGAGCTCATGAATGTAGCCCTGCCTTTTCCTTTCCATGGGCTGCATGGTGTCAAGGCTCTGGAGATCAGCACACCCTGCAGGAAGTAAGTCAGGAGTTTAGATCCCACTCAAGGCATCGAATCTGATAAATTAACAAAATTGCACCAGCATTCAGCAGTCTATAGCTCAGACTATACAGACACTGGTAAAACCCTCTCTGCAGCAGCAGCGGGTTTCAAAATCAAGTGACGTAGCAATCAACCCCATCCCTTCTTTGTGTCACTTTTCAGTCTGTCACCTTTTTATTTCTTCGAACACCCCTTGTACTGTGAAGCAGAGTAAGAGTTCCTGACTTCTTGCCACTCCATTTGTCTCATGACTTTTCTCATCTCTTCTGCCACACGGATTTGAAACTGATTTTCTCTTACCACACACAATGTCTTTATGGACTTGATGATCTTAAAGGTCTTTTCAAACCTTAATGATTCTATGATTCTAAGTTGTCTTTTGTGAGATGAAGTAACCGAAAACGTGGCTGGTCCTGACTTAGGTCATTGCACCTTTAATCCTCACCCCATTTCTGAAGTTCTCTGCTTTAGTTATTAATTTATAATACAAACCACCACCACCGATTTGTAAAGCTGTAACACGTAACATTATAGTTGTGTAACTTCACAGCCACACAACATTTTTTTTCTCAAAATGAGCCTGAAATATATTTAATTATTTTTATGCATCAAGGATGAAGAATAAAAATCATGCACAGGAACACTCCAACAGTCAATGACACAAACGCCAAGTTTCTGTCAGAACATGCAGACCCTGCAGCTTCACACGGCTCTATCTCTACTGGATGTTAGTAAACAAGACAACAGTGTTCAAACTTTAGTAACAGAACCAAAAAACTGGTAAAACCAGCGTGGTGAATGTGTTTAGCTGGGTAAAGGAGAGCACAGAAAGTCAATCTGATCCCTCTGTCAGCCATCACACAGCAGAGTATTTCAAAGCAGCAGGGTGGGGAAAAAAGGAAAAAAAAGGAACAATTACAGAGCATTTGAGAACATCCATCTATTGCTGGGTGTGATGGCATCAGATTGCAATACCAGGTGAACTGTGGGTTTTGCAGGATGGCAGAAAGGACATCGCAGGGACTCACTTAGATCCGGCAGTTCTAGAGGAACAATACTTTATGAAGGTTTACAGGAGCTGTGGAAGGCAGAATGACCTACAGCTGGAAGGGCTGCGTCTCCCTTGTCACCCTGACACTCCCGGCACACAAGGATGTGACTGTTCACTGCCAAGGTATAGATCTGCTCGTGGGAAGGCGAGTTAGTAATAAATTTGAGGGGAAAAAACCAAGAAACACTAAACATTAGGCTGAACTTGATGTGACAGTGGCCTAATGGGAGCCTCACGGGCTCCTGAGCTTCCAGCTGAACCGGCATCAAGGTGTTCTGAAAGAGCAACTGTCAGCAAAAGAAATTCTCTTGCCAAGTGAAATTTTAGGACACCATGCCAAGTAATCTAACAAGGAAACCATTTGAACAACACAAAGAAGTAAAACAGAAAAGACAACAGCTAGATTGAAAATCAGGACTTTTCAGTTCTGTTTTGCACCCTAAGGAGGATCACAGATCTTACACTTTCTGACAAAATTTGAAAAAACACTACTTTTTAAGATGAGATGAGGGATTGCAGCTCTTTTGATCACACAGAATGCTCCTTCTGGCCTTAGTTATCCCCAAAGCTACAACCAGGCCAAAAGGAGATGAGAAAAAGGAGTAAAGTTACAGATAAAAGTGATTCCTGCAAAGTTTGATGTCTTAGTCCATTGAGACAGTTTGTAACCAATGTGCTACTTCTGGATTCTTGTGTCACTCTTCAGTCTGTACACGACTGAGTTTAAGCCCACCTGGTTACTAAGGCATGAAATTTTAGGACAATCTAAGGGCTTGCACAGTAACCAGGCTTTAATTGTCCAGATTTGGAAGTCTCAGCTTTGGCCAGCGGCTCCCTTTCCTACTGCAAGGTGCACTCCTGTGACAGAAGCAGGGATGGACTGAAGCTCCTGTTTGCTTGTCCCAGCTGCTGGAACAACCCACATGCTGGGGTCTGGGTCTGTCTCATGCTGACCACTGAAAGTTGGGGCAAAGCCTGGGAGAGAAAGGGGCCTTTTTATGCATTAAAATAGATTTGGTATATAAATTCATTATCAGACACAAAAATGCAGTTCTATTTACTGGCTCCTGTGCTCACCTTGTGTTTGGACTGTCAGCTTCTGGGATGGAGGGACGAGTGCTGTTTTGTGTTTAGTATTTTATATAATTTTATTTAAACACTAGTGCTTACTAGTGAAAACACTCCCAATTTTGATAGGTCTGATGATACCGACATAAAAACACATTATGCAATCCCCACATTTGATTTTAGAGGGTGAATTCAGGCATTTGAGTCTAAAGGGAAAAAAAAACCTAAAAAGATAATAAACCAGCCTAAAGAGTGCATTTGCCAGTGTTTTTCCTAAGTGGCCACAGCAACCCATGAGCTCACTGGTGCAGAAAGGGTGGAGCTACATCTCTACCCCTTCTCCTCCCTCTTGCTGTTCCTTCCTTTCCTTGCATCAATCCTGGCACTTATCTGACTCCCTGCTCACAGGCTGGCAGCAAACAAATCCCAAGTGTGGGAAAAAAGAAAACAGCAGTTTTCTGCTGGTTTAACAGCCAGGAATGTGCATGGAAGCAGTAAAACTGCCTTGTTTGGCAGCAGAAGGCTCTTGGCTTGGCTTCCCTCTGGTGAAGCTTCATCCCAAGCTCCCCAGGCAGCTCAGGAAGAGCAGTGGGACTTCTGGGAGTGTCAGCAGCAAGGAATTGCAGCTACTCACCTGCTCTGCTGACCAAGAGGGATACCTGCCCTCTGGAGGGGAAGCCAGCCTGCCTGTCCCACCAAGAGCAGGCAATGCCAGGCTTTCAGCCAGCCTGGGGCACAGCCTGCCCAGCTCCCTCTCCAGAACATTCACCAGAGCGATCAGGTGGTGCCTGGAATCTTGGAAACTCAGGGCACAGCAAGAGAGAGATGCCTACACTGACTGTGGTGCCCTCTGGGCTAAACCCTGCTCTCTGAGCTGAGGAAGCAGCTGCCAGGGTAAAACAACCTGGAGAGTTTATAAAAAGGAAATACCAGTCTCTGAAGTTGTATTTAAAATTATACTTTCCAAATATACCTGAACAATGAATACTTTTTCCTACGAATGTAACTACCCCTGCATGAAAAACTACTGAGTTTCACAGTCAAAAGATGTTCTCTGCAGGAGATTCAAATCCCTGAAAAACATGGGGGGGGCTGGGGGAGAAAAGCTCTCCCATTACTGACATATTTTGGGTACGAGCACATTCAAGGGGAAAAGGGACAGTTTCTAAAGAAAGGAAATCCTCCAGTGAAAGACAGATGAATAACACCTATCACTATTTCCCCAGCACACTTCCCCACTCAATGGACAGGGGAAAAAAGCCATTAAGTGACAGCTCTGGAAAGACAGCTCAACCCTCCAACAGGAACTTAGGTACTCATCTGGAAGGATCGAGATACACCAGAGGCACCAACTGCTTTGGGTGACCAATGAAAACTGTTTAGGGATAGAGAAGAGGTTTAGATTTGATATTAGAAAAAAATTCTTCTTGGAAAGGGTTTTAAAAGCATTGGAACAGGCTGCCCAGGTAAGTGGTAGAATCACCATTCCTGGAAGTGTTAAAAAAACATATGGATTTGGCACTTTAGGATGTGGTTTAGTGGTCCTGGCTTAATGATTTGACTTGATGATCTTAAAGGTCTTCTCCAACCTTAATGATTCTATGATTCTCTATAAACTGCTTTTTTAAAGGAAATATCTTGGTTTGTTTAGGGTTGGGGACTTTTTTTGGAGGGGGTTGTTTGTTTAATTCTTTGACTCTGAAGCCAGCTGACATGACTGGGAAAAATAGGTAAGGGTTGGGGCTTTTTCCCTGCCTCCATTTTCCCAGGCTGCCATAGAAAGGCCACATCTCCCCTTAAGGACCATGGGCTGGCATTAGAACAGTCTCTGCAGTACAGCCAGGGAGCAGCTGATGGCATCGGGGGACACCACCACAGCCAGGTACAAGCTCTGCAGGCACACACAAGGCCAACGCACTTGGCACACACTCCTGTCACTCCTGGAGCTGTCAGCAGCCTCTGAAACCCACAGAAGGAACTAATCCAAGATATCTGCTACTGTGGAAAAGGCAGTTTCCATCAGGCCCTGGGAGAAGTAATAAAAACTTTTATCCAGTCTCCCTTAATCAGTTAACACAGGATACTGTGTTACAACAGAGGAAATTAATGAATCAATTTTCAAGAGGTAAAAAGCAAAATCAAGACACTCCATCACAGGTGACACAATGCTCATTCCAAGCTATTCAGCTGTGAAAAAAATCCTCCCCAGAAGGACAAAAAACCACAACAGACAAACTAGATCCTTTTATGTGTCCCTTTAATAAAATACATTTGCATAGTTATCTTACAACTTTGTTCAAATCCAAAGGTGAACAATTGCCTCATGCTAAGCACAGCCTGCATTCGCGTGTCCCAACAACCATCCCCACACGTGACACTCAAGCTCGGGAAGGACAACGAGGGGTTTTAAGGCAGCACACACCAGAACGCAGCAGTTTTATTGGTTCATTACACTGAAGTAGCACGACCCTGCAGCAGCTCCCACTGCAGGCCGAGGACTGTCAGCATTCCTATGAGCAGACTTATTTACAGGTGTTTCCAACCCCGCCCAGGAGAACCACACAGGGATACGACCTGACAAAGCCCCGAGACGGCAGAAATGTTCAGTGACCAGAGGGAGACGTTTCAGTTATTAGTGTGTAACTTTCTGAAGGAGCTTGTGCCATCTGCTCTCCTGACTGCACCATTTAACCACGGGGAGAAAGCGCTTTGGATGCTCCCAGCCCTCACCACCACGGGCTCCTCGCACACCCAGCCCTGCCGCTGGGCCCAGTGGTGGCACAGGACCTTCCTGTGTGGATCCAGCTCCGGAGCAGGAACTGAGCTTGTGTCAAACTAGGCTTCTGTAGGGTGTTAGTGCATTATGCAAACCAGACAGTTACAGAAATAGCATTTTGGTACCCGTTCTTGTGCATTTACAGTGTTTGGTTCTCACCCCCAGTGACACCAGGGCCCCTATTCTCTGTTGGCCCACAGGAAACAACATTTAACAAGTACCACACTGAAAGCAACAGCAAACAGCACATTTTGCATGATATGTTGGCTTCAGTTTTACTTTTTAATCTTGTGTGGCTCTGAGCCACATTTAGACTCTCAGCTCTTGCCTGGGAACCATGAGTTCAGCAAAGAGCTCTATTTCCCACCTTGCCCTTAGTTCCACAGCCAACCTTTTCCACCCAAGTAAGGGTGATTTTACTCGACTGCCTGGGATGACCAGCTGAGCTCAACGTTGTGAGCTTTTATCAACAGAGGGGTGGATTGCACACAACCAGAGAAAAAGTAGCATTTTAAAAAGTAAAAGTCTGATTTAAACCCAACTTCCAATAGCCACACTGCTTCATTGATACAGAATATTATTTTAAATAATCTTGCTGTAAATACATCCTTGGCATAGTCTTTCCTTTGGATGATCTGATGTGTGTATCCAACTCTTTCTGCACCACTGTGCAGGACAGCAGAGCTCTCAGGCAACTGTGCTGGAGCTGTGCTAGGCAGACTTTTGCAGTACAAATAAACACTGAAGGCAGGGACTAAGTCTCCTCAATCAGCATTTTTAAGGTGTGTTTTTATTATTATTATATTTATTACTACACTTAAGAGAATTTAGAGCATACTCAGGTAATACTGAAACATGAAAAGGTAGCTGTGAAAGCACAAAATGCTTCACTTCAATACTCTTCAGTTCAGACTTAGAGGCAGCTGTTTCCATAATTATCAATGTTCATTCCTACACAGCCAACACAGGGCTGGCTACCTGTGTGAAACTTTGCCAACAGTACCGTAATCTCCAAACGTATCAGTAAAAAAAAAAAATTTAAAAAAAGAAATCAGTAGAATGCCAGTTGGTTTTGGAAAATTCCACATAACTATGTCCTCAAATACCTCAGTGAGGATGTGAGGTTGTTTTTACTTTATCAAAGACAATTAGTAGCATTCTGGCATTCAAGGAAAACTGACTGGACATTGATTGTCAGTGTGGCTCAAATCCCACAGGTTAACAGTGCCTTTTTGCCTTTTTGAAATTACATAATTTAGAAGATCACCTAATTCTTAGACTACAGTAAGTGACTGCTCAATGCCACTGGTGCAGGACAACACATTTCAGCCTGTGTTAAACAGGCTTTACAAGACAGAAATTCAGAGAAGGCAGTTCTGGGTGAGTAGTGTATTTTAGTAGAAACACTTAAAATGTGGTTTCAGAAGGAAATCAAGTCATCTGGAATACTCAAAGGATTATCTAGCACATTATTTGCCTACAACATTATTTCATTCTATAACAAAATACTGGTTCAGACAAAATACATCCAGAATAAAAATCCATTTGTAGTTTTCTGTAGGCACATTACGTAATCTGTATTGCACAGAAGATACATCTCTGAACTAAAGGGCACATATACATTATTTGATCAAGGATATTAAATACATAACATTGGATTTTGGAGAAAGGCTTTTAAATCTCTGCAATTGGATTAACCTTTTCCTGATAGTACCTTCACAACATTCATCTATATATATATATATGTCTATATAGTAAACAAGCAGTTTGTTTTGTAAACATTTCTGATTGCATAAGTGACCTTTGCTGTTTCATAACCAAGTTCAGGAAACCAACTAAATTAAATACTGAGTCTACGAGATCTCTCTTGTTGCTACAAGAGCACAGAACTATTTAATCAGAGAAGCAGTCTGGAATCAAATGAATCCCATTATTTAAAGGGGAACCAAGGTTACAAGTTGCTCCTTCCCTCCATACATTATAACAAGACATGGGCAGCCCGTGCTGCACCGTATTTCCAACAGGCCAGGGCAGTGGGCTGAGAGCACAGTTCCATCCTAAACCCAACTGCTCTGCCCTCACTCCAGGTGTGTCTTAGTGTCTCTCTCCTGGCAGCACCTCTCCAGTGAGGTTACCTCTGCATTAGGCTGCTGCTCTGTTTACCAGGAGGAAGAGCAGCAGCTTTCAGACAGGACTTTAAAAGTCACTGCAGAACACAGCCAGAGACAAACAATTCAGTACCATGAACTGTTGAATGAAGAGAAGGGCAGGGGAAGGGCCTGGTCACACAAAGGCTGTGCAAGCACTTACTGTAGCAACTAAGCACGTTTGCCAAAACTGAAAGCAAATATGAATGATCAGAATTTAAAGGAAGGAGGTTGTTTAAGGATAGAACGTATCAAGCCAAAACAACCTGAATTCCTTCCATAGTACTACTGTGAAGGAAGAAAAAAATAAAATATCCTCCACTCTATGCTTAATAGTTGTTTCCCCTGTTAAAAAGGGTGTTAAGAGGCTGGATGGACTGCACCAGATCTATCCCTTAGATCTTGTAGCATGTTTGTAATCACAGTGACTATCAGCAGCAGACAGGTAGGGTTTGTTTCTGGATGAGCCATGAAGGCTGCCAATTTTAAAAGCTCAATATGTAAGAGATTAAATCAAGTCCATTAGAACAATAATCAATGAACATTTAATTCTGTGAAATATGTACATTATAACATTAAAAGAACACAAGTGCCCATTCAAAACAGCCCAGATAAATTGTGCAAATAGTGGGTCTTTGTGTGTCTGCAATCCCACCATGCAAACGATAGCTTGATATGCATGCTAATGACTACTGCTAATTGGGTTATCAATCCCAAAGGAAATACTAAAGGAAACAAGAATGAACAGCAGTGAAAGCCACACAAAGACCCACTATCCTTTCTGATTTTACAAATCAACTGAAACTGTAGATTAGAAGAACACCCACAAAAACCTAAATTCTTGATTGGATCTAACGTTCAAACGAAGCAAAAGGATTGTGTCAGACACGTGAGCAGGGCTGGCCACCCTGCCTCCACGCTAGTCAAACTTGGATAGTGGGTCTCTGAGGTGCTTTCACACTGGAAGACAACATTGGGTCCTAAAAAAAACAAAAAAAAAAATGAAGGATAAAATGAACATAAATTTGAAGAGTGAAACATATGAATTCTATGGACAAAGACAGAACAACACCGAAAAGGTCAGAAAGGAATGATGAACATTCAACTTTCTGAAAACAGACATCACAAGCTTCCACCCTTGCAGTTTCATATTTATAAACACACAGATTTAAGTACTTGTGACCAGCCATTGCTGACTCTGAAAACCCCTGCAGCTCACTCATTTGAAGAAAAAGTTTCTTCCCAAGGAAAACGTCTATCATGTAGACTCAACACAAGGTCAAGCCCTAAGGGCTTTTTTAATGGCCATGGCAAAATTCCCTGGGATTTCAAAACCAGAATTTCTCCTGAGAAACTTCTAATGGGACAATAGAAAATCAGATAAAAACTAAACTTGTAAAGAAAAATCTCATTGGAGTTTATTTATATCAGCACATAAAAATTAACCTGTTCAATTCTGTTTGAGTCTGAAAAAAATTAAAACCTTGCCTCTAGTCTTATGTGTCCATGAAACAGGATACACATCCCTCAGAATCAAAGGGCTGCATGGTCTGAAGAGGGACACACCTTGTGGGCAATCCAGAGACTATTCCAGACCCCAGGATTATAACCTTGAAGTGCTATCGAGCCTGACTGACATTCACCAAACTGTTTTAGAAATACAAAGTCACTACGTCACTATGAAGCAAGAGATTGATTTCATATTTTATCTTTGGTAAAAGAGGTAAAATTCTGGAGCTGTTGAGTAAAATCTTAGAATAAACCATTAATCCTTGTGTGTTAAAATATCAATGTGGAACTGCAACAGGCAACACCTCAAAGCCACTGCTACCATGAACTGTTACTCCACAAAGAGAAGTTACTCGGCAAGAACTAGAGAACTTCAAAATGTGTTGTCCATACACAGACACAGAAATGCACTGGCCACGAGCATGTCAGTTCGGAAGTTGTTTTTTCACTTTAACACCCCTGAAAGTGAGTCAGCTTCACCCACCAGACAGTGTGGACAGGAATTACTGAAGATCTTTTGTGCATGGAAATCAACTTCTGGAAATACAGATCCTTGTTGCAGGACTTATGTCTCCAACATGTCACATCTACAAGCAAGGTTTGGGGAAGACAAAAATGAGGTAGCTCTAGGGATACTACTACAAACAACAACCTGGAGCTCAGGCCTGAGCACGTGAAGGAGTAACTCTGATGTGTGAGGAGCTGCAGCAGTGCTGGGAAGCAGGAAGAGTGAACAGAAAACAGTCACTACACAGAGATTAGAGTAGAAAGAAGTGGCACAACATTCAGCTCTATGAATCTCAGGGAGATGAGACAGCTCAGGATGAACCAGAAGCCTCTCTGCACACTGAGCACAGGTGTGTCCACCTGGCTGAGCTGTCCAGCCTTCAGCAAGAACATCTCTGAGGGCTGAACTGATCTCTAACACTAGAAGACATCCAGCAACCAAGTGTGCAGCTGGAATAGCTGTCTTCCCTCCTTACACTTCCCTCCTGCCTATCCCACCCTAAACATCTCTTGGGAAGAATGGGAGGAGAACCTGGTAGGCGTGTCCTTGTCAGGTCCTGGTAACACACAGAACACCTGACCCTTGAGCAATGGTTGAGATCTACCTGAGGAGAGAAAATCTCAACTAAAGAAAATAAAAGCACAAGGCTCACACTGGTCCCATGGATAAGATGACAAACTTCAAAAGGTATCTCACTGAAAAAGCCAACAAACAATAAGAGAACAAGTTTCCAAGTGCAAAGAAGATGAAGACTGGCCAAAATAATATTATCTCCAGACCAAGCCACTGGGAAGAACTGTGAAGTGGTAAGTGCACCATGCCTACCTTCCTTACACACGCCTTGGAAAGAACGGGAAGAGAACCTGGCACTAGACAGGTACTGGCAACACACAAGATCTGACCCTGGATGGTTGTGCAAGCATTCAAAGAACAGAAGACCGATTCTTTATTTTAAATCTATATTTTGAAACCTGCTGAGTATCTTATTTATTATTTATGATGGCTTTTGTACAAACATTAGAAAAAGAGCTGTTAAAATGTCATTAAAACAGGAGCAAGTCTAACCACGACGACAGTAGCACGACTCAACTGTTCTGTGTTCTGCAATCACCACGTGTTTAAGAGACAAACACTCAAACCTACAACACCCTGAAGTCATTTTATTTTTCTTTTTCTTTCCCTGCAGGGCCCTATGCCAGGATGTGCAGCAAGAGGAAAAGTGATCCTTTTCTGCTCACAGAGCTATGTCAGCAACTTAAGAGAAGGGACATCTCACTCACCCCAGTTCCTTCCTTGCTTGGGAAGTTTGCCATTACAGCTACAACTAATAACTCCCAGAAAAGACTCCAGATACAAAGGTCTTTAAATTTGAGGGAAAACCAGAATTTTCCTAAGCCACAAACCTATTTGAGTAAACCAAATATATCTTTGCAACACCATTACACTTGATCTAGAAAAAACAGTGGGAAAAACTGCTACTATTCAACAGAGGCATTATAATACTCAGATCAGCAGTTCTTTAAAACACAACAATGCATTTTTAAAATTATATTCTGTCGTATCTCAAAGCTGTTCTGTAGAGGGCCACATCAACATTTCTGTGGGACAATTCCTTAGTGATTTCGCAAGAGTACTTGTGATAGTTTCTGTACTGTGTTTAAATAAGAGCCAAAAACATTGTAAAGGAAACCCAAGGAAGTTTAAAAGTTAATTTAGGACATATTTAAACGTTCCTCTGGTTACAGAGGAGGCACAGAGCAGTGGCTTACTGCTCACACAGCTGACCAGCAGCAGCAGCCCAGCTGAGATCTGGGAAATGGTATTTGCACAGTCCTGCCCTGGAGCTATGGAGCCGTGCTGGGTTTGTGCAGGCTCTGGGCTTGAGGCAGGATTTTTCCTTAAGTTTCAAGTTGTGTTTCAGTATCACAACAGAGTGGCAAAGCCCAGCACAAAACTGGTGTATAACTTTGCTTAGTTGAAATACTCAAAGAATTAAAAAAACCGCAATAAATTCAACATACTCTTCGTTCATGAATACGTGGATTCTGTAGATCTGCTTCATAGAGTAGTTCTTAGACAAAAGTTGAATGGCCAGGTACAGATGACCTGGTGCACATCTGCTCACCTGACTAACCTTTGTCAAAAGCCAGTTTGATGTGGATGGAAATACTCTTATTCCACATCACTGAAATCTGAGGGCAAGCCTAATGACGTATCAGCAGACAATGAGAAAAAAACTTCCTCATCATCCAGAAAGTTTCCAATTACAGCATGGTCTTAGCACAGCTTTTGCTGAAAATCAGTGGTTTATGTGATCACCTTGCACTTAGCACATTCAACCATGTAACTTGAAATGGCAACACATCTGGTGTGACAAGCTGTTACCTCTATCATTTTTGAAAATTCCTAAGTTTTAATATTCAGCCAGAATCTTAATTTTATAGCTCATCTGGTGTAGTCTATACTGTTCTTTCAAAAGTGAGATTTGCTAACGAATTAAAGCTTTCAAAGGACCATTTTAATGATTTAGCTATGCCTAATCAAAAGAATGTTAAGTTCAATCTAAATGCAGAAGTTTTTGACATCCCACTGCATGGGCCAGAGGCATTTAAAAAAAAAAAAAAAAAAGGCCAGAACAAAGTGTTACCAAAAATGCGAGCTCAGAAGTAATTTAGCTAAAAAGAAAACCTCACAAATGGAGTACACTGTCTTTTGCCCGGGAACCATAACAAGCTACCTAGGGAAAATATTTTTACTTTGCAACTCAAGCTGTACCTTCATTATGAGTTTGTGAATTTTCTGTAAGAACATGACTATGTTGATCAAATCTTAAGTGCAGATTGATCCTACAGAGTAGCTATAGGCTAATAAGAGTGAGGCTCAGCCAGGCTTCCAAATAGGTGTCTTTATCCCAAGAGAACTCCAAACAATGCCTAGAGAAAAACAGCAAGTGAAGGGACAAGGCCTGTCGTGTCCAAGGAGCAGCTCTGCTATCATGGTATGTTCCCAAACCCACTGGGCTGATGTAAAAGTTGGTTTAACCACAGGATGAAAAGCTGAGGGAGTAGGAATGGTGGTAGATTTCTCTGGGGAGAGGGGCCAAAAAACAGGGTGGTGTGTGTAGAGGACACCAGAAACCTTTACTGTGTTTATGTGCAAAAGGCAGAGAAGATGTTGACTGTCAGGTGTACAGTTTAGCATTCAGTTCTCAGCCTGCTACTGGTAATTTTCTCCTCAACCTAAGACCTGACAAATATCTTGTTTCTCAGGATTGGATGACAGCTGGAATGCTGGGAGCCAGGACAAGCATGTTTAGGACAGGATAGACCACTTGCTAATGCCACAATCTTTTTCCTATCCTTTTAATGGTTATTTTTACTTAACTGATACATGTGTTAAAATTACTATAGCAGACACTTTTCCTTATTTTACAAAACTCAAGCAAGTTCTGTAATTGCAGTGTGCCTGCACTGCTTCCCAGTCCATGTTCATTACCAGCATCTTACTGGAAGGAGAACTCCTACCCAATCCAGTATTTTTAGCTCACCCTGCAGCACTCTTGCTATCCCACACTGGCTGGTTGGCAACGTTTGTAGATTAACTAGAAAAGAGTTTAAAGTACCTTGTACTACAGTAAGGTATTTCAAGAAAGAGTACTTGAAGTACTAATCAATTCAGCTGATGCCTGGAACTCCAAATTCCAAACACAAAGAGGAAGAACAGCAATGCACCTTTGAAATGAAGTAACAAAATTAATCAAAAATAGAGGTTGCTTACACTGCTGACTTGGATCGGAATCCGTGGTCATCTTCACATAGTTTGAGGGGAAGAGACCTGTCACACCATTGACTTCTCCTTGCCACCAGTCAGCATCATCTTTGTTCAGCACATTAATCAGCTGCCCCTTGGAGAAACTGAGCTCGTCCTCATTGTTCGCCGTGTAATCGTACATGGCTATCACTTGACACACTGTGAAGGAAAAAGGAGTAAAATGGAGTTACACAAGTATTATCACTGTTCTCTCAGTGTTTTACAAAACCACAGGAAAGAAACAACCATTTCACATGCACTGTTGCTTAAGAAAAATGCCACATGATTTTATCTTAATACGGAATTGTCTTCCCTTTTCTCTTACTTTTTTAAAATTGAGCCAGCCAGTAATTCTTATTTCCACTTTATATATCTGTGAACTTTTATAATGAATGGACTGTATCTATTGGCCTTCTAAGTACTTTAAAATATAATCAAGTATGCTTCTCTCTCTTTTACTGGCTGAAAAGAGAGTTTGATTATCTTATTGCAGACACTTGTGGGGAAAATGTGGCAGAGGAAGAGGAAACGTGCATTAGCTAATCATGGGCTGCTGCTTTAGTCACAGGGAAGTTTTGTCCAGTAAAACTCAGGAAATTGTTGTATAAGCAACTCATAGCTGTGGAGAACAGCATAATTTAAGCATGCAGAAGCACAAAAGCTCTTTTTCTGTGAAATAACCTCATTTGTACCCGACCATTCAAATGGAAAAACCTAGAAATAACCTAAAAATTTGCTTAGTCTCTCTCTTTGTAAGGAACAGTGCATGTAATTCCACGTGGTTTGCCAATGTTTGCTTCCGCTAAGATTTTTGCTAGCACTTGGAAACGTGGAGTTTCCAGATGAGAAGAGCATGGCTCTTCAGGGCAATCAGCAAAATTAAAAAGCCCAGAAGATGGATGCTGACCCTCACAGATACATGAACAATTGAAATAGTTACATAAAATATTCTAAATTAAATATAAAGTCTTCTTTTTTCACCTGAGGGAGCAGCTGATGTGGTTCTTTCACTGCTTGGACCCAGCAGCTTCACATGGCTGGCAGGGAACCATCCCTTCTGTCTCTTTTTCCCTCTTGCCTGTAAATGTTTATAATGGTTATTACACAATTGAAAAACTAAATAGTCCACAGACTGGAAAAAAATGTAAAGAATATGTCACAGAGTTTTGCCAACAAAAGACAAAAAGTCAGGCTTCTAAACAGCTACTAAATGAATCTCAAAAGATAAAATCTAACTAAAGCATAAAAGAATGCAATTCAGATAAAGCTGCACCCTAATATGTTCTAGCAAATATGTTCACCTAAATTTTTTAAGTGAAATTTCAGAGTTCAACTCAATTGTAGGGCTGAAAATTTGTTCTATGAATATTCCACCTATGCATCATATCCAGAGTCTCTAATGAGGTTAAGGGTGCTTTTACAGGACATTCTTAAATCTAAGTAGGGAAAGGAGAAAAGTGGGAACAGCCACCTTTGCAATAAACAAGCTTCCAACTCCAGCTTCCAAACCCACCTGTTCTTTCATTAGAATAACTTTACAGTTTAATGTTTCACCAATTAAATCCTAACCAAATAAATAACTGTCAACTTGTCTCTTCCTCCTCCCATGCACATGTTAATTGACAGTTTTTCTATTTTATGTGACCAAGAAAATCCACTCTAAAAAAAACGTAAAATCCCCAGCAACCCAAGGTTTAAAAAAGCCAACCAACCAATCTAACAAAAAAACCCCACCACACAACTTTTTTTCCCATTTGGTTTATACAAGATGAAAATAACTTTCTGGCCAGCTTTTACGTAACTCAATACTTAGTTGTTTTTTTGAATTAAACTTGAGAGCACCTCCTTGCCATTCATGAAGTCACAATTATTTCTCCTTGAATCACTACCTGCAACTCTCCTTGCCACCATCCACTGGCATTTTTCTTCAGAATAAGTATCAGCTGTCCTGGAGCGAGACTGAGCTGTTCAGTTCCTGATGCAGTGTAGGCAGTGGTAACCTGAGCGATTTCTGGAAAGAAAACAGTAATTGCATTTGTTATTTTTTCACTGCAGTAAGAGCTGGATACACAGAAATACCCTGGTACACGACTTGCAGCTAAGAACATCAGCCACCATTAAAACACTGCTATGAACCTAAATGCCCAGAGTTAAGAAACAGCCTTAGATGTTAAAAAGTTATCACACACTTACCGGGTTTCTTATTTATTGTTCCAGTTTTGCCAGCATAGCTAGAAGCCTACAAAGACACAACAACAACAACCACCTTTAATGTGCAAAAACAAAACCAGTACAGTTTACACTAAAACACATGGAGATTTTAACTTTAAACCCATATTTAACAAAATACGATCCTGTACAGAGAAAGAGGCAGTGTGACACTAGCTACAGCTCTGATTCAGCACTCAAGCTAAATCAGATTTTCTTTTCTGTCAAGCACATTAACCTCTGCTCAAAATCACTGTCTAAGAGCTGGGTGCCAGCAGAATAAAATTGAGAGAAAATATCACGTGTTAATTCTCAGAATATGAACTCACGTCTGGATCTTTTGGTCTGACGTAATTGGAGGGAAAGATTCCAGTTCTGTTATCGATGCTCCCCGTCCACCATTCCCCTTCCTTCTGGGTCACCAGGATCTCCTCACCTTCCATGAACGTCAGGTCACCGGGCTCAGAGCTTGAGTACGGATAGAGGGCAATGTACTCTGTGCAAAGAGCACACAGAGGAGAGAACAGCTTCAGAGGGGGACAAAGGAACACCGGATGCAGATCAAGGGGTGCCAGCATTCACCAGTGTGTTCATAACAGGGATCATAACAGTGTGTTCATAACAGGGATCATGCCCTCACAGGTCTGTGAACGGACCTGTCTACCTGCTTGACTGTAATCCCATTTATCTTACAGGTACACAACTTTGTAATAAAAAAACACAGGTGCAATTAAAATATAATCCAGGAAGCATGGAGATACATTAGACATTTTTCTCAAGTAATTTTTGTTTCCCTCACTCCTTACTAAGAGAATGATCCACACTCAGGAGATTAAAAATCCTTTCTCATGTCTTTACAGTACAACATAACACAGTAGAAAACAGCAGGAAGAGAACTCTGCTTTATGGGTTATCAAAAAGATGTTCATGCTCAAGCAAAAGTCTTAAAAAAACCCAGGCCTATGCTCAACTCAAATTACTTACAACCTTAAGTTCCTATTTTAGAATTCTTGTATCAACAGCTGAACATTTCCACTGTGTCTTTTGGACAAGCACTCGAAGTGCTGCTCAGAAACTCCTCACAAATTGAAGTATATTCACAAGTCATTAAGCAGAACCAGACTGTAGTATTAGTTGGCATTTTTCATGCTGTCTTACCCTCTCCTGCTGAGTAACTTTGGGTATTAGGCCTTTTGTTTACAGCTGCATAAATAGCTTCTGCTCTGTAGAAAGAAGGAAAAAACAAAGCGTTGTGTAACTAAGAGGCTGATCAAGAGCAAATCTCTCAATTCACATGAGACTAAGATCATTTTGGTTATATCAAAGCTGGTATTGCCTCTGAATTAACTGCAAAGACTTCCCTGACTATTAAACAGTGCCAAGTATTACTGATATTTAATATATTTATGGCTCCCAAGAACACATCACTTAAAAAAAAATCATGTGATAAAAGGGAAGAGATACATCCACAAATTATGTTATTCAAAAGAAGTAAATTAAAGATTTTGACTAAATTCTCTTATTTTAAAGAATTTCTAAGAACTTTTAGCAGAATGCATGAACAGAACAATTCACACACAGTGGTGCAGCCGTCCCAGCAGTAACCAGACTTCGGGTTGTTACCTGAACAGTAACCCTGGATCATTAGAATAGGCATCATGATCTTTTCAAGTGAAGGAAAACACACTACTGCTCTGTGCAGAACTTACAATTGGTTTTGGGTCACTTAAAAATTGGCACCTTTAGAGGCAGAATGCAACTGCACTGCAAGAGAGAAGACTTGGTAAAGAACAAAAAATCTGGCACTTGATGAATAATCAAACACCACTGATGTTTCACAGCACTCAGCATAGCAAGACTGTCTGCAGTTACACAGCAGTGAGCCCAACATCACTTGGCTTGCCAGAATGAAATAATAAAAGCCTAAAATGACACAGTTTAAATCCTAAATGGCATTTATGCTCTGCACACTAAAGCACTGCAAGAATTTTGCATTCTAAACTCCCTCTTTTTGCAAACTGCTGAATAAAACAACAGAAGTCACACTTACTCCTCTTTCTTGGTTTCACTCCCAGGTAAGAGCTTGACATAGGACTTTGGAAACCAACCCCTTCCTCCATGAACCTCTCCGAACCACCAGTTCTCCTGCTGCTCCAGGACAGTGATGATGTCATTCTTTGAAAAATTCAAGTGGTTATCTTTTTTTGCAGTCCAAGAGCAAAGTGCTTGTGCTTTTAGGTTCTCTACAGGCTGCCCCTGTAAGACAGAAGTGATGTTCGTTGACCACACTGCCTCAAACTGGTGCAATTGTTAAAAACAAACACTGGTGTATCTTTTATTGAAGTTTAAGCAACTTCATTCCTAAGTGATGGCTGAATAACTTTGTTTTCATCAATGCATGCATGCAACTCAGTTTCTTATTTGTTAGAATTATCTTCTGTGCCTAATTATAGGTGACAATGATCTTAGAATTATGAAAGATGAGTCTTCTTGCTCAGTGGTCCCTGGAAATATATGGAATTATATCAATGGACACTAGTGGAACATTTAGATGAGCTTCTTTATCCTCCAGCCTGTTCAGTGCACCCAGCATTAGCAAAGTTGTGTGGTGTTCTGTTTTTTCTTTAAATCATTTTCATTAACGTGAATCTGAAATACAGCAAGTTCTGCACAAGGTACCTGTCCATGAATGGGTGAAACAGATCCAGGGGACACAGTGCGAGTAAAAGCCGATTTCTGCTGCCAGGCTGTGTTAACATTCAGGCTGGAAAAGGGGATGTTTTGGTAATCAGATTCTTCTGCAGATTTACTTGGTGAAAGTGGTCTGCAAATTGAACAAAAGGCATATTTATCAAATTACAACTTTTATTTAGAAAGTACCTCAAGCAGAGAACTCTTTTTTTTAACATCTACAAAACTGGTGTTCTACACAATGCAAAGCAGACTATCAAATACTTAAAATTTCCAAGCTAAGACTTCTAAGAAGGTTCTTCAATAAGTTTTCTGCCTTTATATTTTAAAAACAAACACCAAGCGAAACTATACAGCACATTATGTGCTAGCTAAATTTAGAAAAAGCAGTTTAAACACAAATGTAACAAAAACTCACTCTGAAGCAGCTGAGGTAGTAGATAAAGATACTGTAGGAGGAAGTAAGGCTTTCTTAGGAGATAAAGCTTTTTCTCCTTCTGGTATTTTTTCTACATAATTGCACGGAAACCAACCAAAATGTCCTTGAAAACTCCCATAAAGCCAACCAGGCTCTCCCACAGTTTTTTCATCAACCTATGGACAGGAGGAGAAATACAAAGAAAACAGAGTTAGCAGTGTGAAACCAGCAGGGTACCTGGTGTGTCAGCATCTGCTGGCTCTCTGACCTGAACAGGGGCAGTGCCCACACCAGCATCAGCATTTTCACTCTGCCCTGGCTGAACTGAGCTGATTTTGCCCTGTGATGATGCAGCTGCACTGGTTTCAGACACAGGTAGAGACAGACCTCAGGGACCCTGCACCCCTTCAAACGGGCCCCAGACATGCACAGGGGGATCGTGCAGTGCATCTGAGCCACTGCCAAAAACAACAGTGCATTGTGCTGGATTCTGCTGAATGTGCAGCCAAGAGGCAGGGGCTGGTGAGCCCAGCAGAGAAGGAAACAACTGCTGCTGTTCTGCTCACAGATATAATTAACTCTGTCAGCTGACTGAGCTGACATCTAAACACATCTAAAAATTCTGGTATTTACTATGTGATTAAGTATAGAGCATCCTTAAACATTCACAGCAATACTGAAGCTTCCATTATGCTGCAAATTAGCCAGTTAGTGAAAATTGGCTAAAAATTAGCAGCCCATCAAATACTATCTGCTGGTTAGCTTTGCTGGGGTTTGGGATGTAAGAGGAGGAAGAGGGGGTGGCAGCTGTTAGCTTATTTCTGAAATCAGTTATCAGCAGTTAAATGATACAATTACAGCTGAGAGGGAAGTCAAAGCAAAACCTACTTCTCTTGTTCCCTCTTCCATGGTTCATTGGTATGAAAATGCAAATAAATGCTTTAACGCTGTCAAACTGAAAGCTAATTTAGTCAAGTGTTTTAATATTTTGTACCACATAGCTTTAAATTCTCCCTTATCACCTACTTGTATCACTTACAGTCTGAATGAGGAGGAACCACACATACTTATACATTAGAAACTGTATTACCACGGTTGTAAATCAGTTTTCACACATTCACCTGCGGGCAAAGACTTTCAAACAAGTGCTAATAACTAATATACATGAAATAACACAGATTTCAACTGAGATGCCACAAGGCATTTCCAATCTTATGGTCCTGCTGTAATATTATAGACAGCAAATTCAGCTGAATTCAGGAAAGTGCTACAAAAAATGGGCACAGAATAAATTACTCTGAGTATCTGCCTGAGGGAGGATTGATAAAGGAACAGTCAGAAAGAGAATCACAGATTCATAGGATGGTTTGGGCTGAAAGGGACCTTAAAGATCACCTGGTTCCACCCCCTCTGCCAGGGACAGGGACACCTTTCACTAGACCAGGTTGCTCAGAGAGGCAGAAATCTGTTAAGAATACACTGGAAAACAGTATTAAGATTCAAAAGAACCTTTCACATCTACTTGTTAAATAACTAATTTGATTTTAATTCAAATGCCATTAATTAATAATTCATGTCTCTATTTAC
This sequence comes from Melanocharis versteri, assembly GCA_013397845.1. Taxonomy (NCBI): domain Eukaryota; kingdom Metazoa; phylum Chordata; class Aves; order Passeriformes; family Melanocharitidae; genus Melanocharis; species Melanocharis versteri. Next base: position 322,803 of record VZTG01005264.1, on the reverse strand, counting down.
TATGCTCATATTTCAAGCAAACACTCAGAAGCCAACTTCTACCTGTACAATGTACTGCAACAACTACATCATTTCTGATCTACTAATTTTAGAAAGTTTATGTTTAGCATTCACTGTTCTTATATTTAAAGAGATTCTCAACATATCTAGGATATGTAAAACTCAGAGAAATATTTTGGCTGAACTAATCCTAATTTCACCTGCTAAAAAAAAATAAAGAAATCAGCAATCCAATTTAAATTTTGAGTAAATCTTAAAATATATCAACGTAATGCTTTTGACCCTTAAGACTTTTGACCTTTAAGACTGTGCATCTCAAGGCTAGAGAAAAGGGTTAATTTTTGCAAGTTAAATGTGAATGGCAAATCTTACCTGAATTACATCTCCAGTATTAAAGCTCATCTCATCGTGGTTCCTTGCCTCAAATGGATACAAAGCTCTGTAATTTACCAAGGCCACGGAATTCCTCGACTCTGCAGCACCAACTGCATTGCCTGGAAGGTAAGAAAACCAGTTACCACTGACACAGCTGAGAGACAAGTACCCAGTTGGATCCCCACCATTGTAAGCAACTGGTAGGAATATCAGTTCTTGCCCCAGACACTGTGCAGGTATCAGAGGAGATGACCAGGGCAGCAGTTTAACACACCAATCATGGAAATGTAACAGAGACAACAAAATGCATTGACTTCTGCAGTGAAAAAATCACAAAAACAGAGAATGGGTTGAGCTGAAAGGGACCTTAAAGGTCATCTAGTTCCAGCCTCCTGCCATGGGCAGGGACACCTTCTGCTAGACACCCTTAAAAATGACATTTTTATCTTCTCCTCTTTCCTTGCCACACTACTCTGGCTAAGCCAGTGCTTTAATAAAGCCTCATTTAACACCACTATAATGTTCTGTGTTGAAAAGATCCCACTGTTGAAACAATAAGTGCTCAGCAGCATGTGTGAAGATTTTATTTAAAAACCTAAAATAGCAAAATATCACGATCTCTATTTTCTTTGCATATCTGTTCTCCAAGTCAGTGACTGATGCTGCTAACAGGGAATGTTTTACAAGGTTTAGCTGAAGTGTGCAAATATCTTTCAGCCCTGTTCTAATTTGATCCTTGCTGAACTCAGTGAGAAAAGTGGCTAATAAAAACTGACAAGAACTAATGAAGGATGAAATCAAACGTGCCTTTAGTGAAAATATCGTTAGAGTGCTATTTTTTCCAAGTCCCACAGCTAGAGTTAAGTCTAGTCATTCAGTTCTCTGTATTTTTCATCTGAGGCATTGAGTAATGCAGAAATAAACTACATTTCACTGTTAATAAATCACTTTGCTGAGCATTACCTGCCCATCTCTCATCAATGAACAAACCCCCTCCATATTAGCATTCTATTTTAATGAAGGAAAGTGCAAGCCTTAGGAAAAACCTAAAATATTACTGTTTCCAGGAAGTGCTATTTGTTGACCATGATCACTGGAGATTTGTCATCAGAGTCATAGGTGCTGAAAACTGTCAGAAGTAAGTTAATAGGATCATTTATAACTAGCAAAAGACATGAAACATTGCTGGTTTGGGTTTTTTTTAATTGCATATGAGGCAATAAGTCTGCCATAGCATCAATAATAGTACACTTGAAGAGTGAAATAACACTCAGGAAAGTAAAAGTCCAAAAATCTAACAATTTTGAGATTACCTTCATTTTTCCAGGGTGGCTTAAGACTTTTCCCCTCTGCTGGCTTCAACAGATCTGCAAACTTTTCATTTATGTTTATCTTAGAAGTGTGTTTCTCCACCTCTTGAGAGTTCGTTGCTTCTTTTATCTTTTTTATCTCCTCGTTCTGCTTGCGCCTCTCCTCAGCTTCCTTTGCTATTTGTTCTTGCTTTCTTTTATCTTCTTCCAGTTGCCTCTGCCTTTGTTGTTCCACCTCCCTCAAGATCGTGGCTTGCCTATTTTTCTCCTCCTCTGCAAGAAGCTGTTGTTTGTTTTCCCTTTCTCTCATCATGGCAGCTGCTTCTTCAGCTTTCAGCTTTTCTTGGACTTTTTCCTGCATTCGTTCTTCCTCCAATCGCTTCTTTTTCTCTTCCTCTTCCCTTCGGATATTTTCCTGCCATCGGTTCTCCTTCTCCCGTTTTGCTTTCCTGGAAGAAAGGGAGGAGAGGGGTAAGAGAATATAGATATAAAAATGAATGAGATTGTGTTCCTACAGTAATCAGTGACACTTGTCAGCAAAACTGAGTTTCTGACATTGATCACTCTGCTCTCAGGGTCATCAGCTCTGCCACAGACCATGTCTTAACATGAGTGCCAGTGTATTCCACGCAAAAATAACAAATGGATTAAAATTCTTGCATTTTAATCCATCACCTGTGCAGTGCCTTCACGAGTGCTTCTGCCTACCTGCATCCTGATGAGCAAGAACTGATCTGGTAATTGAACCAAGCTGGCTTTAAGCTCTCCAGCAAGGCAGTATCCAAATCTCCTGACTGGGAACAATGACTTCCAAAGAGATTAATTTCACTCAGGTACATAGATAAAAACAGCCTTTGCATACCGATCTTGGCAGCTTGGTATTTTTGCCTTCAGCAGTTGTAATCTATCCAATGTGCTTCTCCCTGCCAGGACACTGCAGCTGACAGGACCTGGAAACCTGACTGTATTCTCTGAAATTATTCAGATGTTACCCCGTGCCTCAGCTGTCTAAAGAACTTGGTATCCAATTCAACACAATATTTTAGCTGTCAAGACCTTTCTTCTGAAGAGAGAGGACCTAACCCTTTGGGCCATCTTCTCAAGAGGGACCATGTCTAGACGAGACCTTTTCATCCATTCCCTGCAGGACATCCACTCCTCTGGTGGGCATTTTACTGTTTCCGAGCACATGGTAGGATCCACTGGGAGCTGTGCAGAGATGCTGTTACTCCATCACACAGATGTGTCCAACCAAAAAATTAACAGGCTATCACCACACATATGGCACATGGTTCTCTTAAACGGACTGTCACAAATGTTATGAAACTTCATCACATGCTTAAAAATGCTGTCATGAGCAAAGACCACGAATTACCCACACTATAAGTCACTAGCTCTGTTTCTTTTGTCAAATCAAATATAAATCACTGAAAAACTCAGATTCAAACCTTCTTACATGAGTGGTACTCCACATAAAATGCTTCCTCTAACGCAACCAATAGGATGTATTTTTAGATTAGAAATACAGATGTTCTCTTAAAAGTCACCACAGCATTATTTTGTTTTAAGAACTGCAGCACTGATACACTCAGCCATGGTTACCTTGCAGCCTCATCTTCCAGTTGCTTCTTCTGTGCAAGTTCAGCTCTTCTTTTTTGTACCTCTCTTATTTTGTCCCGTTTGATCCTGTGGAGCTGCTCCAAGGCTAATTGCTGTGTGCTGTAACTTTCCCTCAGGTCCTAGGGAGGGAACAATGGAATACATCAAATGGAACAAAGCCAACCTTTGAGAAAAGCATCCAGGCATTTAATGCTTTTTGAACCAAGTTTTAATACAAATAGCCAAAGTAGTATTAACTTATTAATAGTCCTTGGAGGTCACTGCAAAGAAAGTCAAATCAACAGAAGTATAAAAGGAGATGGCAGATTTGCAAAGTCAGTGATGTAATTTGGGCTTTCAATGAGCCCTTCCAGTCCTACACCTGCTGGAAATGCCAAATACGACAGAGGAGAGGGGAAGATACAAAACTAGAGTGTTCAAACAACATTACTGAGGGCACTGAAGGAAGTGAATTGTATTTTAAGTAACTACAAGGAGGCAGATTTCAGCTGAAAGCCAACACTGTACCATAACCAGAGAATGCATCCAGCAGTAGAATGCTCACCCTTTATGCTTCCTGAGTGATCAGTCCCATGTTTAAATCAGAAAAACTTCATAAAAATACCCAGCAGGCTTTCCACTGTGGGAAGCCACAGCTTAAAGACACTAACTTTGACTCGAGTTTTCTTCCACTTGTAAACTTCTAGTTTGTTTTATTTTCGAACACATCTTCAATTCCTATTCCACCTCCCTCTGATAACAACCTTTTTTTCCCAGCAAAAAATCAGCATGAATCTTTTGAATAATTAAGTTTACAGAACCAAAAAAATCAACAGTAATAGAATTACTTTAGATTGTACTTCATCATGCTGCAGAACACCTTTGAGATACTTCAGTCTTTTTTCTTAGGAATCCTGCTGATACACATTGAGCAATGCAACAGGTAAACCCTGACTTTTTGTATCTGATCTCATAAATACAAATAAAGCAATTAAGAATGAATCAGCCCCACTACAAGATGCACTTCTACCAATAATCATGTTGCCTAAGAGATATGGTGCAATTTATATGACAAAGGCAAGATCACAAGATTGCTGTGTCACTGAAAGTCTCTGTAGCAACAAACTAAATCAAGCAATTCACTACAATTTTTTCTCAAATATATTCAGCTAGGAATATTTTTCCTTCTTATTTTGCACAGAATTTCAGGAGCACTATGGAAGCAAACTTACATTAGAAAAACTCTCACATCCTTAAGGACAGAAAAACCCTCATGCAAAGCAAAATGAAAAGCTCAGTTAGGTAATTCTGATTTTTTTTTCCTCATAATTTATTCTAAAAATATTTCTGACCTCAGCAGACAAAAGCACTGTTGAAAGACAGCAAGTAGGTTTTAGTACTGGGTTAATCTGGAGGTTTGCCGTACCATATTCTGCACTCTGATGCTACTTCTAGACTTTTCAACTTGGACAAGAACTGGTATACCTGACTCACAGCTTAAGATGTACAGATATGGGTACAGAGCAACAGATGGAAAAGTGGGAGAACACACTGTTTCCATCTGAGACTACTTTTTTGGTTCATGCTACCTTAACTAACAAGAAAAATATTTGGGAGAAACTACTTAGAGAACAGTCCATTAAGAAATGCAAAGTCAGTATTTTGCTCTCAGTATTCTGCAGTTTGGATTTCTAAGCAGGTAAGAAAATGTTAAGTCTTTAAGAGGATGTAAAAGCTAGCAGAAAGAAAAACAGCCTACTGATTTTCTTTTAGGAAAATGTATTTAATAGAAGTTGTACATCCAAACAGAAAGGGTAAGCAGAGAAAAATTGCGAAATAATCAAAAAACAAAAAAGCCAAAGATTAGAAAATAACCTTAAGTAAGAGGAAGAGGTTGTTGAGACAGCTTAGCAGAGACAAAAGGCACTGAAGAACAGAATCATCCATATTCTCACACTGTAAGATAAGGTAGATAAAAAGCCAATTAATCTTTGCACTGTATTTTGAAAAACATTTTAGGGAAGACTGAATTGTGGATGCAGCCACTGAACACAGCAAGCCATGCAATAAACAAGTAACTGAAAATGCCCATTGCATGAAGCCACTTTTGAAAAGAAAATAAATTCCTTACATGTTTACAAATTTTTGTGACTTTTTTTTATTGGAGAGTGCAGAGCCCTCGTGCTGGCCCAGCATCAATCCATTACTTATGGAAAAAGTTCCTATCAGTGCCACTTGGAGTAAGCTGGCAAATAAAGTTAAATGGATGCGTGCTACTCTGTGAGAGCTGCCTGGGTTTTTAGGCAAGCCAAGAGTTGCCTCAGAAACAAAAATTCAGAGCCAGTGGTCAACAACTCTTAGCTTACAACAAATTAACGAATATTAACAAATAAGCGGCCTACACTTACTTTTAAGATCATACCCAAATCTGCTACCAGACCTTGCACAGTGTACTATGAAACTATGCAGGTCTATCAATAAAAGTCAAGTGTTCAGTACACAATTCAAAAATAGCAGCAAATATGACCTCATACTGTAAGAACAGAATGTGCAAGGGCCTGAAAAACTTTAATTCTAAATCAAAATTACTTCTAGAAGGCAAAAGGTGAGAGTGAGCAATAGCTGAGTCATGCAAAGCAATAGTTAGCAAGAGACTCATATTTTAGTACATTAGCAATAGGTTTAAATGCATTTTTATTGTATTATTTACTCCAAGACTTTTGATAATTCTTATTTGACATTGAAGTTGGGGAAAACTTTCTGGAAGCCTGGTGAAAGTGGCACCAATCTTTATGACTGGATGAAGAAATAAAATACAGTGCTTACAGGTGAAGGATATTTAGATAATGCAAGTACCTTAAGCTGACTGTTAAATTCGTCCATTTCAGCGAGTTTAGAAGCAGTTTCCTTCTCAAGGGCATCTAGTTGTTCCTTAAGTCTTTGGCATAATTCTTCCTTTTCTTGGGACTTCTTGTGCAATGAATTGACTCCTGTACCTGCATAAGGAAAGAAAAGCAATTTTACAAGTGTTTCTGGGGTTTTTTTTCAATTTTTTCCCCCAGTTTTTAATAACTGTTTGTTATTTTCCTATTATATACACAATCCAAACCTCCTTCCTCACAAAAATTCCTTGATTTGCCTTTCTATTCATATACAACAAGAGGAAGAAATATCTCCAACACTGAACTGAGGCACACAGCCATTCCATGCAATACATACAGAATAATTTGCAAGTTGGTTTTTTTTTATATCAGACCAATTCATACCAAGCTTCTCTAGACAGAGACTTCCAGTGTAATTTGAAGTAAAGACCAATGTAAACTTCACATAAATGAACATACTTGAGTTTACACTACCGAAAAAAAAGGGACAAATTGTAATATCTGTGAGCTACATAGTCTGTATAAATGAAGTTTTAAGCAAAATCTGTGCTTACTTGCCAAAATGTGTTTGTTTGCCCCTTATCTGGAACATGAAGGAGATAATGGAATGCGGATGAGACAATGGCTCTAACTGGAGAGATGTACAAGTGAAGGTGTCATTAACACCTCTACTCTTCAGCCTTGATTACAAGGAATGAGAAATGAGCAATGCAATCAGGAACAGAACTCATGTGCATGCACTTACTCTGAGTGTTTTCAAGTTGAGCGTTTTTTATCCTTTCACTTAACAACTGCTTTTCAGGAACCAAATAGATTAGTTTATTCTGATAATCCTGTAGATGTTGAAGAGAACATAAATTTTAAATATTGTTTATGAATCAGTAAGTAAAACTGGGTGAATTTTCAAACAATTTCAGCTCATGTTAATGAAACAGGGATGCAAATTATCATAAATAACTGGTTACTACATCACAAGTTACTACATAACTGGATAAAGAAAAAAAACTACTTCTATACTCTTAATAGAAATAACATTACAATTGAAAACTTTTGACCCCAAACCTTCAACACAGCTGGAAAAATATTTAACAAACATGCTAAATGTGTAAATATGATCACAACACCATTTAAGGTGACTGCCCCAAGCCTAACATAAAACATGAAAAGAAGTTTCCCTGATGAGCAGAAGCATTACATAAAAACACAGCAGAGAATAATTTATGGTAGTCAACTGATTAGAAATAATTCATGTCTTGTAACTCAAATAGAGATGAAAAAAGATAAAAGAGCAGCAAGGTAATTCAACCTAAACACCAACTTGGTCTGAACACAGGGCAACATTCCTCATACAAATCTGAGTCTGGAGCCATAAAAAAATTCCAATTAAAGAGAAGTCTCTATTATCAGTTGATAAAAGAATAGCTGAGGTTTTCACAACTGTTATTTAACTCACAGCTCATTTCAGTGCCTATAATCATTTCTTTAACACCACACATGAAACTAAAGCCTCTGCAATGCTGACAGTCTTGCCTATTTCCTGTCTCCACTGCAATCTGACTGACTCCATATTCCTCCCTATGGGGATGCATTATCAACAGCATTATGGAAACACAGAATAAGGTAAAGGAAAACCATAGGCTTAACAAAGTTATGCACCTCAAGCTGTTGCTGTAGCTGCTTGACTTCCATGATTCCTTGGTCGTATTTCCTATCCAAAGCCTCCAGCTCAGTTTTTCGCATTTGCTTTTTGCTACGAATATCCTGCAACCTGCCTGAGATCTGCTGATGTTTGTCAGTCTGGAAAGAAAAGCAGAGACAGATTACACCACATATGGCAAAAATCCCTTTGCTAAACCTGTGGGCAGGTTAGTTTAAAACCAGTTCTCTAAAACAACCCAAAATACCTTTAGATTCATCATCCAAAACAGAGTGGAACTCCTAGTGGGCCATTAATGCAGGTATTAATATTTGTATAGTTTAAAATACTGTATTTCAGCATGTGTGGTGAAATTCCCGACTTACCAGGGCTTCTAATTCAAGATTAAGGCTCTTCTTTTTAGAGGTCAACTTGACAATTTCTTCTTGTTCTCTGTTACGCTGATTAAGAAGTTCTTGGCGACGGATTCTCTCCCATTCCAGTCGTCGCTGGCGCTCGAGCTCCTGCTTTGCTGCCTGAGGAAAAGTTACATTACCTTAAATTACAGTGGAGATGCAGAACTCAGAGACCATGATTTAATATAATGTACTCTATTTCTAAACAGCACAACAGCAACACAACATAATGTCTTCTCTAAAGTCCTCTTATGCACTTCAGCACCAAAGAATGGAGGGAGTGATCCTACAGGATTCTTTGTGCCACACTCCTGACTCTGGATGAGAAAAAGCTTCATAATTCAGAAAGCCTCTGCAGCTTGGAATAGTACCCATAAACCAGCACATTGACAGATACTACTCATAACCTCCTTTGAGTATTTCACAGAACTATATAAAATATGGAGGTGTGATGCATGCACTGAGACACCAAGTAGAAGCAAATTTGTCTCGAGTTCAGCTGTCAAAGTGTTATCAATTATGGATTCAGAACAGTCTTGTTTGGAATACAAATTCTTGCAAAAATGCAAGAAATACACCCAAGAAAATCTCATCCGTCATATGAAGTATCTGAAAATCTTTAACCTGTGCCAACATTTGTAACAGACACAAATGGTGTTCTCTCTCCAAGACAACCTGACATCAGCCAGGCCAGGAGACAGAACCAAAGCCAGCACTCGAATCCTGGATGCTGTATGCACATATGCATTCCTTAGAGCATTAAAAAATAATGTAAAGAAAACAACCTCCCGCCTTTCTATTTCTTTCCTCCTTTCTTCTTCCCTTTGTCTCTCCAGCTCTCGTTGTCTCTCCAGCTGCCTTTCCATTTCCAGTTGCCTCTTCCGTTCCTGCTCCTGGCGTTCCCTCTCTCTTCGCTCCTGTTCTTCCCGTTCTTTCTGAGCCTTTCTTTCAGCCTCTCTCTGCTGCTGCTCCAGCAGGACCTGTCGGCGTTTTTCCAGCTCCATGTTTCCCCTCTCATAGTTGGCTTTCCTTTTGTCCTCAAATGTCACTAAAATAAGGAAAGGTCGTTATTTCTGCCCTGTGCAAAACACTGCTCTCAAACAAGGACTTCAGTTATGCCACTAAAGATAGATACTTCTTGGCAAGCTCAGGCTGTTCAGTCATGGATGATGTAAGCATCTTCCATTTGTTAAAGTATTATTTTTCTGTTCAAAAATACCTCTAAAATTTCCTAAGTATATTCCAACAGGGAAAAAAAAAAGAATAAAAGAAGAAAAAGTTCCAGTTTAAAAATGACCACAAAAATTACTTGAATGTTACAGGAAAGCCTCTCACTCTAAAGAATGAAAGAGGAAACAATGCTAGAGGAAAACATAAAAGAACAGCTTTTATAAGTTTGGAGAAGACTGTCTGCTGTTAAAGAGGTTTTCCAATGTGCAGGAAACATTAACACATGGATAAAGAGCTTAGTTTTTAAGGGTGTTCCCTGTAAGAGCTCCTGGAGTTAAAACTATCAGACACCAAAACAGGATCAAGCTCAATTACTGCACACAAGGATAAAAAGAGACACAAAGGAATGGTTTAGGCCCCCAGCAACCACCCTTCCAAAAGGAGAGGCAAGTCTTGTCTTGCAGTGTCCCTGTAACATTGTCAGTAATAGAATTTATGGTATGTTCAAATTGCTTCCAGTTTTCAGAGAACTGAACTACACTGGACCCCCCTGCTTTCAGAACGGCCAGTAATGCCAGGAACTTTCAACTGAAAAAAATTTGCAGAAGCACAGCAGTGTCTGGCCATGAAGGGTTTATTTTCCAGAATACATTATTAATCAGCATACTTTTCCTTTCCTACAGCTAAAAATAGCCCCTGTCCCTGCCTTCTCAATTCCATTAGATGTAACAGGCTGACTACATCCACTTAACCACCTTTCTACCATCCAAGTTAAAAGGGATCTAGCTCCTGAAATGATGCTCTCCGTGGATTTGATTATTTCTTCCACTTTCTAAAGGTTTCAGTGCCCTTGAAAAACAGCCCCATACATTAAGAGCATGAACCCTGCTTTTTACCTGGCTGTTTTTTCTGTGGCTCCTCCTCTTGCACAGGTTGGTAAGATGGCAGAGTTCCATTTATATTTTCAGTATATTTTCCACTCCTGGAGGGAAAAAAACCCCGCCCCATCATTGTTAGAGAAAAAGCACAGTTGTGTTAAATGTATTACATTTCACTGCCCTCAGTGATTACCTGAAAGAAGGCGGCACCAGCTCGAGGGGCAGAGTCAGGGGCAGTGGCTGCCCAGCTTTGGCCATGTCCGTGAGGTGCATGGCCAGCACAAACTCATCAGCCTTCAGCTGCCCGTCTCCATCTATATCAGCCAGAGACCTGCAGGGGTTCAACAGCAGCACCAGTTAGAACCAAACATCACAATCATTCACAAATTACAGCTGAAACAAGGCACTCTGGAAAATAATTTTTAAAACTGACGATTCCTGTGAAATGTTTTGGTAAAAATACTCACAGTTAATAACATAAATAATTGATGAAGGGAGGTATTATTTTGTTTAATCATGTACTGTTATTCAGATCACAGAATCACGGAATGGTTTGGGTTGGAAGGGACCTTAAACATCATCCAGTTCCAACCCTCCTGCTATGACAGGGACACCTTCCACTGTTCCAGGTTGCTCCAAGCTCCATCCAACTTGGCCTTGAACACTTCCAGGGATGGGGCACCCACAGCTTCTTTGGGCAATCTGTGCCAGGACCTCACCACCCTCACAGTAAAGAATTTCTTCCTAATATCCAATCTAAACCTACTCTCTTTCAGTTTGAAGCCATTCCCCCTTGTCCTGTCTCTACAGGCCCTTGTAAATAGTCTCTCTCCATCTTTCTTGTAGGCTCCTTTCAGGTGAAGCTTTCTTTCCAGCTGCACTGAAACTTTTTCTTCTCCAGCCTGAACAATTCAAATTCTCTTACATTCCCATAAAATACTGAAAAACAGACAGGAAATGGTTGATTTATTGCATCACCAATAGAAGAGCTGGAAAATGAATCCGGGACTATTCTTAACCAGCTCAAAATGCCAGAAACCACTTCTTCAAACATTTTTTTTGAAGCCGAAGAAAACATATAAAATTACATCAAATTCTACAAGAGGAAGCTTTGCACAGAATTCTTTTTTCCCCTTGTGTCTCCCTGACAGTGCAGGGAAGACATGAGCTGGCCCAGAGTACCTTGCAGTGGGTAGGAAAAGGATCCCCTCGAAGGAGGAGATCATATTAGCCTACAAAATATTTCCCACAAACTGGGGGGCTGGTGGGCTCTCTGTGTGTTTGTGTGAAACCAGTGAAATGCAAGAAAGCAGGAGCCTCTCTCAAAGAGCTATCTATAGAGATAGAATTGCTGAAATGTGTCCTTAGACTGCACATAAGTGAAATGCTGAATAAAATAACAGTTCATTAAATTAGCAGTTTAAAAAAAAACCCTATGAAAAACAAAAAGGAAACAACAAAACAAACACAAAAAAAGCCATCACACACACACGCCACAGTGAAAAACAAAAACAGGAGATGATGAAATGACATTTTTGTTATGTTCACACACCAGCACTACTCACATGTAACAGCACCATTTGTTCAGTAATTACCATTAACAAGCACACAGCAGAAATACTGGTAATTTCTTAGGGAAAAACTGAAATTCGGGCTGTTATTTCTCTCTACGAGGCCACAAAGAGCTCCTTGCACTGGCTACTGATACCTTCAGGATACACACCCAGAAGGAAAAGAGCCACTGCACACCTGATTTATTCCCCCAGACTCCAGAGAGGAGCAATATAACCCCACACTCCACGTTTATCTTCGCAGCATGAAACCAAACAAGCTGAGCTTTGCTGCTGCTAAAGACACAAATGACTGTCCTGGGATAGAGGAAGAAGAAAGGGAACTCAAGAAGAGATGTAAAGCTGTTGTGAATTCTGCTGGGCTACTAAATTTCATGTATAACATCTGAGTTATGCCTGAAGGTGCAACCTAAACTACCCTATCTAGCAGGGCAGATCATTCAAGCTTTCAGACAACGCTCATCACTTTCATCAGCACAATAAAGGCAAGTCTTAACAAACACAGAATATGAAGATAATCCTCATGGAAACTGCAGTAAAACTCAAAAAAGCTGAAGGGTTACTTAATTTTTAATCTTCCTCCATACTTGAAAACTAACAACCTAGATTTCAGAATCTTACTTTTGAAAGGAACAAGCCCTCAGCTCAGCTGAGTAAGAGTATCCCTGGATCAGAAGTTAGCATCTCTTCTATTATATGGAGTTTAACAAACACAGAGTGAAAAATTACATTATCTCAAGGTGTATTTTAGAAACGTAATTAGTGAACAAACTTAGTTTAACTAGAAACTCAGTTCCGATTTATGATTTTGGATCTGTGGTGTCTGTTTATCATTCTTATTTAATAAAGTACATTTCCTCTCTTAACACCATAAACACATCGAATAAGTAACTAAACTCACCAAATAGTAGCCAGCTGAGTCTGTGAAAGATTTGATTGCAGAAGGGCATTCCTTGCTTGAAATCCTTAGTGAAAGTATAAAAGATTTTAATAAAAATAAACATTTCATCAAACACTCAAACATGAGACAAAAAATGGGTCACGAACTGGGGCATGTTTATTTTTAATATTAATCTAATCCATTTTCATTAGTTGGTTTTACTACCAGGCTTAACAACAGGCATTACAACCTGAACACAATGAAGATATAAGTATTCTTGTGTACCTTTTTCCATTTAGAGCACCTAACAGAAAAGCTGACATGAGAAATGGGTATTTATGGTAAACCCCACAGCTGTCACAAAAGCACAGCTGACTGTTTGCCTAAACCTTGAGCTGTCACCTGCAGAGCTTTCCTTGGTTGCAAAGAACCAGATACATTTCTAGGCGTGGCAATGAAACCTTCAATCCAAAATTGACCGAACAAGATAAAAGCATTGAGCTCCTTTCTTGAAAGAAAGAATTGTCCTCCTCTTTTGTAAGCAAGGGAACTGAGGCATAGTGCTTATTCAAAATGGGAAATTTAACTAAGACACACAAGACACACAGTGACTCTACACCTACTGACTGCTTGGCCAGTGCTCCCTACTTGCTGCATCACACTGAAGAATCCCATTTTATAAGAACTTTTGTAGAACTCTTCTTTTGTATTAACTTTGTGTGAAGCCTTTTGAAGCCACCATAATGCTGTGGCACAGCACAGATGTCACTGGAAATCAACACGGAGCGACGGTCTTAAATTACTTTGGAAAAATTCCAAGTAATGGCTGCAGTTCTGCAGTGTCTTTCTCAAACTGCTTTCTTTCAAAAGATAAAGCCCAAGTATCTCAGCATTGACTGATACAGGAGAACGGGGCACAAAAATGGTGGTGAATGTCCCCCATTTTCACAAGAAAGAGTCTCTGTCCAAAGAGTGATGCCTGAAAAACGCCTGCTGACTTCACAGAGCTGAACTCCACAGCCTTGTGGTTCTCAGGCTCCTCTAGTCAGATCCCACCACTGCCAGGCTTCTCCCCTTTCCTGCAACAGCTGCGGTAGCTTCCCCAGTGCATTTGGCTCCTCCAGGTCTAACACAAAGCCCAAATCAATGAACTGATGGTTATTTCCATTTCTTGGCTAACTGAAACCCACTCTCTGAACAGGTCTGAACACCAACATTTCAGCCTTTATTTCACATGGAAGTCAAACCCCAAGCTGGGATTCCATCCCTCAGCATGTGATGTTCAGAGGCAGAAAACACTCTGGTTTTCCCAGTCCATATCAAAAGTCATACTCACCTGATAAATACCCACTCATACTTTTATCAAGACTGTTAAATTTCTGTCTGTATTTTAATCTGGAGGCCTGAGGAACTGCCCAGTCTGAGGATGTAATCTTTGGTGAATTCCCAGCTAGTGATGCACTAGAGGAAGAATTTGAACTGCAATATAATTTCAAAACAAAACAGAACAAAAACAAAGCAAAAAACCAAACCAAACCAACCAACCAAATATTAAAAGAAAACCAAAAGAGAAAAAGAGATAAAGAAATAACTCTAAATCACTTGGCTTAATAAAGAGGCATTGGAAAAGAAGCTATAGCATCTTCCAGTGACATCAAACAACTTCCATGAAGTTTTACCTCTGCTAACTTGCTATAAATAATTTCATCACAAATATGGAATTTTACAGTGAAAGTAGGGACATATCTGTAAGGAAACAACATACTGAATTGAAAATCCTGTTCATTTGGTATCACAGGCACTTATACACATAACTGATCGTTCTACCACTGCAAAATAATAGTATAGGAAACCACAGGAAAACACCTCAACTTTCCTAAGAGTGTTGGGTCATCGTTTAAGTAACTTTAAGAGGCATGTAAAAAAAATAACCATGAGAATAAAAATGGATCTGATGAACTCATAACCAAAAGCAGCTTCTAAAGCTGTTTTAGCCACCATATTCCAGCTCTACCTCTTCTTTTTGCTAGTGACAATGACACGCTGAGTGGAGCTTTTCCAACTCAGTCAATTTCTGCAGAATAGCGCAGATAGAGGGTTTAAATATACCCATAAAACTTCCATCTAAACTCCCAGCATTTTCAATGTCCCATCTTTGAAAGTCAGACAAAGTCAGGTGAATCCAACCATCCTTGTTTAAGGTAATCCCCTGCTCTGTCAAGTAAAAAAATCACTATTTGAAGTGCTATCCAAGGCAATACAGAATGCTGATAGAAACAAAGCCTCTCCAGCACAATGCTGGATTGACATCCCCTGCATGGAATGAGACAACATGATGGTGAAAATGCTGCCAACAATAACACTGGAGAAGGGCTCCTTTGTAAAGCTTTAGCATCAGCAGAAGAAAGCTTTCCAATTAAAAAAAAAAACAGTCAACCAAAAAAAAGATGATTCCAGGCACACGCCATGCCTACAGTCATCTTACAGGACATCTGCTGACATGAGGTGTGTATTAAGCCCAGATCATGCACCCCACATGCCCTGAACAGGCAGCAGGGAGGTGCAAGAGCCTCTGAGTCACTTATGGAACTGAGCTGGGGCAGAGGTGCCCTCAGAACCATCTTTTGGGAGACACCCCTGGATGCCCAATTGGATAGACAGGCCCAGTCCCTCACTTTAGTCTAGGGCAAAGCTCTAAAATCAGTGAACCAGAGCAGCTGATTATAAAGATTCATAATCTTCTATTATTCATGAAACAAATTCACACATAAATATTGATAAGAAATCCTATTCTTACATGCCTGCTGATTACATGGTGCCCTCTATAATGAATGAGCACATAATGCACAAATGCTGCTTTTATAACCACTTAGTAAGGTGTGTTTCTATTTACTAATGAGGTACATTCTCTTCTTTTTGGCACTGCTCATCTGATCTCCTCACCTATTTTGGATATTTTGTCAGATTTACTGAAAATATTTACTGAAAATATGAATGTGCATATCAAAAAAAACTATTTTCAGACTTGATAGGTCATATTAGATAGACTAATTTTTTCACAAATATACTTTGAAAACAGAAATGCTCCATAAGTTTTGGAAGGTATACTACTTAAGTGTAAGATACAACCATTCAAAACTTCACTTCCATACCTGCTAGATCCTAAATCAATCAGTGACTGTGCCTTCTGCATACTGGAACCACCAAATCCTCCTGCCATGGGGCCTAAAGAACCAGTATGAGGCAGCGCTGGAACAAACAGAAACAAAAAATTAACCCCAAAACTGTAAAGTAACTGGGCATAAGATAATGCTTCATAATCAACATTCACTTTGATAGAAGTAAGAAAAGCTAATCAGTGTCTCGTTGCTATGATTAACTAGTTAGAACAGAATTAACCAACGTGAACTTTGGAGGAAAACCATTTGTAGGGTTTTCTGTTGGGGTTTTTTTGTTAGGTTTGTTTGGTTTTTTTTTTTAACTCTCATGCATGTGTTAGCATTCCAGTCTGAAATTAGCCACAGGGAAAATAAGATTCACAGTTCTGAGAGCAAGTACTGGACTGTGCTATACTTACTTGAGGAGAAAGGTACGGACAAAGGCTGCAGAAGGCTGGATGTTCCATTTGGCAACGAGGAGGTACTGACAGAAGGCACCAGGGGAGCAGAGATAACCAAAGGAGGAATGGAAGTCATGGAGGTCAGAGACATGGGAGCTAATGGTGTGATCGCAGACACAGACGTTGGCATGGACAGATTTGGCATACTACCCATTCCTAGAGCAAAATCCAATAATTCATTGTTTAACATTGCACAGGCTTCAGCAAGAAATTGGGTCCCCTAAGTGAGGCAGAAACTACACAAAGCAACCGGTGTCTGGAATACAATGAGTTAAAATAGGTGCTCATGTACAATATTTACTTCTCTGAATTTAGGCAAGACAGCTCACATGGGAAAGTGCACTGAAGAGCAGGAATTTAATAAGAAAAATCTTGACAAGAAAATTCATTCTCAAGGTAGGCTTAGCTACTATTTTCACAACAGAATAAGATCTGGTTTTCTATAATTGCAGCTATACCTATTTCTTCAACAAGCCTGGCTCCTGAGAGAGAATTACAACCTCAAAAGCTGTGACAATCCTCTACAGGGAAAAGCTGCTGCTGTTTCTGAACTAAGTCTCTTCCAAGTATCAGCCTTGGAAGAATCCACAGGGGTGAAAAGTCCTTATTAGGGACCCATGCTTAGCAAAGGGTTTCTAGAGGCAGCTGCCTGAGGCAAATTAGGGCACTTGAATTACTGGCTGCACCTTGTGGAAGACAACAGCGCTGGTGAGATGATGGAAGCTTATAGAAGTAACAGTATGCCAACCACAGCTCCCTGTAAATGTGTGCCCTTGTACCCAAACGCACGAGATTTGGTGATAGGCAGACATTTTAAATCATGGATGTAATTAATATATGCATACATTTCATTTCAGCGTAGAAATGTGCACTTATTTTGTAATCCAGCTCAAGTCATTGTGGATATTTTGTGCTACAAAACAACACAATAATAAGCATTTGCTGAATCCCCGAACACCATCAGAAAGAAAAAACCTCAAAGTAATTCTATTCAGTTAATCATATAACCAAAATAGACAATCTGATTAATTTTGAAAAAATATGTTAAATAGCTGTTCTATCAAAACTCTGACCTTTGATTAAATTTAACTTTAAAATTTCCAAGTATAAATAGGTGACTGAGTAGGAGGGTGACAAAAAAAGACCACCAGTACAAAATGAGAGCTTGCAAGTCAGATGACAGATGTGAGTGGCCTTCTTGTCAAAACTGAATAAACGTTTTTCTTTATTAAAAGTCTTCAAAGAATCAAATTATCAAAACTATCAAGAAAGTGACCTGGTAAATTTCCTAAATCAGAATATCCTTTTTTCTTGTTTCACACTGATTCACTGAACTTTCATGGTCAGATTAATGCTTTTATTTGGCTGCAATTAACTGTGGTTTTTTACCTCTGCACACTAAGTAATTATATATTCATAAGTACCAAAGCGAGCTGACATTAGTGGTGAAAACACTGGAGCTTGTTTCATGACAGGAGGGAGAACCGAAGGCAAGTGCTGTCCTTGCAATTTCAGCTTGATGAGTTTCATGGCTATAGAGAACTCCAGTTGATCCATTTTTCCATCCTTGTTCAGATCCGAGAGTGTCCTTAAAACAAAATAAAATAAAAATAGAGAAGAAACAGAAATATAACATTTTTGATCAGTGAGAAGCTTTCCTACTAGATTTAATTACTGGTTTTGCACAGGAAAACAGGAAACTTATTGCAAAGTAAATTTTCTACTTTTGACAACATTCATACCTTTGAGAAGTTTGAGTACCCACTTCTGCAGAGTTCAGTTTTGAAGTTGTTGCATACTAAATACTTAATTCCTGAGAAAGCAGGAAAACATTTGGGAAAGCAGAAGTCTCCTACCCAGTGGATACACTTGTTGCCCCTGCTGCAAGCCTCTGCTATGCTTTTTTCTATGCTCCTAGCCAGAATAATTATTTTAAATTAATCCTTGGTAAGGTAAGGAATTAATGCAAGAATCTGGAACAGGATGCAGGAGGATCCAGAAACCTCCTAAAGGCACCACACACTGCTATGAAAACTTCATTAATTCGCAGTGTGGTGAGGTTTTCTAAGCCTGATACCCACACTGTCTTCTTTTGATACTATTCCAAATAAACTTAAATACAACAGGAAATACATGCAACAGTGCATACATAACCTCAAAATTCCTGGCCAGACAGATAACACGAAATTTTATTAACACTTAAGCATGTAAGGACCAAGCACAAGAATGTAAATTAAATTAGAAGAAAAAAAATCAGACTTAACGTTAAGCTGCATTTTTCCTTTGCTTCTGTTACTGTTCAATATAACAGGCCCCACAGAAAAATCTCCTTGCCCCTCTTTCCTAGGCACCGAGGTGTCTGGTACAGTGGTGAACATGGTGGTGGTGCTGGCTGGACTTGATGATCCTAGGAGTCTCTTCTAACCTTAACAATTCTGTGATTCTATGTGTCTGAAGGAAAAACTAACTTGCATTTAGTTATTTTCTTAAATACTTTTTCTTGAAGTTGTTCTTAATTGTTATGAGCCTCAAGTATATGTCTTTTAGCACATGTATGTCTTGGTAACAGCCAAGTACCCCAAAATGAGCTCAGGATTCTAGTGAGGACTGAGGAGCTACAGAGAAGAAAATGTTTCTCAAGTGTTGCACTCACCACATAGATGCTGCAAGGAACAGCACTTTTTCCAGTTCCTGTATTACAGCACTGTTTGATATCTCGCATATCATAACTGTCCTTCTACTAACTCTTTCTGTGCCTTTAGATTTTTTCTTGTCTTCTACTTTCAGTGTATTTCAAGCACTTAATATAGTTTTAAAAGCCTGTGCTCAGCATGACCCAATTTGAAATAATATCATTAGAAAGATGTAAAAATTACTGGTTTTTAATTAATTGTCAGTACACATATGGGCCGAATCCTTCCTCTAAATATAGTAAAATTAAAACAATGATTCCAATAACACTTTCTACCTTGACTGCTGAAAGCCTCTGTGAAACAACACAACACACCAAAGGTAGTATTTGAATGCTATGCATTTCCTATCTTAAAAAAGAAAGTCAAACAGTAAAGAATACCTTACCATATTTCAGCAAGGATTGAAGATGGTAGACCTGATTGCAAAAAAAAGGTACGTGCTTGATCACCTGTGATAAACAAGGGAAAAAAGACAGACTTTTATACCCGAGACAGATTTTTGAAGAGCTCAGCAGTCTCTTGGGGGATTAGGTTTTTGAAAGAAATCCCCATGCTGGATGCCAAGCTTTCCAGGGTTTTTTTTCCCAGCTTTTAACGCCGCTGACAGTGATTGTCAGATACCCATGTATTCTGTAATTCCCAATCGTTTCTCTGAGAAGTGATTTCAGATAGCTATAAAAACTTTAACAGGCTTCACAAATCAATGGCTGCCAACATCTTAGAAGTGCAAGAATTAAAGAATGACTGAAAATTTAGTCCTGCCCCAATTACTTATGCAGGAAAGGATGAGCATGCTATTTCCTTCCTTCTACTCTATCCCATCTAACCTGAGCTAGTATTGTGTCTCCATAAAAACTAGGAAAATACCATATTTTAAATAATATTCTGTTTTGTTAGAGAACACCCACTATTTCAGTATTTCAGTGAGGGAATGGGAACTGTTGTGCAATCCCATACCAAGTTCAACATCAGTTGGTACACATAACAAAACAGGGACAGTGATGTTTGTGCCTACATCTGAGTGAATTATAGATGCTTAAAGCTAAGACTTCAGGTTATTCTTTCAGCTCTCTCTTATATTCATACACAACCTTTTATTTCAAGCATTTGCCAAATAAATACCAAAGCCTGCAGATGTAGGTGCAGGTAAGAGTCCAGATGTGGCCTATGGGTAGCCCCTGTGACTGCATATTTTTCAGCTGGAGGTAAACACCAACCTCCCAGTGCTGTTTGGCCAAAGCAGGAGTTAGGTGCCACTTAGCCAGAAGATGTGCATCTTCCAAACAGACCACTTCTCACTCTCTCCTCAGGCCCTTCCAGCCCCAAAAGAGGAAAAGCAGGGCCAGAGGAGCAACTAGACAGGGCATTAATGGATAGCTGGCAGGTAAGAGCCATCAGAGCTGGTCTTTAGTGCCCACCCACCCACAAAAAATGGGGCATTCTTAAATTAAGACGTCTTTGCAAATTAAATTGGGTCTTTCTTGATATCACAAGCAGATTTTAAATTTAAAACCTGCAAATTCTGAGGTGCATAGCAACATGATCCAATTGTTTCAGAGGAGAAGCAGCTGAACGCAACTGGAACTGACAGCAGGCCCCTGCAAAATGCCATGACTCCACCCAGAACCTGCTGAAGGCCCAACGGGTAAAAAATTTCAAGCAGTTGCTAACAAGGACAAGCTGTCAGCATCCCTCTCCCTGCCTCCTCCTCCCAAACAAAGATATCTAACAGCACAGCATTCTCTCCTCAGACAGAGGAGAGCCACTTCTGCTGTGTCTGGTGTCACTTGCCACGATAGCTACTGTAAGTGCTCCCTGGCAGCCTCCCATCTGAGCACAGATTTTGCCTGATACTCTCTGGTTTTTGAAACTAGACAGAATGGGAGCGCACAGCTGGTGGCTGCAGAAGTGACAGGGTTAAACAGAACAGCGTTCCCGTGCCAGACTTTAAAGGAAAGCTGGTCACGTTTACTAATAACCCGTGGCTGTTTGCCTGAAGAATATGGTTATTAGTCACACAACAAAGGGCTAGAAATAGGATGCAGTTCTCAAACTGTTTTACAGAGATAGGTATGTGTACACAGAAGTTAATGTGTAATGCAGAGCCTCACACCAACCTGTAATGTAACCTCCCGTGGGTTTAAGGCTATCAAACTGCTTGTCATGCTTGGCCCGCTCTTCGGAGGTGATGGCCCATATGTTTGGACCTCCTGGAAAAAAACCCAAAACAAACCAACAAAAAACCAGTGAACAACCAAATGGATTGAAAACTTTCAAAAATAAAGCACGTCACTTGCAAAATAAAAGCTTGGCTTTCCCAAGAGACAAAGTTAGATGTGGACACACCCAGCTCCTACCAGTTTGGCAAGGACGTTATGCAACACAAACCTGCTTCCCAGATGTGCAAGCCGAGCTGAGACAATCCCCCAGCCAGACTGCTTCACCCTCAGCTTTCAAACAAGCTCTGTTGTCCTTCAAAGCTGGTGCAGAGCAGCTTCCTGTCGCTGCTGATTGTTTGCAGCCCGGGCAGGATGTGTCTCACCATCCCCTGTGTGAGCCGAACACTCCTCGAGCCCACAGACGAACAAATGGCATTCGGTGTCACCCAGGTTCTCATGCACAGGGTTCACACCCTCCAGCTGCCAAAAAGACCTACACTTGTCTTGACAACACTCTAAAAGCAAAATTGGGACTGCTAACAAAAATAATTTGGTTTTGCCTGACAAAGGAGTGACATTTTGGTCTGTTTTTTTTAAACAGCATGCACTTTCCACTTCACATTTTTCAGTACTTTATGAAGTATAAAATATTACAGCCTGAGAGTAGAAATGAGAAGTTACATGGAATAACTGTGTTTACAGAGCTGTGCTGGTAATACCAGGCAGAACCAGATGGACCTTCAGAAGTGCTCCAACCTGCTGCATAAAGGTCAGGGTGTGCATCCTTTGCAGGAAAAGCAGCTTGCCAGAAATAATTGGGTTTGTTTTTTAAGTAGGAGGAAGTTTTAGTCGGGAAGTTCTTGACAAATATTTAATTTTTCAAATCAATGAATGCAAGAATTAGCCAAAATTCTGAATGGAACCACTCAAAACAGCATTAATAGGTTATTGCATGAAAAACACTTCTAAAATTACATTCTGCTTAGCATTACTACTTCCAAAGAACTGTTAATCTGTTCAAGTGTTTGTATTGCTCTCTAAAAGACAGTCAAGGGAATAAATCTTCTAATAAGATATTAACAACTTGTTTTAAAAGCCACAGCACTCTGAAAAAAAGTTACTATAAAATGCTTCCTCTTCCTACATAAAACTTATTTCAAAGCTTTGAACCTCCAAAATTTCAAGAGGTTTTTGCACTGTTTTTCAAAGAATAACAACAAAGTGAAGGGACTGTGAGCTGATATACTTGCCAATACACACACACTAATGATGTTAATCATCTCTCATCTGTGTTTATCTACATAAACAAATACATTTTCCACGAAAGACTTAATGTTTCCCCTTAAGAAGATCCTGTTAAAACTGTGTTTCTCCTTGCATGTGTACAGATTTAATTCTTTACCCTTGCTCCTTTAGTAAAGAAATAAAATAATTAAAAAGACCAAAACAAAACAGAAACTCACTGGGGAGATGTATGACAGAAAAGATGTGAGGGCTTTAGAGATACAACCTCTACACACTTGAATTTAGAGTTTGCTTCTTTCTCTTGAGGATATACAATTTTTTTTTTTTTGGTGTTGCCTCAATGAAAGAGTCTTCTTGCAGGTTACATGTGGAATTGCACTTCAAGAACACACAACCCCCCCCCATTTTTTTTTTCCTCTGATTAAGTGAGTATAAATAAATCTAGATTAGATATTGATAATAAAGTGAAGTAAATCTAAATCAGATGCCTAGAAGTCAATGGGCACTGAGAATATTACTGTAAGACACAAATCAGGACAACTTACACCCAACAGCAAAAATTAGAGCAGCACTTAGATTTCTTTAAAGTGCTAATTTTAAGATACAAATGGAAAGTGCATAATGTGGTTATGATTATAGAAATTATCTCAACCAAATGAAGAAATGCTCCTAAAGCTACCAGCAGCAACTTCAGAGAAATTAACCTTTTTTTTTTTTTCATTTTTGGAAAACAAAATATTAACAACATTACATTTTCCTTCAATTAAATACTCCTCTTTGAACATGTTTTGAAGCAGGTAGCTGCAACACTCCTCGGCTTTTTAAAATCGACAACAGAAGGATTAAGGCCACCACAATATATTCATATGGTCAGTGGTGGCAAAGTGATAGAAACACAGTAACAATTGCTTGACTGGAGTTATGACCCTCACCATAGCCCCTCTGGAGAATCCAATTTACATTGTAAGGCGACTTTTGTTTATATATGCACAGTTTCTTACTTATATGTCACAAATTAAGCAAGAAGATGGCAATCAATCTTGAAAATCTAATATATTTCTGTATTCAAGGAGCTGTTTTACTATCTGGTAAATTACGTTTCCTCTCCAACTATGAAACTCGAAGTTTCACACAGCATTGTCTCAAATGTGTTAAAACCTTGCAGGTCAGCAAATCACCAAATTCACGCCTGTAGCTGGATGATGATTAAAATCTGATTCAACAAGTGATTCAAGATCCACATTCACCCTCCATTCTCATTTTTGCTTTCCTGAACACACCCAAGAACATCACTACGTTTCGCAGACTTGATATTTTGCACACTTTTACCTCTGGAACTACATCTTTAAGGTCCTTTCTCTTCCATGCCTGTGAGTCTATGGTTTAGTCCAACACCTCTGCAAAGAACAGGAATGTCTTCAACTATCCCAGGTTTCTCAGAGCCCCATCCCACTTGGCCTTGAGCATTTCCAGGGATGGGGCAGCCACAGCTTCTCTGGGCAACCTGTGCCAGGGCCTCACCAACCTCGATAAAAAATTCTACCTGGCATCTATTATAAATCTGCAAAAAATATTTTAATTTAAAGCCATCACTCCTTCTCCTATCTCAACGGGTCCTGCTAGAGTGTTTGTCCACATCTTTCTTACAGGCCCCCTTTAAGTACTGAAACGCCACAAAAAGGTCTCTCTGGAGTGTTCTCCAGGTTAAACAACCCCAAGTTTCTTGCAAGCATAAATTTCATTTAAAACAAGAAATCTTTCACTAAAACCACATTATTATATCAACAAGTGCTTCTACAGCCTTCCACAGACCTAGTGAGTCAGCACAAGCAGCTGTCATGGAATAGTGATAACTACAAACACATATTATCAAAAGTACATTGTGGGAATGTGTCAGGGAACTGAATATATATCCTGAAAACACCAACCTGCTAATAATTGATTTTCAAAAGTAAGAATTCTCCCTTTCCCTAGGGACAGAGACTGAAAATCTTATTTTTCTGGTGATTAATTCCACGAAGATATGCTCTCTGCTGGTTTCTTTACAGGCACGGAAGAAAATGTAGTAAGTCTTAAAGTCCAATATATAAAAATATAGATTTTTAAAAATATAAATATTCTTAGCAGGAATTAGGATCTAGAGAACAGCACACCTTTAAGTCAGCACAGCCCTCACAGTGAAATTTTAGTGCTTGTCTGTAACTGAACAGAGTCACAGAAAATTAAGTTTTACCCTAATATCACTTGAGTGTCTGCCATCTGCAGCCTGAACTAGAACAGGCCATTGTTTTCTGAATAGAGGTTAATAACTGTTAGACAATGAACGTTCTGGAGTAAAATAAAATAATAAAAAAAAACAACAAAGAAAAACACCAATGCTTCTGGTAGGGATCCACAGTGAAGGCAGTCAAACCCCACCCACTCTTATTATTTAAAGGATTGACTGTTTTTTTCAACTCCCACCCCATATGCCACAGAAGCAAGATAAAGAGCACAGCATAAGAGGGAACACTGAACCACTGTGAGCGCTTATGTTTAGCTTAACCAGGTGCTCACGGCTCTTTTGATGCGACCACTTGGTGACACAATTAAGAAAAGTAAAATCTGTGCACAGAAAAGCTCATATTAAGATTTATCAAAATACCATACCACTCTATCTGAAATAAACACTTTGAAAAACGGGACTCACAAGGTCTTGGCAATTCCACAAAGCACATCACGACACCATTCTCCAAAGTAACTGCTGTGTTTTCCTACAGTACAACCAAGACCGTCACAAAAATGCAGCCAAATTCATCCGAAACTCAGTTCTCCTGTGCTATCACCATCAAATCACGCTACAATCCTCACAAATATTGTGACTGCTCCCCAAAACTACAACAGGTGGTAAAAATGGACACTCAGTGCAACTGCTGAGAAAAGTTACACTGCGTGGTTTACACACAACCAAGTTGTTGGCATGCTGAACTGTGATGAAGGGGAGATACTCCCTTCCTGGGAAGGGCAAACTGCAGGGAGAGCCAAACATCTGCCATCCAAGATGTATCATCTAAACTCACCTGGCTTAGCTCAGCCATTTTTTGCACTAACACACCTTCAGTTCCAGGGTTGAGAAATGTCTTGCCCGTAAACCAGATCCAATGAATTTTGCATAGGGACATTGCTGTTCTTCCTTCTGCATGGCCCCGGTCCTCACTCATGGCATGTCATGCATGAATCACAAACCAAACTGCAGGTATCTGCTCTTCACAGACCTCTCTGACCACAGGATGGGCAAGGGGCAGGAATCTCCTTGATGGAGCAGTGCTAGACCTTTGGCTCTCCAAGCAGCAGTGAGCTGCAATACTTTCACAGATCAGTTCCCCACCAGAAATCAAAATACAGTTGCTATTACATGCTCCCATGAGAGGCTTTGCTGCAGACAATGAATAGTACATTACTTTTCTGACTCAGCTTAAATTTCCTGGACATTTTCGAGACCTAAATCATTTTTCCCAATGGTAGCTGGTAAAATTTTGGAGGGGAAAAACAGTACAGTCTCTCTGACAAGAAGATACCTCATTAATTCATTATTCTTCAAAATAGGTTACTTTAGAATCTTACAACTTCATACATGAAGCCAACACTGTATTTGACTACCCTGCACTTTCAGGAATCAAAACTCAAGAAATACTGAACTTGAGAGATTTTCCCCACAAAGACTTTCCCTAGAACAGAGTAACTATGGTCTTCACTTGCTCTTTTTGTTTATGAAAAACCACCTCTATCTTAGTAAGACTTTTGGAAGACAGAAGTCAAATTTTCTTGCTTTCCTAGAGGAGGCTGGTACTTTCAGAGAAGACTGAATAAATGTCAGCCCTGGCAATTGTTCTCGATATCCAATATTGGAAACCTGGACTTGAGGTCCAGAAATATCTCTGCAGATTCCCTATTCCAAAACAGAAAACCAACAGTGAAAGCTCCTTTACTTGCCCGCACCAAAACTCCACAACATATCCAAGAGTTCAACGTCACATGTGGAGTCTGCCCACGTAGAAAGTCCATGTGGGATGACAAAGACCCAAACACCCAAAGTGAAACATGCTTTGAACTTTACTCTCAAGACTCCTCTAAAGATGACAAAATACAGACTGACCTCACCTTCATGTAGCAGGTATTTCTGTAAGTGGCAGCACTCCCAATTTTTTTAGTGTTGGAAACAAGTGACTATGCTGTTGATTAGACATCTTCAGTTTCATTAAGTTAATTTTAAATAAAAGACACCTCTGTAGGTGAGAGTAGCGGGGTCTGGTTATGGCAGGATCACAGCATTTCAGGAAAGCTCCAGAAATGTCTTTAAAACACTGCATCAGACAGATAACCTTCTGAATAAAATAAAGGACTTGCTTTGTTGGGCTGCCAACATCAAAAGGGAAACAAACACAGTTCTTTCCTTAAAACAGTAAATTACCATTGAAAAAGAAGGGCAAAAAGAAAGTGCAGTCCTAGAAGTAAAGTAAATAGATGTGAAAATGCTCTGTAAGACCTCTGCCACTGGTTAGTACTGCCCATAGGCAAAGGGTAGCTATAGCACAGCAGGATTACTGATAAGGAAAAACCTTAAGACATCTCTCACATTCTCCAAAGAACTCTCTTTGTTTCTCACTCACGGGCACTGCTTGTTTTTATGCAATAAAAATCATGCTCCTACGACCTACAAAGTTAATTAACTCCACAGAGATAATAAACCTAAATTGAAAGAGCATTCCTTGTCCATATAAGTCACGAGGATTATACCACCACCTCTTTAAGTATCAAAAAAACCCAGCATAAATCTTCATAATGACCCTAAATAAATATTTATCCTTCTGTTTAAAGACAGGGAAATTTCAGCACAGACATGCAGCAATGTGCCTCAAGCTAAGTAACAAGGGGTTTTCCTTAATGCAACCAGCAATCACATTACAGTCTCCTATTAGGAGCCTCCAGAGAGTTGTCTGGTCTAGGACATATTGGGATAAATCTAATAATTCCAGTCTTTCTGTGTTTGCAGATGAATTTACCACAGAAGTATTTATCACAGATTGGATTTAATGCTCCCAATTGAGATGTTGAATCAGACTTCTAATTTTTCCTCAGTGGTGAGTAAACACTCCAGGAGTCTGAAAATACACAGAACATTTTACCATTAGTCTGAATTTGAGATTCCTTATCAGTGTTATTGCTATTTTCACTATTTGCTTCCCTCCTTCACTGTTGATTCTATGTATCACACACAGGAGAAAAATGACTAATAATCAGTATTTATCCTTATTTAGGTGTGCTAACATGTTATGAACTGGTACTGTGGTGGCCCTGGGTCCATCCCAAAGCATCACCTGCTCTTCCTTGAGGATTGCACCTGCTCTTTCCAGCTCCCACGATCTCAGGCGATGGCAGGACCCACATGAAATGTCCTTTCACAACACATACATTAATCCCCAACTACTTGTCCTACCAGAAATGCTCCATGGAGGATCTCAGTTTTATTAAGCAACACCAAGGTGGCTGCCAGAGGAAAAGGGGATCTGTTTCTGTGCTTAACTGTAACTTCAGCAACTTCTTTCAGTGTGCACACAGTTAAAAGGAAAAACTTGTAGCTAAAGCATGTTAAACACAGGAAAACATGATTCTCCTTCAATTTTGTAATTTCACTAAACTTACAAGAATTGTCCCCATTGAAGCCAAGAGAATTTTTAAAGATTTTCAAGCACCTCTGGCGCGCTATCCAAAAATAACTGGTACCTGCAGACAGGTTGTTAAATAGTGTCAGGCACATGCAAGGCTGCAAGATTTGGCCAAGAAAAGCTTGTTTAATTGAAGAGCAAACTTACAGAAATGTGGACAAAGCAATAGCAGCCACATTGCATTTTAGAGTACAATTCATATTCTTTACATTATGTACAGCATTTCCACATATTTGGTATACTGGGAACCCTCAGGTTGAGCAGTTCACTAAAAATCAAATATTGAGCTTGTTTATACTATCCACCTGCTCCTGTGGTGCAGAATTCTGCCTGGTGATCTTGTCACTGGCAGCCCCCACTTTGATACACAAAATCCATCCATAAAGGAGGAACATTAGAACACAGAACACTCTGTGCCATGCGGTGATCTCAATGTGGAAACATAATCCGTGCTTTCAGAAGGAGTATAATCCCTAAAACAATTTAGAGATACATAATAGTGCAATCCATGCTAACAGTATAGATCCAATTCTTTTCTGAACGCTACAGCTCACTTGGCTATTCCAAAGCACTTAAACTATCAGATTTTAACAGCAGGATAGTATTTCTACACTTTGTAAATATCACAGAATCTTTTAGCTCATTAAGGCTATCCATTTTCAGAAGATACTTTTAAATTAAATTATTGCCAATTCCACTGAAACACTAAAAAAAACACACCAAGGAAGAAAAATATTAAAAAAACCCCACATAAACAAACAAAAAAGGCAAACACCCCCACAGATACAGCAAATTACGGCTACTTTACTTGATGATGTGCAAAAAAAATTTGTTTTTAAAGTTGTTTTAGAGCTCCACTAATGTAAAAATACTTTACTCTAGTTTTCTGTAAAGTTTTTGACAATTCATTCAATAGTTTTTTGGCTTTTTTTTACGTTTTAATGAAGCAAGCTTTCTACTTCTCATCAAGAAATGCAATCACTGTAACCTGCAACGTTGGTAAACTCATGCTTTATTCTTTAAAGTTAATTAACTTTGCATTTCCTTACATGAAGAAGTTCGCGCACAGAGCTGGGCTTAACCTAAGCCTTTGCCAGATCTAGATTCAATACCAGTAATTAATGTAAAGTTATTTTCTGCCTAATTCTGGAGAAACAATGCCAGTGAAACCAGCTGTAGTTGCTGAGTTACACTGACAGAGCACATGAAACAAGCCCATTCTTCTATCCAATGACAGCTCTGTCTGTGCCCAGAACCACAGAATCATTCCGGTTGGAAAATACCTTTAAGATCATGGAGTCCAGCCATCAACCCAGCACTGCCAAGCCCACCACCACACCATGTCCCTCAGTGCCACATTTACAGGCCTTTTAAATGCCTTCAGGGATGGTGACTCCACCACTGCCCTGGGCAGCCTGTCTAATGCTTGACAACTCTTTCAGTGAAGAAATTTTTTCCACTATTCAATCTAAACCTCCCTTGGTACAACTTGAAGCCATTTCCCCTTGTCCTGTCATTTGTTACTTGTGAAAAGAGCCGGATCCCCCCTGGCTGTCCCCTCCTGTCAGGGAGTTGTGCAGAGCCAGAAGGTCCCCCCTGAGCCTCCTTTTCTCCAGGCTGAGCCCCTTTCCCAGCTCCCTCAGCTGCCCCTCATCAGACTCGTGTTCCAGACCCTTCCCCAGCTCCGTTCCCTTCTCTGGACACGCTGCAGCCCCTCAATGTCCTTCCTGAACGGAGGGGCCCAGAACTGGACACAGGATTTGACGTGCATCCTCTCCAGTGCCCAGCACAGGGGAATGGTCAAATCCCTAAACCTGCAACTCATACTTTCAGGTGGATTTTAGAAATGGAAAAAAGAGAAGAAAAAAGTCACACCAACAAGAGTCCTTCCAACTGAAGGTATGAAAAGTTCAAGTAGGCATATTATCACAGCATAATATAATCATACATTGCCAAATTCTCCAGCTTTAAGACCTGCCCCCATTTGCTTTTAAGGTGAGCAAACTTCCAGCTGACAAACCCCATGGCCTTCCTTCCCAGCCTGATACAGAAGATAAAAAAAGATGCTTACCCTTCAGTTAAGGACAAGTCAGAAGCTTTTTTGAGTAAACTTGTCAATCTGTATAGTATCAAAGCCTTCCATGAGGAAAATAAAAATTTTTAGTCACCATGTTTGTGGAAAAAGACCACCAGAGCTTAGACAAAACATTTCTAATCCTGGAAATGTATGTTTTATGCTGCTGCTGCTCACCAGCATTTACAAAACACCCCTATGATTTAATTAAAAATTTACAAAAGGACAATTTGTTTAATTATTGTCTAGCAAATCTCTGTGGAGTGCAGCAAAACTAATAAGATTCAGGTGAGTTTCCATCTTTGGCAGCCAATAAATCTTTCTGCACCAGGAGAGATGCAGGCAGTAAAAATACCAGGCAAGAGGATGCAAAGTGAACCTTGAAATTAGATGCAGTAAAGGAAATTATTCTCCCATGAAGACATACACTGACAAAATCAGAACAGAATTCTGTTTCAGGAATATCAGGTCCTTCCTAGTAATTTTTGTAGTTCTCGTCACTATCTGGCCATTAGAATAAAAACCACATTTCTGGGTTCACAGACTTAAGAAGGAAGTCTGGGACTGGGAGGAAGGCTGATGGGTTCTATTTACAATGGAGAACTGGGATACAGACTTGAAAGAGAAGAGGAAAAGAGATGAACAAAATAAAAAAAACAACCCAAAAATTACAGAGGAAAGGTGAGAGAGAAGAAGAAGAAGAAGAGGCATTTCCTGAATGATCTTGGAATAAAATGAAATTAGGAGATAATTCAGGAAACAAAACATAGTAACAGGCCTTCCAGCAGAGACTGAATATTCCCCAAGCTGAGATCCCAGCACAAAGTGACAGGCTGAGCCAAGCATGTGGTGCTGCTGCCCCAGGATGTCTCCTCAGCCCAGTGCAGCTCCTGAACCAGAGGTAGTGCCTCATTAGTAGAAGGAAAACCCACCTATCCCCAATCATTTAAGCAATCCAAGACCTTTTGTCATCCATAGCTTCCTACAGCTTTGATTGTTTATTTGACACTGTGCAAAGTGCTCTGTATGATTGATATCTGCCAATGGTACTTTCATCTGATACTGGTCAATCCTTGTGTTATCAGAGAGTAATTACCATTCCCTTGCCTGAAAAACAATGGACGACCTTGGGAAGGTGACATGTTCTGTTTCCACCATTCCCACTCTTTCTTTTCCAAGCTGAAATGTCCTAGTCAGTGCAATTAATCCACATATGGAAGATGTTCTGTATCTTTAACCACTCTTGTTACCCTTCTCTTTGTAACTTCCAGTGCTGGCAGAAAGAAAAAATGGAGGGAAAACTGGAAGGAAACACAAAGGAAACAGAAGCAAGAAAAAGAGTTTGTTTAAACAGTACTCCTTAGAAGGTTAAATCACTAATTAGCCGAACCTGCCAACTATATCCAGCACATACAAAATAATACTTTCCTAGCATGCATGGGAGTCTGATTTGAAATATAATAAATTAAAAACTGTTTAATTTATGTTCATACAACAATTGGTATCAGTTTATATCACAGTCCCTAATCCTGCCTTGCCAGTGGCTCATAGGAACATTTATGGGCTAGAACTTGGAACAGAATTCTTCCCTGGGTACTACAGTTACTACAGTTTCTCAATTGCCAGAAACCACCAATTTAGCAAGCTTCTTGAGCCAAAAAAGCCCCCAAAGGGGGGGGGGGGGGAACCTCAACAAAACAGTAACCATTTAATAGCCATGGCACAGATCTTTCCTCCTCAAGTTTTGATTCCATGTACTGTTTCCAAAACATCTTAAAGACAGTGGGTCCTAAAAATGAGTTATGAGTTGTTCACCGTGTGAAACAAACAAACAACCCAACCAAAAAACAAACAAATTTTTTTCTGCTAGCTTTAAACTCAATCGTTTCACTAGGTATTGTATTGCTTTTCAGCTATGAGAAAAAACAGGGAATATTTCTTCCCTTAGCATTTTCTACACTGTTACGGCTTTACAGGTTTTTAGCTGTCTCCAAAAAAAACCCTAAACTATCCTTAGCTGTCTCTAAACCAAACTAAAGAACTCTCATCCTTTTAGTCTCCCTTAGCTCAGGAGCCACAATCTCTCTCTGGCCATCTTTTTCACAGGTATCCTTACTTTGTGTTTAATTCCAAATCCTCTTGTGTAACAGGTTCTGGCAACTACAGGGTGGATCATTTCCAGAAAAGGGAGCTTATTGAACATTATCTTCAGGTCAGGTTAAAAAGGACTGTCTGTGTATTTCTTAATCTAATCTGAATACAGAGAACATGAGAAATAAGAGGAGAGACTGCTGGCCTTCCAACCCACGTCACCTCCATCAGAAACAGTTCATACATTAACTCACACCTGTACATTTTATTTCCCCAAGCCTGAAGCTTTCCTGTGAAACACAGCGCTATGGAAAAACTATTATTTGTTGCACAACAAATTTCAGTTGTAGCTGGCAAGAAAATATAAGTGTACCCTTTTCAGTACTGTTACACTGTAACAGGTGCAGAGTTCCATAACAGTGAAACCAGGACTTCACAGGAAAGATGTGTTTCCTAAAGAAACAACTGTGCTGCAGAAATCACGTTTCAATGCTAAGTCATGGTTATGAGAAGAAATGCAGGGAAAAATGTTGGTGCATAATTTACAACATACAACACTTATTATTTATATATACATATATAAATAACTTTCAAGTAAATTATTTCAATAAGAAGCAGTAAAAGAGCAGTTAAAGTTCTTGATATTCAGTTAATCTTACCTGTTCTTGAGACTCGCATACAGAGAACTTCACATCCAACTAAAGCACAAATGCTCTAAGATTGTTAAAATATCTTCTCTGAAGATACCCAACAGAAATGCTGTTCCCATGGACACTGACATTCTTTCAGCTTTCCAGGGTTTCACCCCTTCCAGCTCTCTCAATGATGATTTAAGGCTACTGTCCCATTGTCAGAAAAACAACAGATGTCCGAAAGAACTGATGCAGTGGAAAGCCTGAACACACAGGATTCCTAATTAAAGTAATAGGGCATTATATAAATATATTTGACAGACCATAATGCCTGAAAAATGTGTTTGTTCTTGCCATTATAATTAGTGGGCTAAACCTGAACTCATTCTGCCAATACTGATTAGTATTGTCTATGGTCTGTTCAAAGTGATGATCACAGATGATTTGGAATTTAGTAGATGTTAAGATGGTGCCACTCCACACAACGCTCATCAACCATAAATTGCAACAACCACATGAACTGGCTTATCAGAGTAGTGTATTTCACAAACTTGGAAGTTAAACCTTCAAGGAAATGAACACTTTAACAGTCAAAGCCCTTTGAAACTTGGCCATGTGTTAGATTTATGTTTCTGAGTCTTTTCAGCTAAGCCTTCAGCCTTCTGCTCCATTTTGGGAAAGTATTTGTAGATCTTCTTGTGTTTTTTGTTTATGTTTTTATATGCTTTGAAGAAAAAACACCAGGAAGTCTTTCTGACATCCAAAATGAACAAAGCGGCTTGCATTATAGCATTAATATTCCAGATAACAACTATCCTGCGTTTCCCACTCAGCGCAAACTTACCTTATAAAAGCTAACACATGATACTAACAAAACGAAATCTTAGCAAGACAAAGCTATAGGCTTAGAGTAAGATAACAGCTCAAGATCTAACACTAATCTTCATATTTTCTAATTCTTCATTACATTTTAGGAGCATAGGCTTGGAAGGGTCTTCCAAGGTCACCATGTGCAGACTGCTGCTTCTCCAAGAAACTCTAATACATTAATTCCTTCCTAAAATGCAAGTTCTGCCTTAAGGCAATCAGATTTCCTCCTTAACCATGGTCCAGAATGTCACTGCTGACAGAACCATTCCCAGACCAACTGCATCAACAGCTGGTGCATCTCTGTTTACCCTTGTGCTAACATTGTACTTGAAGACAAGTTAGTTTCCTTCCTTAATGCTGTTCTTCCTAGTAAGAAAAAATAAAGAGCGAATTTATTTACTGAATAGGAAATGCAATGAAATTGAAATTAAAACCCAAAACAAAACAATAAGCTTTTATCTGGGCAGGTTAACAAAGGCAATCCCTTCATTCTTTCTCAGCACTTAATTACACTGAAGCCCAGCTCTGTATCTATTTCACTTCCTGGGTTTTCTTCCCCCTCTTAAGCAGATACCCCAAATTCTACCCTCTAACCCACAAGATGTCTCACCAGTGCCTGAAGCAATAGCACACAGCACTCCTTATTTCATCTACCACATTTTAGGATGCATTTCCTTTCCCTCAAATCACGTAATTACTACATGATCTTCTAATACATCCGGTTGTACTCCTCGTTAGTCATAGCCAACTGCTGAGTTCCCAGCATATGGCAAAAATTTTTCTAGCCCATAATGGTATGGCTAAAAAGCTATTTGAAATCAGCACAGCAGAAATGTGATGAAATTTAACCAATGATATGCAGCCCACACTGTGCAATTCTGGCTGGAAAATTACTCCAGAGTTTGTCATCTTCCAATTTAACCAGCATACCTCTGCTTTTTACTGATCATATTGCCAAAAATAGTCATTAAGACTGGCATAATGATAAAATTCATGAAGAATAACACGACTACAACATTCTGGTCTAAAACTTGCATTTTCTTTCCCTTTTAGCCAGTTATTTTTCTAATGAAATCCAACCATGGGAACTGTTACACTTTTTCTACAAAACTCAGGTATTGAAGAAGGCAAAAAGTGCACCTTTCCCTTGTTAAAACCTAATTCCATTTACTCCATTTATCCTATACCTCCATGTCTAACTATTTTTTTTCCTTCTAAAATTTCCTCTTACATCTTCCATGTGAATCATATTATCCTCATAATTAAACATAAATAAGACATCTTATATTCTGAAACCCTACAGCACTATTTCTGACTTACAAGATTAAAGAAAACATATAATATGGCAAACACACCAGAAATCTAATTTTTTGCAGTGTGTGATAGTGGAAGGTAAACACCCCTCTGACTTGAGCATATGAATTTTGCTCTATATCAACTGACACCACTGCCCTCACTGAAAGGAAGGATTAATTCATAAATAAAGCCAGAGAAAATATTTGCTCTTGTCTTATAATTTCTTTCCTTTTCCTACTTTTAGACGGGAGAACAAGTTCTGAGAGTTGTTTTGCAAGGTGTAATTCAGCTTTGTATCTTTATCTACGCTTGCTGATATTCAAGTCTGCAGTTTCCATATCTACAGTGCACACAAGGTGAGGAGTCAGGTTGCACTCAAGCGGCTTTTAATTGATCTCTGATGACCAGGGTCGCTCCTAATTCAAAAAAATTCAGACTGCAAAGCTTGAGACTGACTTTTTTTAAAAAGAAGGTGCAGCAGAACCTGTTGGTGAGTATCTTACCCATGACACCGGTGGAACCACAACCTCACAGAACCCCTTCATGTCTACTTTAGTATCCAACAAACCTAAGTGTGAGGACACAAAACTCAATTCTGTTCACAGCAGTACAAAATCTGGTTTTATTCGTGAAGGTTTAGAAGCATGTGAAATGAGTTACAACTATTACTTTCTACACCTCAGTTTATCATAGATATTTCCCTCCTGGATCACAGAAAATTTATATCGAAAGGAAACAGGTGGTAGAAGGGAAGAGAAATGGCAAATAAAAACATAAACAAAAAAAAAGCACAGCCCAAGAATTCCAATGGTACTTGAGTAAACAATGTGAAAGATACTGATCAGCAAATACTGCTTTCCTTGTTCCAGCTGGTCCCTTAAGATTAAATCTCCCCAAACCAAGATCCATCAGCATGGATATCAAACCCTGAACAAATCTAGCCTACAGAAGAAGGAAGGGGACTTGGAAAAGAAACATCTTGCAACTCCTTTCCAGCTGGAAAGAACACATCCCATGGCAGTGAAGGCTACTTCTTCCTGTGACAAAGGCAGCAATCACTGAGACAAATTAGATGGAAGTACATTTTAACCTATTAAAGCCTTTATCCTTTTAAGTGTCTTTTGCAGTTAGTATATTAACTCTTTCTTTAGAAACACAATTGCTGAAGTTGTTATTTAGTGTAACTAAATACCATTTCCAAAAGCTTTTGCAAGACTTAGGATGAATTCCTAAGCAAGCTTTGTCCAGATGGAGAATTGTTTGTAAGAAGAATCAACTACCATAAACTGGGTTTGTGTCATCATTTTCACAGGAATAATGATCAATTTATCCTATCAGGCAGTTACAGGACAGAACTAAACTCTCAGTAGGGAATCCTCAATCTTGTTTGCAGACTGGGGAGAAGGATATGCCTGGAGTGGCTCTTTGATAGAACCAGACTCCACATAGATAAATGTCTGTTATCCATCTGGTGCTGTAATTGGCAGACTTTATACATAAAGAAACATGTTGCTCAGTCTTGCCTTTCATATAAAATGTCACCATAACCTTTACACTTTGCATGGGATATAAATTTGTTAAAACCAGCAAGTCTTCCCTGAGTTCCAGAAAAATCAACGCCCACTCTTTAGTCCCGCTTTTCCCCTTTGAATTTCGGCTTGTTAATAAGGCACCCACAAAGGTCACCTTGGACAGCAATGGAGAGGCAAAGGGAGCTCCTTTCTGGGCACCGTGTCCTTTCATGACTTTAAAGGAAGGTCTATCAACAGCAGGTGCCCCTAGAGCACACAATGTTTACACACGGCCTCAGAAGAACACGCCAGCTCCCAGCACAGCACAGTTTGGCCACCAGCCACATGCTGGGGCTGGACAGTCTCAGGACCCTGCTTGGCCAAGGTACATTCTGAAGGTGCCTCAATGAAACTGAGTCTCTCCACTGGAATCACGCACAGCTCAGATCCCTTCCTTCTCAGGATCCTATGCAGAGTTGCTTTCTCTGCTTAGGCTGGTAAATAAAGTGTTGTAGCATCTCCCACTTGTATTTGTTTGAGGCTGAGTATCGTGCTTTGTCATTTGAACCCTGCAGTTCTCAAACTCATTGTTAGCCCGTGTCACATAATCACACACTTGTACACCCATCTGCTCCCTGCCATCCACACACTTTTCTGTAACACTGAATGCCAAAAATAGCCCTGAAACGGAAACTGCTTCATGCATTACACTACTAATGATCTAAAAGGTAAGTATATTGTACCTTGATAAGAATAAGCATTTTTTTCCCACAGAAGGAACCCACTATTTCCCCCAGTAGGATACAAAAGGGAAGGGTCAATGCTGTGCTAATACAAAGGTGAGGCAGGCAGCCAGCGCTCCCAGGCTGCAGCAGTGCCTAATGGCTTGGTTGCCTCACACATAACCTCATTCTTCATCTCATGCTTCAAGTCACTACCAAGGTCTAACAACATAATTAGAGGTTTCCTGCAATGAGTGTCAAATGCAGGTGAACTACTTTGAATGCAGCCACTACAGCAGTGCTTGTAAGTGGTAAGTAGCAGGGAAGAGGAACAAAGATTAGAGAACAACTTCAACAGCAAAGGTTGCTCAGTATTTACGTGGAAATCGCATTAAAACCATTGTTCAAAACACCTGACTTGTTTGAAATTTCACCAGTTCTGATAAGAAATATGACTGCAAGACTACACACAGTCAACACAGAGTCATCCAGACTACTCTGTGAGGAGCAATAGTTTAGCTATTGCCTGGTGTCTCTCTTCCTCGTGCTCTCTCTTTTCCTATGCCTTCCAACAGAGTAAAATTCTGAGAGGGGAAAGGCAGCATCCTCTGGCACCATTCCTTTGGAGAGTGGCAGACAGTACTGCCCAAGGGATTTCAGATCAAGGATCACTCTCCCAAGGGAAGGCTTGTGAGAGCAATGTATGTGGTCAGCACTGACAACACACTTGCAATCCTCCAACAGAACCAAGGAATAAAAAGCCAAAACAAAAAGACATCAAATAACTTATGCATACATCAACCACAGAGACAGCCAAGAACATAAACCTGTATCTCCCCTGAAGAGAGCTTCTGACTGTTTATTTTAAATTGAGAAGCAAAAACCATGTGGCAATAACAATAATTTTAAAAAATCCATTATGTCAAATTAAGTGAAAAAAATAAACTGGTATATGGGATTTCTCCTATTATATATTGACTCCTTTTACTTGGCTTTTATTGTAAAGTTTGTGAAACAAAGTCTGGAAAAAACTGCAGCTGACTGTTTAAAAAACAAGCGTTAATTACACAGACTTATTTTTTTTTTACAAAATGTCTTATGCTCACATGAAACAAATATATAAAACAGAGATTTAATCTGAAATCTGAAAGTTGTTCTGGGAAAAAAAAAACAACAACAACCCAAAAACCCTTTCCTAATTTATTTCAGCAGTGACAATTTTCAAAATCAGCTAAAGACCTCCCAGTCCTGCAGTAACCTTCACAGATAAATGAGATAAATGCTCACTCCTGTATCTATTTTTATCAGGAGAAATACTCCTTGTCAGGAGTATGTGAAGCACAAAACATTGCTCCTATACTTGTATTTTTATTTTGGCCAGCCCTGTAAATAACAACATGCAAATGTCAAATTTCTTAGCAAGTCTTCGTAAATCATGCCTTCACAAATAAGCCTCCTCTAAAAATAAAGAGCTCCATCCCATACACACGCAGGAACAATTTTAAGGTTCCAACTCTCATATGTCTTTGAAAGGAAATCACCAAGAAACAAATTCAAAAGTTTCTGTAGTGGATGGAGCACAATCAAGAGGAAAATTCTTTTCTCTCTTTTTTTATTTTTGAGAAGGACTGACTGTTTTCATCAATGTCACAAACTGCTTGACACATTCAAATATTTTGTTTAAAATAAACAGCATAATGGACTATAATGGAACACATTTAGTGCTGAATTACGTAACAGAAAAGGTATGCAAGTTTAATCAACTATTACTTAGCATATTCCCTGCTTGAAGTCAGGCAGTGTTCACACTACAACTCACACATTCCTCAGCCCTGTAAATGATCCGAGATTGTCAGCCACTCCAGGCGTCTCTGTAGCCCAAATTACACTGCAGTGATGCTGTTCCCCTCCCAGCCTCACAGCACGGGCTTAGGCTACGGGCAGCGATCTGCAGCAAAGCGACCCAAACGCTGCTGCGGGCACCAAAAAAACCCCCAAACAAACCAAAAATCCCGAACCTCCCACCCCTACCTGAGCAACCCGGAGCTACTCACCATTCACGGCTGCGGGAAACTGAGCCATCATGGTCCCGAGTGCGCCCCGCTAGCCCTCAGCCATCTGCAACATGAAAACATCGTGCCATTAATAATGCAACAAGGGCAGAGCCGAGCGGGGCGCGTCCGTCCCCGGCCCCGCTTCCGACAGCGAACAATGCCCGGCCCGGGGCTGCTGCTGAACCAGCGGCATTTACACCGCGGAGGGGGTGGCGGGATTTCTTTTTTTTTTTTTTTTTTAATAGGGTGTGCAGTGCAGTCCGGAACCTTGTGGCAGTTCTTAAAGGAAAACAGTACCAGCTGCTCGGAGCGATGTACACAAACAGCCCCCGGCTCGCCGGGACATATGGCTGGGCACAGCACAGCCCGGGGTCCCGGCACATCCCTGCCAGCTCTCCCCGTGAAATAGTTAGTGTTTCATAAAACAGAAAGTGAAGTGCTCAGCTCCGTAAGCAAAAGCTGCTGCTGAGGAAAGTGGAAAACCAATCATTATTCAAATTCATCTACTCCAACACTCCACGCACTATTAACAAAGAAAACACTCTTACATGATGTATTCTGAAGAAAGGGCTTGTCCCAGTAAAAATCTGTCATCAGCCAGTTTTGCAGAAGCAACACAATGAAGTTATTCCTTCTACTGAGCTACTGCATAAACACTGAAAAGCAGCATTTAAACGGGCTCTCAACAGAATTTCCTTTCGTAATAAATATCAGAGTACTAAGATTTTCTTTTTCTAGTATGCATTCTTTCAAGAGTACCTCTATAAAGAATTCTTTAGATTTGCAAAATATTCACTAATACTTATCTGAGCGAAAAGCATGAACAATTTACTGCTTTGCAAATGTAGAACTAAGACAGTGCTTTGGATGAGATAATTTTACTTAAATACTGAAATTTATATGTCATTATTGTTGTGCTCTCTGCGGAGAAACTATTGTACGGGATGAAGCTAGAAAAATGAAATATTTATTTTAGTTAAAGAATACATGAATCACATCTTGCTCACCCCCTTTTCAGACACCAAACCTCCTACTCACACACACAAAAAACCCCTTCACCTCTCAATACAGCCACGTATTTTAATATTATGTACAGAAATATCACATCCCCCATACTCCCTTCCTGCAAAGAAACTCCTGCACATCTCAGCACAAAAATCATACAACTGGAAAGCACTCTGGTTCCACCTGAGGACAGGAAAGCATTTTTTTTGTATCTATTGCACATTTCTTCAATAACATTAAAAATGTCTGGGATCAGTTGTCAACAATTCTTTCTCTACATATACTTCACATCACCATTATACATACATACATTTGTGGCTACACACACATGTATACATATCTACCTAAAGAAAGTAAATGGAGTGGTTGGTGAGTCCAAACGATCTCTCACAATGACACTAGGTATCAACCACAGAAAGATGAAAAAAGGAAGAATGGACCTGTTCCAAGACATGGACCTACTAAGCAGCCTACCACGAGACACTTGAGATCTATAAAGAGCCTTCCTGAAAAATGCTGCCAATGTTGTTAAACATTTCTACAGCACATTTCTCTGCAAAAGCTGTTCTGTCAAGGAGGTCTAAAACAGAACCTGAAACCATGACACAGAAGAAGGATGCTGGAGAACACCCCCAGACCCAGCAGACTTCTACCTGCATGTGACCTGTTCCAGATTTACTCTTACTGGTTAAGGGCTACACATTTGATCTTTCCTCCAAATCACTTTATTGTTTTAATTTCAGGCAGCTTTTTTGGTTTTTGTTTTTTTTTAATGAGTCATCACAAAAACATAGAATATCCCAAGTTGGAAGGGACACAAGAGGATCGTTGAGTCCAGCTTCAGACTCCAAGCAGGACACCCTAAAAGTTAACCTGCGTATCTAAAGAGCACAGGCCAAACACGTCATGAACATAAACCAGCTTGGGGCCATGACCACTTCCCTGGGGAACTTCTTGTGCATGATTGCCCTCTCTGTGGAGAACTTTTTCTTATATCCAATCTCAGCTTTCCCCGACACAGTTTTTCCCTTGTGTCCTGTCACCAGAGAGAAGAGACCAGCACCTCCCTTGCTACTCCCATCATGAGGAAGATGTAGTCAGCAATGAGGTCACCCCCTCAATCTCTTCTCTGAACTGGACAAACCTCATATCCTCAGCTGTTCCTCAAAAGTCTTGCCCTCTAGTCCTTTCATCATCCTTGTTTCCCTCCTTTCGACACATTCTGATATTTTTATATGCTTCTTACACTCTGGGGTGCAAATCTGGACACAGTACTCGAGGAGAGGCCACACAATACAACTCAGATAATTATCAGACAATACAGGTCTGATAGTAAACTGATTAACTCTTAAAGCCCCAA
The DNA here is from genome assembly GCA_013397845.1 of Melanocharis versteri. Taxonomy (NCBI): domain Eukaryota; kingdom Metazoa; phylum Chordata; class Aves; order Passeriformes; family Melanocharitidae; genus Melanocharis; species Melanocharis versteri. The sequence continues at coordinate 281,050 of VZTG01005264.1, read as the reverse complement.
ATCTTAAAATACTTCATACAACTCACAGTTATAGAGAGAATCACATCTTGCCTTGGTTATGCTCAAATGGCTTGTGTGTATCAAGCTTTCAAAACCCTCAGTTGCTGAGCACATGAGTGAGAGAACTGCCCAATGGGTCTGTACTGAGAGTACATTACAGCAGGGGGATGTGATTAAATCATGAGTTAGCTCTGTTGCCTCACGATTATGTCTATATGCAGACCTTGTAATATTTTATATAAATACTAAACTTGAAGGGCACCAAAACCCTTACAAATAGAGAAAACTATAACCTTACAGAAGCAACCAAAATCATAAATTTTATCTCACCAGCACTGAGAACACATTTTTATCCCTTTGCACAGACCCACTTTGTTCAGACACCAGGACTACACCAAGCACAGATACTTCTCCAGTGACAGATTCTCAAGTTGTACCAAGAAGTCAAAAAAGGAAGAATAAAAGTATTACTGCAATATTATTTCCCCTAATTTTTTTAAAGAAGGAGGAAACAGTCCAGTAAACTTGAAATCTACACGTTTTCCGAAAGTCTGTGAAAACAATCCTTTCCAAAGAATGGAGCTTGCCCTTAACAAGTATTCTGCCTTCTGCATTTCCCCAGCACATCCCAAAGGCTTAGAGATTATGCATATATCAAAGCTTAAAGCAGCTTATTTTCACAAATTGCAAATAAAGTTGCTGCAGTCGCCATCTATAAAAACCTACAAAGGCGTAAAAGCACCTTAAACCTTTAGGACACAAGTGTGAACCACTATTTTACCAAGGGAAATCTCAGCAAAATATTCTCATTTTAAGACAAACTTACACTTTTTAGAATGATTCTGATAACTTCTAATCATTGACAGAGGTGAAAGCTGTAAATTTCCAAGGACCCTTTTTACACAATATCATATAGAAAAGTTCACTGAAGAAAGAAAGTACTATAACCAGTGTCCCAAAGAGATGATATGGATGAAATCATGGCCATCACCACTAGAGCATTTTGCAGAAAATTGTTTCTGCAAAATGCTCTAGAAGATGTGCTTGGTGAACTCAGTCATCAGCTGTAAGAAACTGTGGCAGACACAGCACGAAATCCATGGTGTAACAACAGGATCAAACATCCTTATGAACACTGTAGATGACATTAAGCCCTGCTGCCATTTAGGGTGAAATCAGGAAAACCTGGATCTTACATTTAAACAGCAGAACAGCAAGTTCTTGTAAACAAGCCACCTAACTAGCCCCAATCTCTAAAGCACTTATTGTTTTCACAAACTGACCTGCCAGACTGCAACTTATGTTCCCTCTCTCAGCGTTCATTATAGTTGATACAAGTGGAGAAAAGAAATGAGGAGATTGCGAGAAGCAGGGGGCACGTCAGGACCATGCTGAAAGCATTAGAAAACATTAGAGCTGGGCAGACTGCAGGAGGAAGGAAAAAAGGTTTTTCTTTTCCCTATCATAGGCATCTTGCCATTTTATGAAGGGTAGCCTTACCACAATCTTTGTTAATATTCATACTTGAATCAATTTTTTTTTTCAAAACATTTCTCAGAAAAACCACAGCCACATAGTTTTAGTAGGAATGAAGGTCTGGTGCACAAGGCTCTGTCTGGAAGAAAGCAAATACCATGGAAGCAGCATGTGTGGTCACACTATTACTCTTTTCCTTTTCTCCATGGCAGGAGGAAGATATTGCAGAATTTTGCTGCAAGAGCCAATTGACAAGGACAGAAACTGCAGCACCAGTTACCTGATTTACTCTTTGCAACACCTGTAGATCTGGACAACACAAAGACAACTCATTATATTTGCAAAGCTGTGACCCTGTAATAGCCCATGTAGTTGTTTCTTGCTTTTTTTGGAGTACTCTCTTAAAAATGAGAGAATAAGAAACATTAGTAAGGCATTATGAAGCAGCACAGACTAGAACTTCTGTTTGTTCAAGACATACTGGTATGAGAGTTTACTGATTAAAAAAAAAAAGAAAAAACATCTCAACATTGTGGCAGGCCAAGAATTTATCTCCTTTATACAGTACAGCTATACACAGCCACATGGCCTTTTCAAAATGCTCTGTGGCCAGCTTACAAAGTCCACCCACTCTGATAACAGATGAATGACATCAGTGACAAAACGGAGGAGTTGACTGTGGGTAGCACATTGCTGGCTCTTCCTGCTCCCCCTGCTACTATAGATAACAGTACTGAGAGCCTTAGTTAATATTTTGATATTAAAAAAAAAAAAGAAGAAGCGTTAAACATTTTACTTCTTAACCCTATAGTACAAAGCCCCTTCCTTGCTCATTGTGAAAGAGAAATTTACTATCCAATACTGGTCCAGACAGAACATAAAAAGTATTTTTCTGACAAATATCCTTCTGCCCACCTTGCCTGACTAATCTGCTTTCTGAACATGCTGACCATCCAAAATACAAGGATCTCTGTTTCGGTCCGAAAAACAGAATTGTGTGGTCACTATTGCTGGGTTTACTCTGTTTCTTACACAGCTGCTCAGCTGTGAAAGCATCTATTCAAAGTATCAGGACACAGTTCAGCTCTCTCCTCTGTTTTTGGAGACTAAAACTGATTTTTCTTTCCTCCTAGGAGAAGGTTTCCCCCGTTTTATTGCACAGTCATTCAAGGAAACGCATGAACAGTGTTTGGAATAGTAACGTCAACTGAGGACTTCAACCTCCTACAAGAAATTTTCTACATTAAGGCAGAGATCCGCAGGTCCCTCTCTGTCTGTCCATGCCCCTCCAGCTTCAAATCTTCTTTGCAAGGAAGAAATTTTTCTCAGGGAGAGAATGAGAATCCCACTTCAGGAAGCTCACTATTTAAATCCCTGGCCCTTCTCCCAGGAGACACAAACTTCCTCAGGAAAAGATGGGAATTGAACCCAGCTCTGTCACACCCTGGAAGAATACATTCACTAACCTGATCCCAGACAGACAGACATCACCACCTCTACTTGCTTTGCTTAAAAAGGAAATGAAAAAAAGCAAAAAGCAAAAATAGACTATTTATAAGATTTTTTTCTAAAGGCTCTGATCTTCTACCTCCGAGAAGGAACTCCAGGCTGCATACTGTAACCTTTCCAGAGAGCTGAGTGAGATACACTTGCTCCTCAACGGGTGGTAACTTAAAATACTCTTGGTTTCTTTTTGCTTCCTACTTTCTAATTCACATGACTCCTCACTCCATATGCCGTTTTTTCTAGATTCTGTGTTAAAATACATCAATTCTCACATCTAATCATTTGCAAGCTTTGTACAAGCACCCTTAAATGGTGTTTTGTGAGGTTCACACACCTTGAAACCTGCAGTTCTCCACTTTCTCACTGTAACTCCTAATTTATGTCAATGTGGACTTGGGCAAGACGTAAGTATTTGGTGAGTTGTCTTCTTTTCATTGTTTTCTTACAACAACTATGACTAGAAACACTGAGAGCATATTACTTTTAAGCTTATTCATTTAAAATCCTGTCACCTTAGAGGAAATTTTTGAGCCCATTCCTGTCCTTCCATCAGGAGCACAAGCAAAATGCTAACAGAGAAAAAAAACCAAACAAAACAACACTAACATAAGAATTCTTAATGCTATTTTCTTCTTATGATAGAAGAGATGCTACTCAACTTGCTGCTCAGCTTTCAGACACAGATAACAGCGCAAAATGTACAGAACATCTAATGGGCTGCTATAGCAAAGCATAAAACAAAAGATACGTGAGCACTCTTCTGCGCTCAGCAGAGAACAATCTTTGACTATCTCTAAAGCTAATGAAAGTAAAACATTCAGTGAGACTGGATTTACAGTTTAGGTATCTGCTTTCAAGCTGGGCAGGTGCACAAAACCATCGCAAGCTTAACTTCTCGAAATTGAATGAGATGACAAGCAGAGAGGAGAAAGGCCACGAGAGGCCTTCAAAGCAAAGAAACTGTGTTTATCTCTGAAGAATCAAAAAACAGGGAAACCTTGTGGGAAAAGAAGCAAAGATTAGCATATAGCAGTCAAAACAGGAAAAAAATAACTAGGTAGGAGCATTTCAGTTGGATGGGTAAAAATGCATTCCCCAAAGTGACATGGAAAAGTGTGGGTGTAATGGAGATCCCACCCAGCACAGGGACTCTGGGACCAGCACGCTGGTCCTGAGCGTGACCAGGACACAGTGTGGCCACAGCACCTCTCACCTGCCCCAGCTGAAGACTCCTGCTTCCAACCCCACTCCTACCCACAGGTCTCATCCACGCTCATATTATCAAGAACAGTCCTTCAAATCATCCAGTTAAAACGCGGTCTCTTAAACCTCTACCACAGAGCTCTAGAGCATGCAGTAATAATGTTTTGACCACCAAAATTGAATTTCACCGTCTTAGGGAAACAATTATCACCTATGTTAGACAAACATCTCAATATCATGTAAAATCCCAAGGGGCAAAAGTATCTCAGTTAGAAAGACACTTGTCCTACCTTAAAGTCGTAGGAGTGTAGTGGAAAAAGCCAGAAAGTTTTAGCTTCTGATTAGCAAAATTCTTGACCATTGAAAGATAAGACTAAAGTATTATTTAAATGTGCACTGATTTTTAGATATATTTATCAGTATAGCCATAATAGGTAATTTTTTTTCACATTCCAATTGTAATATTTTTAGAAACAAAGAAGAGTTAACTCCCATTTCCTGTTCTTCCCTTACTTCATGTGTATGCTGTTGAATCACTAACTGCAGATACTGCTCACGACTGATGCCACAGCATTTCACAAGCTCCATTTGCATCAGCCTTGAACATTTTCACTAGTAGAGGCAGCTCAGAATTATTATCAGCTACTTCTGAAGCAACAACATCCCATATCAAAGTGTCTCAAGTCAAACTGGCTGCTCTCAGAATCGCTGTTCCAAAGAAGCTGTGACTTTTCTGGATCAACCATGCCTTTCCAACTATCTGTAACTGCCAAAATGTTTAAAAATAGTTCTCCAGAACTTGTTCTCTATTAGGTAATTCCAATGCTTTGTGCTGCTACTGTCATCGTGTTACATCATTTGAATTTCACGTGTTATTCTGAAAATAAGAGTTACACAACACTGTGCTCATCTATACATTAATGTTCAATCCATTATTTTAACTGTAGGATCCAAGTAACCAACCTGGCCAGGCTGTGTTCCTATACTGACAAAGTTCTAAATAGTCTCAATTTGAAGCAAAACGACATTTCAGCGGCTCCATTTTTACGTTATAATTTTTATGTGAGCTAGTCCTTGCCTTTACTACATTTGGTGCTTATGGCACAACAATACCAGAAAAACAAGTTACTACAGTCCCTGTATCATCTTGCCAAGGACAACAAAACAATGTACGCGTAGAATTAAGAAGAACTCTTCATGAAATAAAGTCCCCTATTGGTTTTCTAAAGACTTATCCTTAAATAAATCTGAGAATTTAAAAAAAACAAAAAACACCATCCTGACAGACGAGTGAATTAACAAAAGCAGTAACATTGTAGTAACCAAACAACCAGGACGCCTGAATTCTTAGCTTGTCTTTTTCAGAGTAAGAGACATGAGTAATTAAGTACTTTGATGAACCCCATCACCCAACATGAACCAAGCTTAACAGAAGGGTGTCCTTTGCAAGGACATTAACTGACTGTAATATTCATAAAAAAACAGGCAACCAGACAGAGAAGGCACAACCAAATTTAGTGCCCTCAAGTAAGAGAAAGACTGTTGTATGTTTGAATACCAGTATTAGACACCAGAGGATCCACATGGCTAAAAGCTGCTCAAAATATACTGACCACGAGAGAAAATTCAACATAGGCTCACATCTGATCAAACTCAGCCAATGCCACAGAAAACAAGGCTTCACTGCTCACAGCTGGCTTAAAATTTTGGCTTGCATTGGTCTGTCACTGGAAGGAACTTTAACTTACACGTAGACATGAACCTCCCAGATCTATATTGATCAGGATTCAAACACACCATTTCCAGAGGGAATTCAGGTAACTGATATACTTGCAATCAAGCATCTGAAAATTTCAGGATCACTTAAAACAGCTGCTTAACACTTCCAAAAATCCAACCAGGCACTCTAACACGAATGTTTCCCCTCAAAATAGTCTGATGTGTCATCGACCACCAACCAGGGCACACAAGAAAAACTCAATTTTAAAAGGTGAAGTTAAAGGCTGATAGTATGTTTCTAAAGGTAAAAAGAATACAGTAACTTCCCTATGTCACCCCATACCTAGGCTCATCCTCTGAATCTCAAAGTACACTTTGTGTTAAGTGTTTTACTGACAAGTGATAGTGCTTGAAATAGGTCAGTCATAAAAAAAGAGAACTGTCTAATCGACACAACTTTATCTTTGTTGTCTTTGTCATCAGCAATCATCATTCAAGACGAAAAAGCCTAAGAAGGGTTACTGACTTTCCCACACCATTCAGCCACATAAAATGAACCTTCCAATCCAAGTAACACTCCAAACTCTCTGTCAGCCAACTACTGCTCTCATGATTTTCACAGGACTGTCTACATCAAGCTTCACCCCAAAATTTAAAAACATGGCAGCAGGATCCATCACCTAATATCCTTTGCCAAGAGATGTAATATTACATTGAACTGAAAGCAGCTTTTGAAAGTCAAAATAACTTGAAAACAAGGAAGTAGAGCATTTGCATACATATACATGTGACAAATCACAGGCCCAGTGCTGCCAGGAGCATTGGCTAATGTCACTGTAAGACCAAGCTCCATTATTTTTGGGGTGTCTTGGTGACTGGTCAAGGATCCTGGTGACTGGAAAAAGGCAAACATCACACCATCCTTCCGAAGGGCAAGAGGGACAGTACAGAAGGCTGCTATGCCTTACTTCAGTCCCAGGAAAGATTATGGAGCAAATCCTCCTGGGACCCACCTACAGATGCTTGGAGAAGAAAAACATTATGGGAAATGGCCAGCATGTGGCTATCGAGGACAAACCACACCCCACACATCTCATCTTCGAGATGACTGGCCCTGTGAACGAGGGCACAGCAGCTTGTTTTGACACTATAAAGGCTTTTAACAAGGTCTCCCACAGCATCCTTAGAGCCAAACTGGTGGAATACAGTTTGAAAAAGTTGACTGTAAACTGGGTGGAAAACCTGCCTGACCAGCAGACTCAAAGGATCAGTAGTCCCAAACCTATCTGTTTGGAGCTAATGATGCTCCCCAGGGGCTGATACCATGGCAAGTATTGTTTAATGTCTTCACTGGCAACCTGGGCAAGGGGATGGGATGTACAGTGTGGATACCAAACTGGAGAGGGCTGTCCAGTGAGTTTTTGGGATCTCCACTCTCAGAGGTAATCCCAATACAACTAGACACAGCTCTGAGTGACCTGACCTGAGCTGGCCATGCTTTTCCTAGGGTTAGATCAGATGATCTCCAGAAGTGCCTTCAAAACAATATTATTCTGTAACAACATTTGAGGTAAATTATAACAAATTGAAGCAGATAAAAGCTTTTTAAAAACTGAGATAGTGGAGGTATTTCCTTTCAAGTGAAAATAGGCCAGAAATTAACATTACAAATAAAGATGTCTAATTTTTGAACGAGTTTTTTAAAAGGCAAAGAAAATAGCTCTGTCTTCTAAAAGAAAAATCTCATTAAATGCTTTTTTCTCATATTTTGCATGCTGATCAAATTAAATCTTTTGAGGCAACAGCAGATAGCCTGTTAGTTAACAGTTTGCAAGTAAATTATCTCTCAGACCAGAGACATCTGTCTCAATTTGTGACAGGAACTAATCTGGACTACACTGCCTTTCAGGAACTAATCCCAAGGTATTTTCCTGACAGATGCCTATTTTCAGAGCCTGTGAAGGTTTTTAATAATGCCCCAAGCAAAGCACACACATCATCTTTCACTTTCCAAATGCTGCCTCATTTTCCTCACCAGCTCCTGACAAGCAGCTCAATGAAGAAATACTATCACCTACAGACTTAGCTTCATTTTTTCACAGCCGCTACTTTCCTATGGCATGAAATTAATTCACTTTTCAATACTAAAGACTACAACAGAAATATTGTAAAAAACTTTACCGTAAGTACTGCTGTGGTACAAATCACTATAATATCTGAATCTCAATAAATAAAGCCTTCTCAAAAACACAGTTCAAAATCATCTACGTGTCACTTCTGCCTTGACCTATTTCATCCTGTCTACAAAAATGGTTAAAAAAATAAGTACCCATAAAGCTTTGACCAGCACCTACGGTAGATAATCCCATTATTTTCATGATTAGCACAAACAGGCCATAAATACCACATTTTGTTATTGTTACTTCTATAGGAACATCCCTTTTGTTTCTATTGCAGTGACAGCTACAACTCAGCCAGGGATATGTCCTGTACCCCAGATCTTGTACAGATGGAGGAGAAAAAAGTAAATGCAATTCCCTCAGGATAGTAATTAAAAGGATAAGCATATTCACTTGATCTAATTTAGGCATCTGAGTTAGGAGGCTAATCTGACAAAAAATTCTGCTCAGCAGAGAGCACGGAGCAGCCTAAATCCATGTCTGCAAGGCATCGTGCAGTTCTCTTCACATCATACGGAGCCCAGAGTCTGAATTAGAGTTTCTCTAAATACTCAGAGGTACGGCGGTGTGAATGCCCCTCCCAGCTGAGTCAGAATGAAAAAATACAAACAAAACAGGGGAGGTAGAGTGGAAACAAGGTAACAAAAATGAACCAGGTTTGGCAGCAGAACGAAGCCCAGGCAACTATTTATCCAACTAGTTCCTGGCGCTCATTACTTCTACATGTCACCTTCGCATCAGCGGATATAGATGTTTGTTACAAGCAAATTTCAGAAGAATGATTAAAAGTTCTTGAGAGCAAGCAGCAATTTATGTGCCACCGATGTTACCCACACCACGTTCTGCTTCGCACACCCCCCGAGTTCTCCCGTGCACACTCCGGCGTGGGAGCTGCGGCCACCACAGGCCAGCACCGACAGCGAACGAGTTTAAAAAACATCATTTCCCCAAAAGAGCGACGCACACGATAGGGCAGCCTGGACACAAGAGCAAAGAAGCTTGAGACTTCTCATTCCCGTGTTTTAGATGGGAAACTTCCGACTGGTGTTTAAGAGAACCGCTGCAAGAATAACTTCAAAGAACGCAGGACTATCTTAAAGCACGATCTACTTTCGAGTTCTGCAATGTGACAGATGTCAATGCCCCAGCCGCCGTGAAAACCATTTACTGTATTCAAAATGGTACCTTAATGTTTAGGGAACCGAATCACGTACCCCAGCCTCATCTCATTTTCTGAATTACAACATGCCGCGGTGAGAAGTCAAGACCGAGAAAAGCCAGTCTATTTACAGACAGAATACTTCGGAAACTTTAACTGCAGAAACCAGCTCGGTTTCTCCAAACCCCGGGTTTTCACAGTTAACTAGACGGAACAAAATCACCATCACCACAAGGAACCGGGCTCTACAAACGCGTCCGAGCCACCTCACCTCGGCAGGGCGCTCCCCTGGGCGCTCCGGGAGCTGTTCGGGCACGGGCACCGCGATCTCTCCGCTCGCAGCGCGCTGANCGGAGCCCGATGGAGGAGGGGACGCTGTGTCCTGGGGCGCAGCCCCCGGCTCTGGGCCGGGCTCGCCGAACAGTGCCGCGGTCCGGGGATGCCGGCACCGAGCCCGTCGGTGCCTTTGCTGCACGGTAACAGCTACTGCTTAGACCCGACTGGCAGAGGATTTACCCCGTCCTTGCTCACATCTGTCTCACTCGATTCCAACCGCTGCCTCCTCATCTGCTCCATAAGTTACCTTTGCTTTAGCTTTCCAGCTGTATCCCAGCCCTATCTCTACTAGAAGCTGAAAAGCCGTGGCCTCCGTTCTGCACAGGCAAAGCTCCCAGATCAAGACAATTCTTCCACCTGGGAGCAGGTAACAGCACCCTCGGTGCTTTCCCACGGGAAGCGTGTCCCGCTCGGACCCCCACACCAGCGCGGAGAAGGCTGGCACCAGCAGCTAAACTGGGCTCACGCCAGGCCCTGCTCAGTGTTTCAGGCGGTTATCTTTCCAAAAATTAAAGAATCCTGTAGGAAGGAAACACGTGGAAAATGCCATAATTTTTAACCACCAAACGTCTTCCTTCTCCAGCAAGGGGATCTCGCCGTGCACAGAGGATTACAGCACCTTTCTGCTATGCTTTTGCTGGGTAGATAATTACCTATCACCTTCGTACAGAGCAGATTTTTCCACTGACTCATTCTTCTGGGTTCCAAATGAGCCTTTCCAGTTGGTTACACCTTTTATCGTTCACGGTGGTTCCAGAACAGTCACGTTCCTGTGCCATGCAATAGCCATGGCCACATCCCAGCACATACCACTGGGCAGTATTTGTGCTTACACACCTGATGTTTGCATTTGCTGTTGCAGCTGCCACATTGCACTGGCAGCATTCATGCATTTACCCCTTGTGACCTCCTCAGCCCTCATCTGATTCACTGCTTTTGAAGATACAGCATTCTCCTCCCTCACACCCAGCCCAAAAACATGCTTTGTATTTCTATCCTACGAATAGGCAGCAACCTCGGCTTTGATGCACAGATATTTGCTGTGTAGGTGGATTAAAACATGTGTTATGCAACGGGCCCAAGTGGCCTTGGACTGTTTTGAAGTCATCTGCAGATTTCATGAGTAGTGCTTCATATAATTCCAAATAATTATTTGGGATAAGAAAGCAGCCCTGGGTCAAGAACAGGCTTCTCTGAAGCCAAATTAAAAAGTCTCTCATCTGACTTTTTTCACTTGAATTACTTTCTAACACCTCTTAAAATGCAGCCTTTAATATGTTCAGTACACATTATAGTGATACAGCAGTTCTAAATGTGACTTTGTTGTGTTGGCAACACCTCCAGCCTGCTCTGGACTAAAGACAAGTGCTTGCATAAGGCATAACAGTTTACAGGTTCATAAAGACCATTGTAGAGAGGATTAAGATAACAATAAACCAGATAAACATGTTTCTTCTCATAAGACAAAATCGATCAGGTTACTGATTACAGTAGTTAAAGACTGTGAAGGGCAGTGTAAAAATCTGTGAAGGAAAGTCTCTAAGAACAGGTTAGACAGATTTTGGAGGAGGTTGGTAGATACAGTTGATCGTGCCTTGAACATCGAATTAGGTGACTTTTTAAGGAACCTCACACTTCCTTTCTTCTGTAATTGGTGTTACTGCCACGTCCCACAAGCAAATGAGCTTGGGCCTTGTCTATGCTTAACCACTGGCTTTGAGGTGACAAAGTACACAAAGCAGGAATTGTATAAAGGATGTTGGGATATTTGATTCTGTAAATACGACAGATGGGGAACGACCCATCTGCTTTAACATTACATGAGATCCCTATAGGAAAGCAGCAATGTACCTCATTTGAGGTAACCACACACGTTGCCTAATACCTCCTTTAAGACAAAACTGAAGCCAGGAAGATCACAGAATAGTAGCAGTGTTTGGGTTGGAAGGGACCTTTAAGGGCCATCTAGTCCAAACCCCCTGCAATAAGCAGGGACATCTTCAACTAGATGAGGTTGCTCTGAGCCCTGTCCAACCTAGTCTTGAATGTTTGCAGAGATGGAGCATCAACAACCTCTCTGACAGTGTTTTACCACCTTCATTGTAAAAACAAATCCTTCCTTGTATCTAAGCCTTCTTTCAGTTTAAAACCACTACGCCTCCCCTGCTGAAACAGGCCCAGTGAAAATACATCTTCCCATCTCTCACTCAGGCCTGTTTAAGTACAGAAAGGCCACAATAAGGTCTTCATGGAGCCTTTTTTTCTCCAGGCTGAACAATCCCAACTTGCTCAGCCTTGCCTCATAGCAGAGGTGCTTCAGCCCTCTGAGCATCTTCATGGTCTGAACTGGACCTGCTCTAACCTTTCTTGTGCTGAGGACCTCAGAGCTGACACCCAGTGGGGTCTCAGAATCACCTCTTTCGACCTGTTGCCTGAGGAGGGAGGAGTTGTTGGGAATTAAAAATTCAGCTGACTCCCTAGCGAGATAACCTGGTATAAAAAATTAGCACATCAAAGCTTTATGTGTTATGATTCTGCACAAGTTCAATGTTGTTTCATCTATGCTATTACAATGAACTGGAGCTGATCAGAGATATTAGAACAGTAAATATCTGTAAGATTAATTAATTATCAGGAAGAGGAAGAGGGCTCACAAGCTGTTGTGCAGACACATTTGAATGCAGCAGCCCCTCAAGTCACTCTTCCTTGGAAATGGGGTATGTAGACATACAAAGTTTAGTGCCAGCAATAAAAAAATGCATCCTTGAAGTAAAGCTGAACTCTTACTCAACCTAAGGGTCTTACAGAGACGTTTTATTAGTAATGTCTGAGGCACAAACATTTTTAAAATGGAGAATGAAATTTGTTTCCACTCAGAATTTGACTACTGCTTGAAGTAGGTTCAAAAGAAAAACACTACTTTTATGAAGATGGAGTTTCTACAGGCACTGTTGCAGGTAGTGCCTTTGGGCATCTCGGGTTAGAAAGAGTGCTTTTTGCAAGCTTCAACACGTGGTTTTGGGGGCTGATGTCAAATACCAGGTGAAATAAAAGTCCCTTCTGCTGACAGTAGCCTTCTAGCAATGAGTAGACAGTGGCAAAGAAACTTCAAACTGCAGGAATGAATTAGTTAGTTTCGAAAAGCCATTGAAGAAAGAGAAATTGCTTAATAATAACTGATAATAGAAAAGGGAGCTGAAAGGAGAAGAAACCAATGGTATGATAAGATAGAGGCTTGTTCCAGAGGCAGGGTTGCAGCACAACAGCTACTCAGAGGAGAACATTTAAGATGAAAAGTGTGGGAGGAGCTGAAAAGAAGAAGGATTTACTATAAGCAATGTTTCATCCTCTAGGATTGTTATGGTATCATTTATAATCCTGCACTTCTAGTGGGTGGTGTCCCCACCCACGGCAGGGAGGTTGGAACTAGATGATCTTTAAGGTCAAACTCAACCCATCCTATGATTCTATGATCTCCTTGTCATGTCTGAGCCAAAACCAGCGTACAACAGCAAAACCTAACAAGATATAATGAAGATGGAGAAACTATTACTATTAAAAGCAACTCAGTTTTCACATTGTGGCTTTACTTCTTGATCATTAGCTGTACTCTGTCCTTGGCTTCCTGTTACATGCAATTTTGCTTTATTTAGAGTAATAAGGAAAGATCTCCACTGACAGCAAAAAAGATCATGAATAAAATTGCTTAGCCTGAGCTGAGTGGCAGGAGGTAACATAACTTCCTTCTCTGCTTTTAGTTTACTCCATAATATTGCTTATTTTCTCTGCTTTTCTGCAGGAAAAGACACCAGAAGTGAATGCTTTATTCTCCCTGTCCAAGCCCTCTGACCAGGCAGTGTCTAAGCTTGTTGACAGACATCTTCCTCCAAATGTATGTTTAAAACACATAAAGTTAAGCCAGAACCAAATGAACACCAGAAATCAGTTACTGCAAGAATAAGCCATGCTTTGTGCACAGTTATTGGTCAGGGATCGAGGGATGTAAAGTGACAATTATTTCTGAGTGGTCAAAAAGCAGTAATTGCTCAATAGTGACCTGCACACGTTCCTCCTGTAGTGACCTGTTTAATTTTGCTTCCTAATGAGTGGCATTTCCTCATCTGGCTTGTTGTCCTAGCTATAAAAAACTACTTAGGAACAGCCACACCTACCTGATGAGTGACAGTTCTGACCCTTTTATTAGATTCAACTCTATTATTCATACTAAATTTTCTTTTGCACCTCCTCTTTTTTCCCTCCAGTGAACACAGAAGCAATGAACCCTCAGTCAGTGCTGCTGCAGGTTTCATATTCACAGCAGTGTTCAACCAATTTCCTCCTTTTGAGTAAATGCTAGATACTGTCTTTTAACCCACAACTTTATTTAAAAATGCAGGCATAAAACACAACGAGATAAACAAAAGGAAAAGTTAATATTTGCTTTCCACACCTAACAGAACAGGAGTGGTGCATTTCTGATATTGATTCTGAGAAGCAATTTATCAAAAAGGCATAGAAGGCACAAAGCACGCACTGCATCAAAAATAGAACTTCTAGAAATGTTGCTTTGGTTTCTGAACCAGAAGCCCACCCAGGTTTTAAAATAACAAATGGCTACTGTATTCATTTTGCAGGATTTTCTATTACTTCATAGCTGTGTAAAATAAAATATTCATGTCCCAAGTTTGTTCCCTGCCAAGCACTGATATTATTTAGTAGTGGATTGGGAGCTGGACCGTATTTGTTCAGTGTGGCAAAGGCTTCTTTGCCTGCTGCACTGAAATTATTCTGAGATTTACAGAACATCTATGTAACCATAGAGAGAGTAGCTTTCCAGACAGGCCAGACCGTGTTGTGAAGGGAGGCAGTGCTGACTCATGCAGACTGAATTATGGCAAATAAAATTTTGCCAACTGCTGAGCAGACACAAGGGTTTTACTTGCTATCCCTAGCTGCAGTGCAGGCAGGCAGAAACGCTCGCACACAGGAATTTCACAAGTGCCAAGTGCTGACAATAGCAGAGTTATGGGGTTAAGCAAGGTTATTTGTTGCAATTTTACAATCCTTATGCCATAATTAGTAAATAACGCCTTGGTAAGACAGAGTTGCAGGTTCATTTCAGACACATTTGTTTCTCCACGCTCAAGTTTTGATGCAAGCCAAGTCTAATCCAGTCTAATCCAAACAGGCTGGGATCCCTACTGCTTTTGCTACACATGTGAGGGTTTTTTCCCACAAATCTTTCAGTTTTAGGTGCTAAAAACCTGCTATTTGGTTCATACTGTTGGGTTCTGAGGACCAGTACTACTTTTAAGTAGTGTACCTCATGTATCCCAAATTTTGTGAGGTTCTCTGAAATTGCATGTTGCTTTTAAGGGATGAATGACATAAATATTGTGAAAATTTGGAATAAATCTCAAATTTCAAAATGTTTTGTGAGTTGGTGCAAAAAGGAAATTTTTTTAGATTCAGATTTCTGGAAAGATGCAGGCATGCTATAGAGCAAGCAGGTACTATGATAAAGATAGGTAAAACAGTGTAAGACAGTAAATGTATTATTGATAACATAACTAATATGAATGATAATATAATAAAAACGGGGATTCATTGAAAGGGCAAAGACATCACTGTGGTTTTAAGCTGGCTTATGGAAGTATACACAAAAGCTCTATGTTGATGGAACACAGAAGTTTCCCCTGACTGTGGCTCTTACTTGCCTGGTGTAATGTTGACAGTTTGAGGTGCTGCTGCCCCCATCTGCCTGACATTCTGCTGGACTTTTCCATGAAAAACAGAAGCAACGGCAAATTATTCCACCAGCTGCAAGTAACAACGTTGTGCTGTACCTCAAATCAGTGACAAAGTTGTTACATTCGGGGGTTGCATCTAGTTTTGCAGTCTTTCCCCAAAACTGAGTTGACCTCTTAGATGTAGGGTTTTTTTTTGCAATTGAAAGTTGTTTTTGACCAGAGGTAAGTCTGTCAGAGCAAGTCACTTCATAACTTACATTGACATTAAAGTTTAACAGAGTTCAAGCCAGAGCTGAAATCAATGGAGTGTGAAAAGAGATCACACTATCAGCCATTAATGCTTCACTTGAATATTCATGCAAGGTTTGTCTGGCTTTTATCTTGCTTCTTGCATTGGAAAGGGAAATCTATAACAATTTGCTGATCTACTTCACTGATCTACTCAGACTCTTTCTGAAAATTCATTTGCCAGAGTAATGGTTTGGCAGCAGAGTCACTAAAATAGTTACGAACAGATGACTCTAATATTTCTGACAAATAATCCTCACCTGTCTATCTGTTACCTTTAACCTTCATGGCTAAACAGTTTAAGGCAAAATTATCCTTTTGTCCTGTGTCAGCAGTGTCAGGAAAAGGGCTTTTACTGCCTAACAAGATAAATCCACTGGCACTTGGCACTCCAGTCCTTCCAAGAAATACTGCCCTGCATTGCTGCAGCTGAATTTGCTTTTCCTCTTCTGAACTGGGATCATCATGGATTGGATGCCACTGCCTAGATTAGTATCTTGGCACTTAGTGAGCATATTAACTGGAGGGACAACTGCAAACACGGCAGTTTCAACCTGCTGAAAAGACAAAGAGTACAAGAGCTGTGTCCCATGTTTCCTCCATGCTGAGCTCCTGGGCCATTTTGTCTTACAAGGAGCCAGCTCAGTCCTGCCTGAGTAGCACTCACTAGACTGACAAAATTTAAAATCAGATTATAGAGAAGAAACACTTTAATACAGAGACACAGCCAGGGAAAGAAGCTCTGTCATTATTATAAAGATGTAAAAGGTTCCTGGTAAAACTCACATCTTTGCTTGGCATGATGAAGTCTTCATGGGTCCTGGATGGTAAACGAGAAACAGGAAACTTCACGGGCATTATTCCAGGCAAATCTATATCTGCAAACTCTGCTTTGTCCAGGTCACAATGGGAAAACTCAATACACCTGTGCATCCCCCAACTATCCTTGACTTCACCCTTCAGTCACAGAAATTACCCAGGGAAAGTCCTTATCAACTCCACAGCGGTAAGGCAGCTTTGAATCAGAGCCTGCAATAAGTCAACTTGAGCACAAATCCATGGACAGCTTTAATTTCAGCATTTGCACAAGTACTTTACTTTTCCACCAGACCCCCACCCTTTTTCAGTGCAGAAAACGAATTATGCTGCAAAGTGAATTGTGCTTCCTGAATCGTTACTTTAAAGTTTTAATAATCTTCCTTATTCACTAAGTAGCCTTGGGTTTTATTTAATAACCATTCAGAAGCAGTGCTGAATAGAAATATATTTTAGTTGATTTTCTCTTGGGTTTTTATGTTATTCTTACTGTAACTGGTGCTTCACAAATGCAGCTTTTTCTTTAAGATTCCTGAGGCAAGTTAATATTAGTATCTTCATCTTACAGATGAAGGACAGAAAGGTGGAGCAATTTAAGCAAGAACATTTCAAACATTTGCTATTTTTGTATACTTCTCTCGGGACACAAAGGCTTACTTGAAGGACTTGCTCTGCCTGGTTTCATGGTTTCATTTGGAGTGGGATGTACCTTCTTTCCACAGAGCAAATCACACACAGCTCAAGTCAGCACGGCAGAAATCAAAGGCTGGTACAAGCTACAGTGCAACTCCTCGCCAAGCAAACCAATTTGTCATCACTTGTCACATTCCTACCTTCCTTCTGTTCCCAGCCATATGTTCGTTCCCCTCCCCTTCCACCAGCACTGGCACCTGCCTGACTCCTTCTGTGAGCTCAGCTTGAGGAAAGGGAGAAAAATGTGTGACCGTTTTTTGACAACAAGCTACAGAGTCAGTTTTGCATTTATAATAATCAAAGAATCCTAGAATGGCTTGGCTTGGAAGGGACCTTAAAGATCATCTAATTCCAACACCCCTTCCACGGGCAGGGATACCTTCCACTATCCCAGGTTCCTCAGAGCTCCCTCTAATCTGGCCTTAAAAAGTGTATTTATTTGTTATTAGTGTACGTTATTATTAATTTAAAAATAACTATTTTATTTATGTGTAGTTAGGCATTAGCAATTACATTTCAATTTACTATTCATTAACATAATACACAGCAATCACAAAAGTTTATAAATATTCATTACAAATTATCGCAATATAATTTACACATAACTTATGCGTATTGAAATAATAAATTATCATGTATTATTTATAAATTATATTTTATAATACCAGAACTCCATAAGCTTTCGATGGTACTGCGGAGGAGGGGGAGCACCCACCCAGCACGGCAGCCCCTGCACTGAGGGGCTTACGGCTCGTCAAACCAGTTACAGTTTTAGACATCAAGGAATCACCAAAACACCCCTCTTACTCTCTCCTGACGGGAACCCTTCGCGGATTCCCTTCTCGCCCTCCGTCCCTCCGTCCCTCCCAGCTCCCGCCCCCGCGGGCGGGGCGCGCCGGGGTCGCCGCGCGTGCGCGCCGGGGCCGCGCTGGGATCGCTCCGGGGCCCGGGAGCGGTCCCCGGGAGCCATCCCCGGGAGCGAGCCCCCGGAGCCATCCCCGGAGCGAT
>VZTG01005264.1:239957-262878 GCA_013397845.1 Melanocharis versteri | reverse complement strand
CGGGCCCGGGGCAGCGCCGAGCCGGGGCCGCAGCCGGGCCGGGCCGGGCCGGGAAGGAGCTGCTGAGCTTCGGCGGCGAGGAGGAGCGGGAAGGTGAGGAGGGATCGGGTGTGTGTCCCGGAGAGCGAGGCCGGGGGCTCCGGGATCGGGCTGCCTTGGGCTCCCGCCTCAGCGAGCCCCGCGCTGGGCACCCTCCTGCCTCTCGCTGTAAACACACGCAGCGGTGCTGGGTCAGGCAGGGCTCTTGGGAGGGTTTGCACGGTAAACCTGTACTAAAATGTGGGCTGGGCCTGGTTAGTCTGGAGAAGACTGAGAGGAGGTTTCAGCAGTTCACCTAAATATCTCAAACGCGGGTGCCAAGAGAATGGTGCCGGATTCTTTTCAGTGATGCCCAGCAATAAATGAGAAGCAGTGGCCATAGACTAAAACACAACACACCTCAACACAAGGAAGAACTTCTTTACCTTGAGGATGGCAGAGCACTGGAACAGCTGCCCAGGGAGGGCGTGTAGTCTCCCTCTCTAAAGACATTCCAAATTCCCCTGGACATGTTCTGTGTTACCTGTTCCAGGTGATTCTGCCTTGGCAGGGGGTTGGACATGGTGATCTCCTGAGGTCCCTTTCAACGCTAACAATTCTGTGTTTCTGTGAAAAGTACTTTGACAATTATTTATGTGCATGTTCTTTTGGCTGGGAAGCATTTGAAATCTTACAGCTGGAGAAAACCAGAGTGAGCAAATACTGTGTAATTCTATGACTAGTTAATGATGAACAAGTTTAAATAAATGAAACTTAAATGTTTAATTGGCTCTTCTGGGCTGTTACTGTTCTGGTTAATGACAAGATGTTGTCACCTTGGTGGGGACAAGCTGAAAAGAGACCCTGCATTTCAGCAGTGCAGTGTTGCTGTGTTGAGGAGGCTGAGCTGCACATTTTTAAATAAGAGATGCTGGATTATGATAACGATAAAACCATAGTAATACTTAGAATTAATGCAGCCAGAACTGAAAGACTGGACACAACACTTAGTGCCGTGGTCTTGTTGACGTGTTGGTGTTTGGTCATAGGTTGGACTTGATGATCTCAGAGATCCTTTCCAACCTCATTGATTCTGTGATTCAGAAATTATGCTGTGCACACATGGGGTTTACATGCACTTTTGTATGTAGTACATACGTATTTGTGTGTGTATTGTTGGCTTTATTAATGTTAGTCAGAATCACTTTGTTTTATCTGGATAGGTGAAGAGTTTTTTAAAGTCAAAAAACCATCCTTCAGTGAAGTAACCTTTAGAATTAAAAAGAAGGAAAGCCTACTGCCTGCACAGACACAAGTTGAAGAAAGCAAAAGTAAGTACTCTTTTAGTTAAACATTTTATGAAATACATGAAGAGTGATGTAAAAATACCCTTGTTAGATCGTTTTACTTGTTAATTGAACCCAGAATTATACTTAGAATGTTAGATTGCAGGTTTATAATTGTAATGTATTTGTGCTGAAACTATTTTCAATTTAACCTTGGTAAAAGATTATCAGAACTTGGAGGCTGTTCTTGAGAAAATCTAGTTATGTAGAACCATCAGAATTAACAAAGTTCTGATAAATTATACTTACACCTTAACATCATATCTTTCAAACTATGGGCCAGGCATCCACTGCTTATTGCTGTCAGATTGCAGTTTGATCTGAGTATTGGCATTGAGGGAAAATGTGGGCTTAGTAGCATTTTGTTTGATGAAACTTCATGTAAACATTATTAAATTGTGTGCTTTTACAGCATTTAAATATTTTAATTGAATGCAGTCAATAGCCTTGATTATTCTGGTAGTATCCCTAGTTTCATTGCACTATACTCAGTTGCCCAGAGAGGTTGTGGACTCCCCATCCCTGGAAGTGTTCAGGGCCAGGTTGGATGGGGCTCTGGGCACCTGGTCTAGTGGAAAGTGTCCCTGGCCGTGGAAGCGGGTTTGGAACTGGGTGTTCTTTAAGGTCCCTTCCAACCCAAAACATTCTGTGGTAAGTTTCCTGTTGGAATATTTGGAGTTTGTGTGTTTTAGAAACAAATGTGTCTGAAAGTTCTCTTGCCCTGTATCCCCCTTTTGACACCTCTGTCAATTCACAGATATGCCATATTTGCTAATGTTAGATAAAAATAAATTCGATTGAGGAATATTTCCCTTTGAGGTTGTGGTTTAGATGAGATGGTAAATTTTCTTAGTAACTTCTTATAAAGGCATATCATGTTCTTATGAAAGGTGGTACATTCTGTTGTTCAGTAATCTGATGATTTACTGAAAGTGCAGTGACGGATGAAGTTAAATCAATATTTTTAAAGAATTTGATGATAACTGGAGACAAGACAGATAAAAATGTTTATCGTTTAACTAAGAGCTCCCTCATTGTTAATGCTTTTAGAAAAGAGCTTTCTAAATGCAGTTTTTCAAGTCAAGAATCCAAATGTGCTGTGAGCAACCAGAATATTAATTAGTTGTTATCTGGGAGCTGATCTCATTGCTTTTGTGCATGTAAATACGCTCTGTATCTCAGAAGGACTCATAGTCTTTCTGTGGGAAGCCTCATCAAAGATGCTTTTATTCAATACAAAACTTGTTTGTAAGTGACTCTCTTGAAATGTTACAGTTTGACATGTTTTGATGAGAACAGGTGGAGATACACAAGTGACCAGTCTTTGCTGCAGCAAGGTGTAAATAATTTCTGGTAACCAGTTATGGCACATCATATTCCAGCAGCTGAAACTGAAATAATGGATCATGCTTGTTTTTTCCCCTAATGCAGAAATCTGTCAGTTGGAGCCTGGAATTGGCAACACCAAAGATACTTGTGAAGAGGAGGAAGAGAATGAGGATGAAACTTACTCTTCACTGAATGAGGACTACAGCAGCTCAGACTCTGAAAATGAATCCAGCTCTCCACAGAGGAGAAAAGATTTATCACCAGGTTAGTTCCCTGGCTTTATTTTTTTTTTTTTTAAGGAAGCTATTTTAGAACATTCTGTGTTTGAAGTACATGACAAGTTAGAAATGAGTCCCACTCAGCTTAAACCACCTAAGGTATAGGCATCTGTTTATCTTGAGTCAGGGCTACCCTTCTGGAAGAGTAGTGATGGTTCCCCCATATTTTTAGTCGCAAACATTTTTTGTCTTTCTGTGCTAATTTTGGGAATGGAGCAGAAATTATGAGCACTGGTTATAGAAGAAAGGCAGCAGAAAATTCCTCTTTAGTGATGCACAATTCCCATCATGAGGTGAAAATAAAACCTCACTTTGAGGCTGAGAACCACTTTTTCATCTCCTTATATTCTACATGGTAGCCATAGTAGAAAACCATCTTGTGTCCTGTATCCAGAGCTGTACAGTGGTGCTGAACAGTTGTGATGATTTGCATTAGATGCAGAGTTTTACTTTTAGTTTTTTGCTTAGATTTTCTCTCTCTTTGATGCAGGCAGTATCCCCAGTGCAGCTCACGTTGAGGCTGCTCGGAGGAGGCGTCACTTAGCCAGGACAGAGGCTGATTATCTTCCCCTGGATGTTTCAAACAGTCCTCAGGTCCCTCAGAGAAGAGGAAGCAGTGGTTTAGAGAGTGAAGATGAGTCTGAAACAAAGAATCTCGATTTTGCTCCTAAAATGAGAACTCTTAGGCAGAGGATGGCTGAAGACATGGGTGAGTTTGTGGTGTTTCTCCCAGAGGCTTTGTTTTAGTCTCTGGAACCATGTGGGACTTGTCCAGTAAGGAGTGAGGCTTTGCTCCTCAGGGCTCTTGGAATAAGGCTGTACAGTTGGTACTCCAGGTTTATATGGGTCATTGAGCTGGTTTAGGTCTCATTTGTGGTGGTGCAGGATACTTTGAGAAACGTTTACAAATTATTTTTGGCCTTGTTGACTGCAAAAAAATGGCCTTGTAGAAGGCACATATACTGTGAATAAAGTTACTGTAAGCCCTGCCTCCTGCTTCTGGTCTGGTCTTCTAAGTGCTCTCCCTGCACTGACATAGCCTTTTGAAAAATGAAAAACAAACAAACCAGCATTCCAGCTCTCCAGAAGTAAACAAACCTACTGCATGCAAAACATAACTGGCTTTTCCATTGCTTTTATTCCCTTAGAGCTGCTTATAGTGTTGTTTATGAAGCACAGGTTTACTTTACTATTTAAGTAAGGGCTACAAGGAATGCATAACTATGAGCAGAATCTGCCATTCAAATTAATGCTAATGGGATATTTTTGTATTTGTAGTAAGAGTGTATGTTTTGGAATGCTCAAGGGTTTGTTGGGTGTAAAGTCACAGTCTATACTTATACTCTTGTTTACATGTATTATACACAGCCTTGCTTTGAGACATAAAAACAAGATATTTGTGTGCCTCCCACTGCAGTAGTAGTTGTCTGAGAAACAGTTGGGGAAATTAATGTTAGTGTGAATTCTAAAAAGCCTTTTCCAAGCCTTCCTTGCCTTTCAGTTTTGCAGTCCTTCATCTGCAGGTTTTTCATCTGCTGTTTTTCGTGTGTATTACTTCTTAGTATTGTTTAGGAGACCCGTTGTTGTTTTAGATGGAGGACAACATGAGAGGGGAAAAAATAAAGGGCGTAGTTACATCTAATAATGATTGTTTTAACTTCCAGTGTCTGTGGGTGATGGATCAAGTGACGATGAAGCCAAGTGGGAAGAACAGCAAATAAAGAAAGCTGTTAAACTCTCTCAGGTGACACATGCTTTCCTAACCACTGAAAGTTGCTTTTTGTTCACAGGCAAGAGAGCTTGTCTGGAGTGCTGTTGTATCTCTTCCTGCCCTCTCATTAGAGGGGATTTTAGGAAGTTATTCTCTGATTCTTCAGGGAAAGGATGATAAGAAATATGGGAAGATGATAATGAAAATCTCTAATCTCTGTCTGGCTGCTGAGAACCAGCATGGTAGTGTCAGCCCCAAAGAGATCACAAGAAGCAGAGAAGAAAATTCTGAACTCTGATTTTTTTGCTGCTGTGTGAGAGGTCTTGTAAGCAAGAGTATGCAAATAATACAAATGTTGCAAAGTTGCAAAGCAAAAATTGTTCTTTTATTCTGCTAAATTTCTGTTGAGTGGTAATATGAAAGCTCTCTTCACAGTTCAGCAGAATGCTGTCTTTTTCCCAGTAAGTAATAGGCAAAAATAAACTGTATTCTGATGTGCTGGAAGTTTTGTTTCTGGCTTGGATCACTTACTCTGGATCAGACTAGGAGTATCTGAATAACCAGCTGTTTATTGAGGTCAGAATGGACAGTTGTAGAAATTTTTCCAATTTAGGGAGTAGAGGAATGGGAGAAAGTTACATCTTTCTGAGACTGGTATTCAAATCCAGTATGATACGTGCTCTTAGGTCCTCTACTCTACCTGCTTATGGAAAAGTTAATTCTGCTCTTCAGGAAAAAGCAGCAATTTTTAGCAGTAGACCTTGTTGGTTATGGACTTCATTCTTCAATTGATTGGGTTTTGTCTAGATTTTTTTGTGATTGAAATATGTATCTTTATATGAGATGTTTAGTGTTCAAGTGATATGTCTTGTTGATCTGTGGAGTTGCAAAGGGAGAAATTGTGTAAATGGTGTATTAAAAACTGACACTTAATTCTTGTAGGAAATTTGTGATGATGCTTCCATGCGCAAATATCAACCAACCAAACCCAAGTTTGACACCTCTGTTTCTCTATCGCCTGTGAATTTGGAAATTGTGAAGAAGCGACTGACTGAAAGGTAACTCCTTAACTTACAAGTTGTCTGAGTTTTTGTCACAGAATGAGTCAACAGCTTTGAAGTCTTATTCTTTTTTCCAGAGCGTTGGGCTTTTTTGGGTTGTTCTAATGTGTAATGATGTCTAATGGAGTACTACAAATTTTTTACTTTATGTGGCAATGCTTTGTTATAGGGGAGCATTTGGACTTTCCAGGAGTGTTTCTGTCAACTCAAACTTTAGGAAATAAATTTATTTATTTGGCAGCAGCTTTTTATGCTTGCTGGCAGTTCTTGACACGAGCCTTGGCTCAATGCTAGGTTTGCCCAGCAAGCAGAACTTCACTGGGGGCAGGTGGAGCTGGCACTCCCACCCCTCCTGTGGTAGTTCTTATACCAGCTGTAAAAATAGCCCAGTATTTCCTAAAGCAGCCAAAGTTCTCTACAGGCTGTTCAGAACGTGCCTGGATCTTTTTCTTTAGTTGTGTGCCAGGCTGTGAGTTCTCTTGAGCAGCTCAGCTGCTGTGTGTGCAGCTGAAGTGTCCTGGGCTGGACATGGGAACCTCCTGGAGGGTGTGTGGGAAGGACAGCTGGGGTCAGGCATCCCAAGGTAAGCCATCCCCTGTCATCCCTCCCAGCACTGGGAAGCAGCTGTTCAGATAAGTTTAGGCAAGTAACTTAATACAACTGAAACATAAATTGTGCTGTGAACTTGCACCAGGCTCTCTCTTATAATCTTTGCTTTTTACAGAACATCATTGACGCATTTGTTTAGAGAATTGAAGCTAAGTTTGACTAAATATTTTTGTGGAATTGAATGCTTTCTTAGCTTTAATCACCTGAAGGGAATTGAGTTAACTAAAGCAGGAATTTATGTACAGAATCAAATAAGGAAAAATAAGAATACAGCTGTCAAGAGCGAGAAACTTGTCTGGAAAACAGCAAGAAGGGGAGGGGAACCTGTTTGGTGTAAACTTTGTAGATGTTTTTAACATAATAAGTGCTGAAATAGATTAATATTTTTTCTTTTTAATTTGTAGGACAGTAGAACACAATAGCTTAGTTCAACTATTTTTCTTGAGCAGTGTTCAGTTCAGGGAGGTGAAATAGATTGTGGTCTGTGCCTTGATTCTGCTTATAGGCCTGCTCAAGCTGAGCAAACACTTGGGATATGTAAGGAGGGAAGGGGTTAAAAAAAAGAGGAAGCAGAGCTGTAATATATGAAAATGTTACTGTGCTTGTTGTCTAATAGAGACAGCTGTAGACATAAATTTTTGGGTTTTATCATATACCAGTAAGAATTCTCAGTTGGTTTGTATTTAATAGTGAGCACATTGTGAACGCTTACAGGTACGTCTGTCCATGCAACTTTTATTAACTGGTATGGACATGTTGACGTGAGCTGTAGTTTTTCCCAGACTACATTGTGTAGAATCTATTTAATAATGTGATACCATGTAATTTTGGCTTTTATGTTTTTGGGAAGTGTGGTGTATTGAGGAGTCCAGGTAAAATATCTGTGATGCTTTCAAAACCAGCACCATATGAATGACATTTGGGTCTCCAAAGCATAATGTTTGTCCACACCCTGTGCTTCTGCAAATGTTGGCATGGGTAAATCTTTCAGTGCTGCTCAGGTCAAATGCAAGTGCTATTATTAGCCCAGGCAAAGATTTTGTACGTGATTATAATGGGAAAAATGTTTTGGAATGCATCAGCTGTTAAGTTGGCAGTAGCTGTGATTGTCTGGGTTTCTCTCTTTTAGGATATCATCCTTACAGGATGTGCACCGTGCCCACCAGAGAGAGTATGAAAAATATATGGAGGATATTGAGAGCTCGAAGATGTCTGTCCAGGAGTTAGAGAAGTCTTCAGATGCAGCTCTGAATTATAAATTCTACAGGGCCATGAAAACATACGTAGAAAACTTGATAAACTGTTTGAATGAAAAGGTATGTACATTTTCCTCTTTTCTTTTTTTCTAAGATGATAAAGGTGCATTCTGTCAATGAAAGATGGGGGATACCACACAGTTAAAAATCAGTTCTACCAGAATCAAATTTAATTTTAATTTAATTTTGTGTCACTTTGCAGTTGTGAATTTCTTCAGGTAAATTTAAAGAGAAGAAATGTTAGTTAGTGAATACTTTTTCTCCTATGGCTAGTGCCTCAAGAGCAAACTGAAATAACACAAGGGACTCCAATAGTCCTGGTGAACCCTTTTGTATGACGTCTTATTCCTTGATGTGTAACTGGTATTTAGTTTACGGTTTCAGCCTTATAAAAAAAGCCTGAAAAACTCCCATGACCAGGAACTTACTTGTCAATCAATGATACTTCTGCTCTGATTTCGTGGCTATACAAAAAACCCATGGAAATTGGTTTTTGTTCATTCTTTGAGATTTAAATCAATTGAAAACCTGATCAGTGTTTGCTGTATTGCAGCTGAAGGACATTAATGAACTGGAGTGGGCTGTACATGCCCTTCTTCAGCAACGAGCTGGGAGAGTATCGAAGCGAAGGCAAGAGGAGCTGAAAAATGAATCTGCTTATATTCAGCATCTGACAAGTTAGTATGAAGCTCAGATTTTCAGTGAGAAAATAATTTCTGTCTTTGAGCAGAAATACAGTTAATTTTTGGGTTAAGATTTTAATTTTCACCTTTGATCTCCTTTCCCCTTCCCATTGTCAGTAGGTGTGTTCTACTGTACCTCATTTGAAATTCTTACCTCAGTAATGCCCATAATACTGTTTTTCTCTGGTTTAATTTCTCTGAATATGACATGGCCAAGTACCTTGTAAATTTTTAGTTGTTCAATTTCCCATCAATATTTAAAAAGAAAAATGGAAATCAGTTTTCCAGTAGGTCTGCAGTTGGAGAAAGCTTGTTTATTATGGAATTCTGTGAATATCTGAAAAAGCTGTGTGTGTACTTGGCAACATCACTTTTATCTGAGAGTGTCTGTAAGGCTATATGTGCTCAGATTGGAGATTTCAAACCAGGAGGTGACACGCGTGTGGCAAAGCATGAAGAGAGAAGCCACTTTGTGTCAGCGTTTTATCTAAAAGAAAACTGTGTTTCAGTCACTGTAGGAAAAGTTACTACAGTTTTCTCAGCTCATATTTTCTTTCCATACCAAAGTATTGTTTGTATGCTGTGTGAATCTCTAGCTGCTGCTATTTAAAAAACCCAAACAAACCAGACCTCCAAAACCAAGCCCTTTAAAACTGTTCAGGCAAAGCTGACAGCAATATGCTTGGGGCTTCTGGGAGCAGATGGAGGCCAGATGCACTGGATCCTGGTAAATACTAAATCATATGGGTTCAGTCTTCTCACTTCAGGGGATAAACTGCTGATGAGAGGAAGTAGCAGCCTGGATGGTTTTGTAAAATGGTGTAGCCAACTGGCAGCAGGTGTAAGGAGAAAAGGGCAATGCCATAGTAAGAGTTGCTATTAAAATGATTGTACCTCCAGCTCATTGCAAATGAGACTGTGCTTGCATGTTTAGCAGCACATAGCATTGTTTTTTATGTTCCTAGTTGTATTTAATATAGTGGAAAGGCTGGTTTTTTTTACATGATAGTACTTCAGTAGTAGTACATCCTTTCTCTTTGGCATGTTTTCCACATATCAGCCAGTTATTAGTGCTACAAGGAATTTACTCTGACTTACTCTGGATACTGTTAGAGTTTTGATTGAGTTTGTTCTTTTGTTGGCTATTTTCCAAATTAAAAAAAAATCAGAACAATAGAAGGAGATTCTTTGTTTCCTGTTTGAAAACAGGAACTTTAAAAATGTACCACTTCATTTTTTTGTCTGTTTCTGTCATATAGGTGGGAATGACAAACCAATGAAAAGTAGATTGGAAGGTGATGAGAAGACCCAGGTTCTGGAAATGTGTGAGCATCGAAGGTAACTGTTACATAGAGGTGCACTTAACTGATAAACATGCTGTGCACTGGCTTCCTGTCATTCCTGCAGTCATGAATGTAAACCTGTAGGAGAGATGGAGATTATACTAAAAATGTGTACTGGCTTTCCAAAACTTGAAGTACTTGGAAGCCATCTATGTGTTAATGTCATTCTCTTCATGTTGATTTGAACCTGAATGCTAATAGAGCTGGATATTTTAAATTAAAAAGTCTTAAGTGAGACAAAACTATGAGGGGAGCTTTTTTCTTCCTATTTTGATTAATAGTATTATGAACATTTACAGAAATACATTTTTGTATTACTGTATAATTAGCAAAATTGGGCAGAATTGTTTCTGCTGGAGAGGTGGTGGTGAGTGAAGCAAATCAACCTCTAGCCCCAGATTTGCTATCAGTGTAGGTCAGACAGATGATACATTTTGGATGTTCAGAGATTGGTACCAATTTTTTTTATAATATTGGGAGCTTTGAAAGTTTTACAGTTGCAGTGGTATCTCAACTCATAATTGTACTTGGAAGCAGCAAGTACCTTGGAATTTTAATGGATGAAAAGTGGTATAATAATAACAACTTCCACTCGAAGCAGTTAACTTTTAATGCTAACTGATGTCAATAATTGTTTAAAAGTATTTCTGCAATATCACGTCCATATCATATATCATTTGCCTGTGGTAGAAATTCAAGCCTTTGATTTTGCAGCCTGTTTTTCTTGATGCCATGGCAAGAGTTTTTAGAAGCCCACTGGCACGTGGGTGTTATCACCTTTTTCGTGTAGGTTGTTGAACAAGTGGTCCAGGACTGTCGCAATGACGGACACAGCCCGGGGAGGAAAGAGAGAACCGAACTCAGGAGTAACTAGATAGAAATGCCTTTATTTATTTATATACAGAAGGGTTTTATACCCTAGGTCATAGAAAGTCATTGGATCTTCGTTAACCACCCCCCAGGGCTATTGGCTAGATCCTAAAAACACACATTTCCTAAACAATCCTTCAGCCTAACAAAAACACCTCACAGGTGCAAGATAGAAGAATTATTTACAAAAGCTCTCTAGCTATTTTGCAGCTAGCTCCGTGAGAAAGTGAGAATGCTCACGGACACAGGCAGATACTGAAAAATCTCTCTGCCACCAAGCTTTCAGTGTCCACACAGGACTGGCAGCATCACTGAGTCTGAGAGCTCAATTATTTGCTACCCGTTAAACTATCAGACAGGATCCAGTTCCACTCCAGATGCTCAGTGTTGCAGGGATGAGTTGTTAGCCTCATCAGTGGTGATGAGGTGAAGGGAAGCTTATTGCATGGCTCATGGGCGAGGTCAGAGATGTTGCTCTGAGCTCTTGGATGTCAGTTCCCAAATCCCCTCCTTTTTTTCCACTGTTTAGGAGTGCTTTTGGTTCTGTAGTTACTGTTGCTCCCCCATTGCCTCTCCTTAGGCTGTTGTTCTCACAACTTGTTTTAAGTACATTTTTTGAAGTTTGATTATTTTCTTTAAGCTTTCTCCTGCATACACAGGAGAGGATAACTCACCTGAGTTCATTCCAAAATGCAGGACTTGCAGGCGGCAGGCGAGGGAGCAGTCAGGAGAAGGAGATCACCACGAGGGCTTGTCAAGCGACGAGGAGCTGACTCCCACAGAGGTGGACGAGTTCCAGAAGAGCAAAGGTTGGTGGCAGTCCTAATGTGATGTCCTAGAACAAGATCTCTTGCTGATATTTCTTTAATTTTTTTTTAAGGATAGGTAGAGGAATTCTTCATTTGAATTCCATGTTTTTAGTTGCACACTAGAAAAAAAATGCACCCAGGCAATTCTGACTAATGACTTGGGAAGAATAAATGAATGGTTGTAGATTTCTTTTGGTGTCAGTTATTTGATGGTAACATTATACATGGCTTTTTAAACTAGAGGTAAGCTCTGTCAGATTATACCAAAGCTGATCTGACAGTACTCAGTGCAGTGCTGCAGCATGTTTTGTATAGTCAGTTTATTTCCTGAAGCTAGAGAATGAATTAAAGATTGGTGTTTTAATTATCTTGAGTGAATGGATGAAGAAGAGGAGGGAAAGGCATAATACCTTTTCTTCACATAACAGCAGAAGGGTTTTCATGTCTGGAACAAAGTTTGAAACATAGTGGTTATATAAATCTGTGAAATAGATAATGGAGGAACTTGCCTTTCCTTGGTCTTCTGACACTATTTTTTTCTAAAACTGGGTTGTCTCAGGACCTGTTTTTAAACCAGCTGTTTTTACAATGACAGGTGTGTCAAAGATAAATAACAAATGCAATTATCATAAAAATATCTCTTATGTGCTATAGATGCATAAACTCTTTAGCTTATGCCTCAATAAGTTCTGTGATTATTTCTTTTTATTCCCAATGAATATTATCCATAGATAACGTTTTAGAGGATAGTAGGAAAATCTTTGAAGATGTACATGCAGATTTTTGTGACATCAGAAAAATCCTGTTGAAATTCCAGGAATGGAAAGAGAAGTTTCCTGACTCCTACGGTGATGCTTACATCAGTTTCTGCCTGCCTAAGCTATTAAATCCATTGATCAGAGTTCAGTTAATAAGTTGGAATCCTCTTGAGGTAGGTGCAGCAGCTGACTTTTTCTTTAAAAATTGTGTGTGTGTATTATGTATTAATATGAAAAATGATTTTTTTCTATACATAGCACAGTGCATTAGAAATTAAGAAAGCTACTGTGTTGTCTCAAAAATTGAAGCATGTTGTTTAATCTTCTTAGCTTTCTCAGTTCCTTTTACCTCTAGCCCCTTTTGCCACATCTGTAAAAATAGTTCTTCTCGTGGGTTCTTTGAAGACAGTTGAACAATCCCACGCACTGAATTCTAGCTTTAAATCTGGTTTTGCTGTTTTGGTCCATTCAGTGATGAAGGTGGATCTGAAATTAAGTGGGAATTTGGGGTGTTACTGGATAGAGCTTTTCTCTTAATGCTCACCAGCTGAACAACTAAAAGGAATCATCTTTCAGCAGAATTTTACAGAGCTGGAAGAGATGCCCTGGTTCAGAGCTATAGAAGAATTCAGTGATGCAGAAAACGTATCTGAATCAAAAAGGGATGATGATCATGATAAAGAAGTTTTGCCTAGAGTGATTGAAAAAACTATTCTTCCCAAAATTACAGGTATGTTAAGGTTGTATTGAAAATGTTCACTGCAGCTACGCAATCGAACCTTAAATAAAAATGATAATATCAAATAATGTTGGTGATACCACAGTGCTCCTAGATGTAATGATTGTGTAGTTCCACAGAGTGAGGCTAAGATGGCCTCTAAAATTATTGTGAGAGGCTGAGCTTTTTCTATGTTTACTTCTGTTACATTGTAATAGCTTGAAACTAGGGCAGATAAGTACTTGCATATTATGAATGCAATAAATTCCTATTTTTTTTCAGCATTTGTGAAGAATGTGTGGGATCCTTTATCTACTTCACAGACAAAGAACCTTGTACAGCTTTGCAATAACATCTTTGGAAAACAAATCCTTTCCAAAAATGACTCCAGTCGAGCAAGAGAGGTAAAAGCTCCTGTGGTACTGAGAAAGGGGAACTTCACCCACTCTGTGTAGTTTTGTGTGTGCTCCTATGGGCACTGAGAACCTTCTCCTGAAGGTGTTTCATTCTGATTACTTTTTTGTTTTGTCACTTTTTATTAAGGTGATTTAACAGTTAAACTTCCAGCTCTCTGATTCTCTCCTTGTTGAAGATGATGAGGCAGAAATTAGCTGTTTGTAGAAAAATTCTGCCTGTATCTATCCAGAATCTGTTTGTAGATCTAATCTTTCTTCACTGCAATAACAATGATTTACATTTTATTATCTTCCCAAATTTGAGCTTTAAATGCTAGCAGTGCTTCAGTGGTCCATTCCTTAAGCTTTTATTTATAAATTTGTTAGAATTTTAAAACTTGAGAATCCCCGAAGGTTGGTTAATTGGTGAGGAGAAAAACTACTATGTAATCCTAGCAATCCTTTAATAATTACTTTTATATACACAGTCACTCTAGGAAGCCCTTCTTAGCCTGATTCTGGGTTTATTCTGATGTAAATCAGGAGGTTTATCTGGTGAAAATGGGGTGGATTAACTGATGAAATTGGATGGATGTTTGGGCCCTGAGTATGAAAAGAAATACTTTGAAGGAAATGTTTATGCCTTCCAAAGTTTGCTGTTTTGAAACCACGGCTTATAGTCAAGTGATACAACTGATCTTAGCCAGAACTTAAAATAAATAAATAGGCTTAAAAAAAGGTAGGTGGAAATCTATGGCACCTGAAAACATGTTGCCCAAAAATGCATACTATCCTAGCTATGGTGATTTATTTTTTTACATAGAATTTAACATTTTTTCATGGAGATCCCATGTGTATAACTCATTTTGGTTTTAATCTGCACAGTTTTCCTGCTGCCTTGCAGATTAACGTGCAAAAAAAGGCCTCACTTAGGGATATAGCAAAACCCTCTAGGCTAAGCCTATAGATAATTACAGCTGTAATTTGTCTACTGTTTCTATTTTTTATTCAAGGTCTCAATGTGTGTTATATACAAATGACAGCTGCACTTACCTCTAAGATATCAGACCTTTGGGTGAACTAAATAACCATTGAGGTTGTTACAAATGAAATATGAAGTCTTTCTTCTGAGGACACATTAATAATTCTTTTTTAATAGGATTTGATGAACACAGTTGTCCTAAGAATGAAGAAATCTGTAGAGGAAGATGTCTTTATTCCTCTGTATCCTAAAAGGTATGCTGACCTTGTGACTCTCACTAAATTTGTATTTTTTTTAGTTCCTCTACCTTTCTCCCCTACACATGTAGATGAAATACTGTAGACATCCATGTCCAAGAGATCAGAGGTCTGTGTATCTTATTTTAAATCAAACAAAAATAATCTTTATTTTAACTTTTCTTTTTCTTCCCGTGATCAGCACTGTGGAAGACAAGTCATCACTACGTTCAAAATTTCAAGCAAGACGGTTTTGGTCAGCTGTTAAGGTAGAGAAAATAGGGCTGGTTTTGTTCTATTCGTCCTCTCCGGAATTAATTTCACTGGAAACATTAACACCCCAGACAATATTCCAGTTTTCCTGCTATTCATGTTGCCTGTCCTCCTCCTTGACTCAGAGCAGGTTAATTTTCAGGTAACTTAACCTCACGGTATTTTACCTTCACAGACATAGCCTTACATCACACTCAGAAATGACAATTGTAAGGATTTATAGTGATAGAGGCAACAGAAAAAACCCTCAGTGCCTAATAATACTGACATGAACTACAAAAATATCTTTGTGATGCCACAGACTGTAGCATCATCATGTTGTGAGGCACTGTGTGTAGTCTTGTCCTGAGCAGATGTAGTAACTTTTTCACTTTTGTCATGGATTCTCTGACAGTTAGTTGCCTTCTGTAGTTAGCAAATTGTTAACCTATTAGAAGGGTAAAATGCTCTTCCCACCCTTGAGAGGTTATATATACACATATACAGATGTATATATACATATGTATAGAGGTGTATATATACATATATATAGATGCACTTGTAAAATTAATTAGGTTATTTACTATATGCAGTAAATTATTAGTTTGGAGAGTGTAAATCCTAGAGTTTGAGGACTTGAATTGGATGCACATATTATCTTTCTGTGTTTTTCTTGCATGAAACTTCTGACAGTTTTAGAACACTTACAGCCGCCAGCTATACAGATTCTTTGTTTCTTCATTACTGCAGCTGCTCTCCAATGTTGTTCTTTGGGATGGGATTGTCCAGGAAGACAAGGTCCGTGATTTGGGACTGAGCAAGTTGCTGAATCGTTACCTTCTCCTGAACATCCTAAACACACCTCTAGGGCCGGATAATATAGAAAAGTGTAATAAGGTAAAAGACAATGTTCATTGGAAGAGGATGTATGCTAAAAGCCTTTTGTTTTTCATGAAGAGGGGTCAAAACTGAATATGGAATATTTTAAAATTAAATAAAAATTAAACATTTAAGATCTGATTTTATTATTTTAACAGCCTTGCTGCATGAGAGAATTTGAGAGCAAATACTGGTCTGTAGGTTCTTAAGCATAAATACTTGGAGAGATAATCAGTGTTGGTTTGAAGGAAAAAGCACACTGACTGAACCTGCCAGAAGGTTCCTGTCAGAAGTGATGTGACTTGATTATACTGAAATGCTTGTTAAACTTTTTCCAAATATTGTGTGAACAGGTGGTTGCATGCCTTCCAGAAAGATGGTTCCAAGATGTCAAGGGTGGATCAACTCTCCCTGAATTACTGAACTTCAGCCAGCACTTGCTGCAGTGCGCCCGTGCACTACACAAGGACAACCACAGGTAATGGATGAGGCTGTCCTTGGGATTCAAATGCTTCCCCAAATACTTTGTGTTAAATTTTTTTTTAATTCCTCAAATACCATATATTTGACACTTTCAAGTATGTTCATGTAATGTGTATATATGTATCTAAAAGAAAAGATGGAGTTTAATGTGAAGGAGCACTTTGGCAGTCCTTGTTTACTGTGAGAGTTTGAGGTGTTTGATGCTGGGTGCTGGTAATGATCAGAGTAGCCAAGGTCATGAAACAAAAATGGTACTTTAGACAGGTTCATAAAAGTGCTGCTATAATTTTTTTCTTTTTTTTTTAATTCTTAAATAGTGATGAAACAAAAGAAGTTCTTCTCCTGCTGGTGAAAATTGGAGCTCTGCATATTGTAGAAGACTTCATTGAAGAGCATCAACTTGAACACCTTAAACCAATGATTGGGAAATAGAAATTTTTAAGGAATTTAAAGGAATGCTTACATTACTGAAACAAGCCTGCAATTCACAGTAAACCAATTCTAATATGAAATTTAGTTAGTGGATCCTGCCTACTCAAAGAGGTAGTGGTAATCACTGTCTTGGTGTTAAATACGTGAGGTGTTTTTTCCAAATGTCTTTTACTGCCATCTACTCCTTGATTAGGGAGTATTTAGAAATCACAGTTGTCAAAGCAATGGTTCAGGTATTCTAAAATGTGTGACAGTGCTTTACTGCTGGATCCTTCTTGGAAGGAATCCTGCAAACAGAAAGTGCTTGTGAATTTTATCACTGCTAGCCAGTAGACAAGTTATTTTCAGTATTAATGGCTAAATATCATTCTGACTCAGCAGTCACTGAGCTCTTCTGACTTGTGGTCCACAGTGATTTTTGGTAAGGTCATTATTAAGTCATTCCTAGTGAAAAAGAATTCATGATGCCTCTGATACAGAAACAATGGGGGTCAGTGTGCAGGTAAGGAATTGGGATTTTCATCACAGACACTGTGATGATGAGAAGAACAGAACAACTTCAGTTACTTTCTAGTAACTGGAATTCTAGAAATCTCCCTTTGCTTCCCAGTAAGCTCTACAGAACTTTACTTCTTCATATCCTTATAAGGATATTATATTATTTCTAATGTTTTATAATTTTGTATATTTGCAATAAATATTGTTACAGAATAACAAGGATGTTTCGTTGTAAAAACTGTAGTGGATCACAGAATCTGTATGTTTGTGACTGTTTCTCCAAAATCTTCTGGGATAGAATTTAACTTTTGCAGACTTAATCCCTATGCCTTCTTTTTATATTTTTTTAAGTTAAAAATATATTTTTGTAAAATGCTTCAATTGTAAATAGCTTTGATCAATATTACGGACAAAAGATTAAAAATAATTTTATTTTTAAAATAAAATATTTTACTGTGGTAATGACTCTTACAGTTCAATTCCTTAACATGTGACATAAATGTTATTAAGATGTATGAAAAAAACCCCCTTCAGCTCCATTAACCCTCAATAGCTTTAGGATTTATGTTGTAAATACTGCTTTCTAATAATCAATTTCTGCTACTTTTCCTCTCAGAATGCCAACAAAAATGCAGCTGCTTGTCAGCAATCACCACAAGCTCATGATCTCATTGCTTTTCTCTTGTTCTGCTTTGTCTCATCCCAGCTTGTCTCTAGCACCAGCCTTGTGCTATGACAAAAATGTAATTGATGTTCTATCACAGTTTAGCTCTGTAGATGTTTGTTTCTGGAAGAACGATTCCTTGTAATGACTTGTAAGCACTGGAAAGGTAGCGGAGACTTGAGCCACAGAAATCTGTTCACGCAGAAATCTGGAAAGGTTAACTTTATTGTTTGCTTTGCCCATGTATATACAAAACTTGACAATTGATCATCCATACAGTAAATGAAAAATATTAATTTTCTCAGTAATTCCTGCAAAAAACATTATTATTTTTCAAGTTCTTCACTCAGTTCTTTCCGTATTTTTTCCTCTATTTTTGAAGTATCGTATTCTCTCAGCATGTCAAACTCCAGCCATGGCTGGCTCCACTTCTGTGCTGCTTTCATTTTATGTTCTGGTAGCTCAAACTTTATTCCTTTTATATTGTATTTGGGTCTTTCCCACCGTTTTGACCATGGTTTAGGTTTCATTCGTACCTGCAGCTAGAGTGAAAGATTAAAAAATTAAAAAAAAAAAATACAACAATAAAAAGGTGTTAAGGAATTTGATTTTTGATTGTGATCTTAGCAAAAGATGAGACGACTGCTGCTCTAACAGGAGGAAATAAGAGAAAACTGACCAATCTCTCAGTGTGTTAAGGAACTACTGCTTTATGTGATTGTTATCATAGTATCTTGTAAAACTTCTTAATTAACGCTGTCTTGATTTATCACAGAGTCCTTAAATGAAACATACATTGAAGCTAACTGATCTTTTGTAGTTCTGCTCCTTAAGGAAAAATAAAAGTAGCATGATAGGGAAAAGGAGGAATTATCATACTGAGTTTCTACACAACACTCTGTCAGGATCTGATGGTTTCTGGATCTTCCCTGAGATGCAGATTTTAGCCGACTCTTCCACCTTTCCTACCTTGTTTCCTGACACCAACCACTCCTGAATCAGTAACCACATTAACAATAACATTTCTCTAAGAAAAGCTTTCCTCTCTGCACAGTTCTACAGAGGAATGTGGAGGCTGCTACTCTGCATGTCTTCAAAATTAACTCCAGAGGATGGTAGGTGTTTACATCCTCACCATTCTTTCATTATAGAAATGGCACAAAGACTTGCCTGATTTTACCTACTTTTGTCACCCTGGTAACTGATGTAGCAAAGAGCTGCTACAGCCTGCCAGGATAACAGTCATAAATGGAAGTTATGTAAATAATCCTGTGCTTTCCCTTTGAAACATGTGGCTCCTACCTTGTTCACAGGAATTTCCTCGTGTTCCATACGAAGCACAGGTTTCATATTGACATCGAAAGTGCTGTACTCGGGGAGGGCATCTCGCAGGTACATCAGGTTCTCATCCAGCCTCTTCTCCAGCTTCAGCACCTCGATCGCCTGGATTCGAGGACTGTACAGTTCGTAACAGATTTCAACCCCTTACAGACAGAAAGCCTGGTTTAATGAACCAAATTCAGGAGAAATACTAACACCTAAGCAGCACTGCTTCAGTTTCACATTCCTGTATCATTG
Organism: Melanocharis versteri; assembly: GCA_013397845.1. Lineage (NCBI taxonomy): Eukaryota > Metazoa > Chordata > Aves > Passeriformes > Melanocharitidae > Melanocharis > Melanocharis versteri. The sequence continues at coordinate 243,690 of VZTG01005264.1, read as the reverse complement.
CAAACTGCTTTTTAGTTCTCAGAGCACTACAGTGCTGTGTGCACTTGTGATTGTACTTGTGCACAGTGTCTGCACATTTCTTTGTAAGGCAAATCTTTGATAGCAGAATGGCTTAAGAGACTTGAATGGCTTGAATTTAAGGAAGGTGAGCTTGGGTTTTAAACTTTACTCCCTTTGGTTAAAATGGCTGTTATTACCCATCTCAGTGTACATGTAGTGTATATGAAAAGATACCCACCCTTTCAGATTTGCCCTCAGAACTCCACTATTTGCATTGCCCCCAATTTTGTCATAATCCAGATTATGAAACTATGAAGAAACTCTTCTAATCTGTTGCTTGTTAAAGCAGTTCACACCTATGTTCCCAGTTCATGAAAACACAGTGCTCAAACTGGGCTGGTACATGGCAACAGACAGCCCAGGCTCAGACAGAAGCACAACCATCACAGAATGTCTGAAAATCACCAAGTATATAGACAAAAAAAATTACTGTGCAGTTGCACGCCATCAAGTACAGAGCACGTCAACATTTCTGTGTACACTTGCGCAGTACTCTATCAGGCAGACTCACAATTTCACTCCAATACACTGTCTTCCTCCCCACAGACTAAATTTCTACAACTTTACACGTTTTTTTGCTGAACACCTGTAGCATAATTACCACAGGTGAAACCCCACCTTGGTCTTCTATGACATTCCGAAGGACAAAGGTAGCACCGAGTCCTTTCCCTCCCCTTTGAATGCAGATCCCAACAAACCGGTTGGATTTGTCACTGGCATGGGGATCCGCAGTAGTCACAGCAAGTACACTGCCTGCCAAAAAAAAAGGATTAAAATCAACAGCCTGTCCCAGTTAATATGTACCAAAACGTGGGACGAGTCAGACAAAGTGCATCTATTCAGGTGCATTTTGAAAATATTTTTGTTTCCCATCGAAACTGCCAGAAACGGGAAAAACTGCTAATGTGACCTGAATTAATATAGGTTGAAGTGATTCTGCAGGTTAACTACAAACCTCCTTCACCTTTAGTTTTTTGCTCTTCCCTATCCAAATTGAATATAATTAATCTGATGTATTTGTTTTCTTTAGCTCTACTAGTAAACCATATGCTCAGGTGCCAGGATGGAAAAAAACCCACATAAGGAACACATTAGGATTATTATTTTAATGAATCTGGATGTAAATATGAGATTAAAATATGAAGTACTACATATAAAAACACATCCTAGTTGATCTAACACATCTGAGACTTTATGTTTTATGCTATTCTACATATGACCACATTTTCTAACACCCCACACAATGTAAAATACTGAAAGAATTATTAAAATTTTAGTGTTGTTACTGACCAACATAGAATTCTGGGATGTTGAACACTTTTCTTCTCTGTATCATATCTTTCCTTTCTATAAAGTATTTAAGAGGATCTGTTCTCCCTCTGGGAGGTATAAACTCAGGGCTCAGGAACCTGTAAGAAAAGCCAAACTTTTAGAAGTATGAAATGAAAGCATTTGAATAAAAAATACTAGAGAATTTCAAGTATTTGGTCTAAAAATTACCAGCTGTTTCCTTTTCAAAGATATGAACTGTACTCCATAAAGTCACCAATTTAATTATTGTTTTTTGTTATCTAAAAGGAATTTTTGTGGGGTTTTGATGTTGGTTTGGGGTTTTTATGTGACTTTTTTTTTATTTTTGTTTTTTTGGTTGTTTTTTTTTGTTTTGTTTTGGTTTTTTGTGGTTTGTTTTTTTGTTTTGATTTGTTGTTCTTTTAAATAGATTTTTTCCCAAACCAGTAATACATGTTGGTCTTTGGACTGAAAGAGGACAGTTCAGTTAGTGCCGTCCCATCTTAGGAACAGGTTACTTCATGGTTTAATTGTAATCCACATGACAGAACACTTACTATTTGTTGACTTTAAAATAACAGATATGGAAGAATCTATTACAGTTTTCACAAAGCGATTCTACAGGACACACCACATAAATGTCCTTTTGTGTTCCAAAAACTTAAAGGGACTGGTAAAACTATTTTCTGCTACAAAAAATTAAACCGTGCCAAGGAATTTCCCCATGGCCTGGACCTCAGTTATCTGACTGCTGAGTTGAAGGCACACATCCTGACATGGACTGGCTTGAGCTGAGGACCATTTCCAACAGATATTTGGATGTGCTCACTCTGGTTTGGATGGCAAGACCACCTGGCCTCAGAGCTGATGGATGAAGATGAACTCATTTAATTCACTTGTACAGATGCATCTTAAAAGTCCTGGATCTGGCCAGGAGAGAAGTGCCCAACAGAGAAGAGGACAAATGCAAATCTGCCCCACAAATCTTTTGGGGGCTGCGGGGGCAGCACGGAGGCTCTGGTTGGTGCTGCTGCCCACAAGCAGCCACAGGCAATAAAGAACACCAAATCTACTCATGATCTTCAAAGTGAGGTTTTTTAGAGGGGGCAGATGAACAATACAGTAACCACCACTCTTCTTCCAGACACAGCACTGCAGTTTGGACCACTGGGTCATTTAAAGCAGTGCAAATTGGGTTTAAAACCCAGGGAGGTTGTGGATGCCCCAACCCTGGAAGTGTTCACGANCACTGGGTCATTTAAAGCAGTGCAAATTGGGTTTAAAACCCAGGGAGGTTGTGGATGCCCCAACCCTGGAACTGTTCACCATCAGGCTGGATGGGACTTGGAGCAACCTGGTCTGGTGGAAGGTGAACCTGCCCATGGCAGGGGGGTTGGAACGAGATGATCTTCAGGTCCCTTCCAAGCCAAACCATTCTGTGATTCTATAAAATGGGCTGAGGTGACATCAAAAATACCCAGAATGAGACGTCTCATGAAGGCTATCAGTGACATCAGGTGCATATCACAACCAGTGATGCATCCAGTGATGCACGTGCCCACAGCTGGTCTCGAGGTCCAAGGCAAAGGCAGACACAGGACCCCTGTCCCTGCCACCCTTGGCACGCTAAAGAGATGCCTTTAAATAAAGAGATGCCTTTAACAGGCAGAATCTCCCACATTAACCCCAAATTTGCAAAGTATTTTCTGCTCTACACTTTTTTTACGTTTCACTACTTTCAGTGACTCCAGAAGCAGTATTTTAAGGTGTTTTGAACATATTTCAACACAAACGGTCTTAGCTAGAATTTTACGAAGTGTGTTGGGGTTTTTTTTGTGTAATAATGACTTGACTCTTTATGTAAGTGCTCGCACAGTGACCAGCCCGGGCACAGAGCTGGGCGCAAGCCCCGGTGAGGCTCTACGAGCTCAGGGCAGCACTGGCACACCCTCACCTCCTCTCCTCCTTCTGCGTCTTCCTGTCAATAATGACGGGCTTCGGAGGCGGCTGGAATTTCGGCGGCTTTCCATCGCTGCTCACTCGATACCCCGATAGAGAAAAACACCCTGTAAAATACAAAACAACGTTTTAAACACCCGTGATTTCAACCTGAACCGCCCCCACCAAAGCAGGACACCGCACCACAACCCGCCCGCCGNCGGCGAGCGCGGGGGGACAAAGCGCGGCGGGACGGAGCGCGGCCGCGGCGCCGCCTCACGGGGCGCTGCTGAACTGGAGCATGTAAATAGGGAAAAAAAATCCTCGTTTTCAGGGTGGTGAGGTACTGGAGCAGGCTGCCCGCAGAAACTGTGGGCTTCCCATCGCTGGCAGTGTTTAAGGACGGGTTGGATGGGGCTGGTCTGGTGGGAGGTGTCCCTGCCCC
>VZTG01005264.1:88986-239671 GCA_013397845.1 Melanocharis versteri | reverse complement strand
CCACCAAAGCAGCGACCCCGCCCCACACCCCCCCGCCGCCAGGCCAGCCCTCCTCCCCCCCCGCTCTGCGGGCCAGGGAGGGCGGGAGGAGGGCGCCGGGCAGGGGGAGGCTCGGGGTGCCCGGGGGTGAGGGCGAGGGCCCGGGCGGTGCTCACGGCCGGGCACGGCGATGGCGGCGNGGAGGTGTCCCTGCCCCGCGGCAGGGGCTGGAAGGGACATTAAAGACCCTCCCCTCCCAACCCAAAGCGTTCTGTGATTTAAGGATGGAGGGAAACAAAAACGCCCTTTTCACCTCCATCCCTCAGGGCGGTTTCGGATGTGGCAGGACCCCGTCACTAGAGCAGGGGAGGGGGGCAGGTAGTGTCACTGGGATGCGGAGCTGGAGCTCCCATCCCATCCCATCCCATCCCATCCCCTGGGATCGTCGGCGGCGGTGGCAGCACAGGGCAGGCACACCCGCAGTACCTCCGTGGGCATCGCAGGGATCCACAGCAGCTTGTGAATTCTGGCTTTCCCACGTCAAAGTGGTGGTATGTTTTCCAGAAACACACTTCTGTGTGTTTTCATGATAGAAACACTCAACTAAAATTGTTTTTCCAGGCCGTTGTTGTCTCTGTCAATAATTCAGATATCCCACAGTCCCAGTGCTTTTCACCAAGATTAGTTTAGAAATTATTATATGCAAAAGTGCTATCGAGGTAATTTTAATATGTTTGTGTCAGTCAGGTTTCCTTGGCCATCAGTCTGGATTCAATTAGTGGCTGCAGAGGCAGGAGGAAGGTGAATTTTAAATGCAGGTCTATAAATAACACCCCACTGTTTAAACTTCGCAGAGATTCACTTCAAAATATCCCTGACCTCGTGAACTAATTAGATCCATCATGTTGCCTGTGATGTTCTCCCAACCCCTTTTATTGGTTGCAGCTGACTGCCCAAGCCCCCCACATTAACAAGAGTAATTTCCTACTTTGTGGCCTGATTCTTGGTTTCTTAACTGTGCTTTAGAAGACAATAAGGTGTGCAGAAGACAAGTCACAGTTTTTCTCTACAATCTGTTGATTTAACAAAGAAGTGAGTTAATAATCAGGACATGGATGGGACAGAAGAGGGCACTCTGACCCTTAAAATACAAAAAAATCTCCACCAGCCCTGAGTACACCACTTCTTCTCAAGTTTATTCCTTTTTTTACTGTTCTTGTCCCTTATGTAAGCACTATTAAAAAGGTAGAGTAATTTATCTGAGGGGGTGAGGAATTATCATGTAGGGGTAATTCCAATAACTTAATGGTGATCAAGGAGATAACAGAATAGCTGTAAGGAGGCATGTGGGCTATGACTTGGAAAACTGCAGATTTGTAGCTCACAGCTGTCTTTAAAGAAGAGAATTGGATATTTCTAACATCCAGTTGGAGCTGTTTCTAACTCCCTGACTGACCACTGTGGATTGCAGGCTAACAAAACCATTTTGATGGGCTGGAACTGCCCTGAGCTTAGGGCTTCCCAAGAGAGCCTCACTTCTCTTGAGGTGCCCTACAGGGCCCAGAACCTTGCCCTTGTGTATAATTCCTGTGTGGGTTGTTGAGGCACTCTGGCATCAAGACACAGGATCGTGTGTTGCTGGGTGTCTTTTTTCAGGTATTGCGTTCTTGAGTTTGAAATACAGGGGCAAGACCTTCGCCTTGAGTTTCCTCATTCTGTCACATCAGACAGAGTAGGAGAAGGGCTGCCTCCCTACTTTTCTTGCCTATATAACATGAAAATATGGAACACTTTACAATCACAGGAGTAGGGTGAGCTTCATAAATGAAAGACATCAGTGTTCTCAGGTGATATAACAAAGGAGGACGACAAAGATGGTGAAGGGCCTTGAGGGGAAGCTGTATAAGGAGTGGCTGAAGGCACTTGGCTTGTTCAGCCTGGAGAAGAGACTGAGGGGAGACCTCACTGCAGTTACAACTTCCTGGTGAGGGGAAGAGGAGGGGCAGGCACTGATCTCTTCTCTGTTGTGACCAGGGACAGGACCCAAGGGTATGGCCTGATGTTGTGTCAGGAGAGGCTTAGTTTGGATATTAGAAAGAGGCTCTTCATCCAGAGAGTGGCTGGGCACTGGAACAGGCTCCCCAGGGAAGTGGTCACAGCACCAGCCTGACAGAGTTCAAGAAATGTTTGGACAATGCTCTCGGGCACAGGGTGTGACTCTTGGGGATGGTCCTGTGCAGGGCCAAGAGTTGGGCTCAATGATCCTTGTGGGTCCCTTCCAACTCAGCATGTCCTGTGATTAAACAGACTTGGGTACCTCTCTGAATTAATTCTAACTGAGTTGAACATATTTCTAGTCCCTCCTGTCCAATCCTGGGGAAGCTCACTTATGGTTCCTTACTACTCAAACCTGAGTTTCTTTGGGAAGAAAAGCAGGATGGGTAGAAAATAGTGCTTAGCCTGATCCTCTCTCATCTATGGAGGTAGGATGTGGCCAAGATCTTCCATTAAATGTCATCCTTCATCTTAGTGTCTTTGGAGTCTCCTCCCTTATTTCAATACCCTTCTTGAGGTATTAGTTTCAAAACTGAGCAAAGCAGTTCAGCAGTGCTCACAGTCACCCCAAATACACTCAGTTATCCGGCTGGACAAACTGCCACCTTCAGCCTATTTGAAACCCAAATCTCTTTTGACATCAGCTTTTCAGTGTCTTCCTCCCTTGACGTGTCCTTGCAGATGTATCAATAAAGTCAACAGATTCTCTCCCACATCATCAGTACAACTGATCCCTCTTTGCACTTCCTTGTTAAAGATTTCAGTGAACGATGGTCCTGCTCATTAGAGGAAAAAAGTCTGATGTTTAAGGAGGAAGGAGAGCTTGTGTTTTTCTCCACATTTTCTTTGTCACTCTGAGCCATTCATTTCTGATTTCTGTGCTTAAACTCAGCTTTGTTGTAACAAAGCCTGTAGAACAGATGTTCTCAGACCATATCCTACATTTGGAAGGTAAGGAAGGAGTGCACATTTCTGGTGTGGAGATGCCCAACAGATCGTACCAGCCTGAGCTTCCTGCCTGCATTTAACACATCCTGTCTGGCTTTAACCTGATCGTGGCCCCAGGTATGCAGTGCTTCAGTCCCAGCACCACCAGGATCAGGGCTGTCACTATCACCTTCCGAAACAGTCTGCATTGCAGCCTGAAATCCCAGAGATTTCCTCTGAACACCTGAAGCCATGTTGCAGCAGCCCCAGCACAGCTGTCTGTGGCCTGTCAGAGGGTGTGAAGAAGGGAGTGAATTTTCATGTTGCCCAAGGGAACATGGATGTCTTTTTATGACATAAAAATGGGATATTTTTGTAAGGGTCCCACACTGGGATGCGTGAGACCCTTACAGCAGAGAGTGGTAACACCTGCTGTTATTATTACTGTGTCTCTAGACAAAAAGAGACGTCTACAAGGGGCTGAGCTGCTCTGGAGATCTGGTTTGTTGTCCATTCAAAGTTGAGAAGAGGCAGCTGGATGTCCCCAGATTACAAAAGAAATGGGACTGGCTCATGAAGGGCCTCTCCACCTCATCTTGTAGCTAAATTGTACCCTTTCCAGAACACCTGTCAAGCCATTCATAGCTGCTGTAGCCTTACCAGTGGCTGGTGGAGCAGACATAGCTCCTTTCAGACTGTCCAGAGGTATCTGAATCCTTCAGGCTCTCTTGCAAACCTGTGTCAGCAGAGACACAAGGCTGTGCCTGGATTCCTCTGTGTCCTGTTTATCCCAGGTACCAAAGCAGCTCTATAAACTACTCTGGAAAGGTTTGAGTACAGTGGATTTTATTTGAACCTTTAAACAATCTGATGTCAGTTCTAGTCTTTCTGGAAGCTTCCCTTTAATGAGACATGGGTTGTTGGTTAACTTCAGTTGACCTAGCTGAAAATAATCAGAGAAATCCCAAAATGTTGCTTAAAATGACAGCAGGTGCCAGACCCCACTGGATAGAGCAGCTGCTCATTAAGGTGGCCATCAAGCATCCACAATTACATTTTTACCTTACTGTAGAGCAAGCAAAGAGGAGAGGGAGAGCTGTTCTTCAGACACAGCATCCCAGCACTGAGCTCAGGAAAGCGATGGGCTGGAAAATCTTCTCCTCGTTCTGTCAAAACGGCCGCGGGCTTTGGTTGTTTTGGAGCGTGCATCCTGCTGGAGCGTGCATCCTGCTGGAGCCACGTGCTGTTAACCCTGCCAGGCCAGTGCACGTTCTCCCCTCTGCGTGCAGTGCTGGGAGAGTGGTCACATCTGCTCCACCGAGCCCGAGGCTCCTGCAGGGCCTCTGGCAGTGGCCGTGGCTTCCGCAGCACATCAGCGTGTTCGTGCACACCTATGTTCTTCCAGTTCCTTTTCCCTTTGTTGCATTCCAGCCCTGGAGGGTAAATTGTTATTGTATAACCTGTATGGGAGTAGAAAAAAAATAGGTGCCAATGATTTCTGTCAGGGTGCGGGGGATACATGAAATGTGAACTGGTCTGTTGGCAGCTTTTCCAGTGCCTCAGTAGATACTGGCTCTGTGCTCAGAGTAAGAAGTGTCTTCAAATTCCTCTTGGAATCTGTGATGTTTTCAGATCATTAAGAATTTGAGCTGTGACTGGCTTTGTAGTTTTTCCTGGGTCTTTTGCGCTTGATTATGTCACCACTCCTCTTGATTATGTCCCCACTCACAATTCAGTTCCCTCTGGGATGCGTGGGACTCTTACAGGTTATGGAAGGGACAGCAACACTGGCTGATCTCAGCATTTATTAAACACTTGATTCTCCTAATTTTCTGATTAAGTAAGAAATTTTAAAGAGGAATTATATCTAATATGGAAGCCAATGTTGAAATTAATCCAATAATCCAACAATCTGTGTAGAAGACAAGTATATAATTGCTTTAGAGGTTAAATGAGTGAGATGGTACGAGTTTGGAGAGTTATGAAGAGTGAGTGACAAATTAAGATTAAGTTCAGTTAATGATGCCAGATGTCTTTCCCTTAGGCAGGAAATTCTTGGGTCTTCTTGAGTCCTCTATGGGTCCAGGTGCCAAGGAGTGTCCTTGCCTCTGAATTTCTATAGTCTGAGTGATGGAGGCTGAGTTCTGGAGCCATTTTACAGAAAGCCTCCTCAGAAACACCATTAAACAGCTCATTGACTAGTCCAGGCAGCTCCTCCAGTACTTATCTCAAACTGAAAGACATGTCTTGGGTTGGGAATATCTACCTCATTCCGGAAATTGGAGGTACTGTCCTTCAGACACAGTCTGGAACACCTTGAGAACCTAAAGAGACCACTGATGTCCCATTCCTGCTTCCTGAGGTGCTAAAAAAACACCCCAATTGCAATGGATTATAAAAGAAATCCCATTCATCTTGAAAGGCAAGTGTAATCTAAAGACTGATGGGTGAACTCCCAGGTACCTTTACATTTCATAGAGTCAATATTTGTTCTTTTTCCATTTATAACCCCATTACTCTCTCTAAGTGGGCAGGAGATTTCGAAGGGGGACAGGAGATTTTCAAAGGATTTCAAATTTGTTTTTCTTGATTAATGCATTAATGCTGGTGGTTTGTCATAGTAAATTATATCTACTATCTCAACCTCCATATGCAGGAGGAAAAGCAAGTAAAAAATGTATGATCAAATTACTCAAAATCATGGCTTCTCATTATTTTTAACAAAACCAATCAACTTCTGCTCTTCATTATTGTGTGACTAGTGACTAACCTGAAGAGAAAATGTGATCCAACATGCTTTGTTTTGCAAAACCCCTTTAGAAATTGTAACATTATTTTCCACTGCACTGGTTCAGCTGTGTGCAGTACTATTGTGTGAAGATAGGTGGGAGACAGAAGCTGCTGCTTTGTCTTATGTCTCACTTTGCTTCCCTCTTGACTCACAGCAGGGCTTTCACCCGAGAACTGGGCTTTATAAACTTTGTGTCTCTGCCTCTTCCACCACAGAAGCAGCAGCAGCTTTGGACACTGGCTTCCTCAACCAGCTGAAGAAGCTCTCAGCTCTCCTAGTTATTCACAGCACCATTTGTGGCGATCTTCTTTGGGTGAAAACCAAACTGCCTCAAATCAGACTCCTTTTAATGGACAAAGCTGCTTTTCCTCTACTGTCAGAAAGTACATTTTACAGAAGGAGCATTAGGTGGAGATGAGCTGGTGTACTGTGTTGGGATAGATTCAGTGAACTGAAAAAGATTGTTTTACCTTTCACTGTGGGAAAAGAGAAGGGAATTTGGTTAGTTATGCATGTCCAAGATGGGGTTAGCAAGAAATTACCAGCAGCGTAGTAATAAATATAAGAGATTCTCCATGGACAACAACACCTGAGATTGAGAATGACCAGCAAAGGGCTGTGCATGAAACAGCACCCAGGGGATAAGTGCAGGACAGGGCAGAGCACAGCACCAGTGTTGGGCAGGGAAAGGCTGGGAGGGTGATGCTGGCTTGTCAGTCTTCACAAGGGGATAGTCCAGCAAAAATTGTAAAGGTGTTGGAATCTAAGTGGGCTCTAGTCTCTTTTTACCTCTGCTGAGCTGTTTCTGAGGCAAGTTACTTGTGTTAGAAAAGCCATTTTTTATACTAGTCTTATGTAGTCCCTGGATACACGCAACCACTAAGCTATGCCTGTACACACAGCTCTGCACATAACACTGCTGTCAGTCCAGGTGCTGGCTAACCTGGTGAACTCTGACATTTGCAAATCTCTTGTAAAAAAGCTGTAAAAACCTGTAAAGTTTCCTTCCTTCCTGTGCATCCTTTGTAGCTGGTCTGGTGAGTAGTGTTACTGCGTTAGGTATCAGGGATGTGTGAACCAGGTGCCCAGAGACAGTGACTGCAGCCAAATTTCAGTATGAGCTTTCTGTAGTGGGAAGAATCTCTTGCCCTAGAAGCAAGTAAACTGGAGTTCCCTAATGATAGTGTTGTGGCTACAGAATGCAAGTGTTTGGGTGGCTTGGACTTCAATGCCATTGTAAGTTCCTTGGGCTGTTTCAGATGACATAGTCCAGTGCTGTCTGCACTGCCCAGCACACCTGGACTTGGTCACTGGATAGTCTCTTGGGACCACTGTGAAACAAATACCTGCTGATATTATTGGCCTGAGTACTTAAATGCATGTGAAAGCATATGGTTACTCTTGAAACAGCCCTCTCAAATGGAAAAGATTTAAAAGAGGAAAGGAAAATGTATGTTTAAGCACGTGTGAAAGGAGAACACAAACCTGTTCTTCTTGCAAATGGTAGATGTAGTCCATTGTTGAATTTGCACTGATGCCACTGAAATTACACTTGGGATTAATTTTCCCCTTTCAGCAGAAAAGCATTTCCTCTGAGTCCCTTTGACTTTTTACCAATTTGTGAGCCAGAGATTTTTTGTGTAATTTGCTGTCTGTACGAAACCAGGAGAAATACCCTGTGCTCCAAGGCAATGATAAGTCTGGGGCGAAAGCTGATCTGTCCGAGTTATGTTGGAACCAGGGAAGCCAATAAGGTTTTTTCATTGACTTCTCCAGGTCAAACTTAAGCACAGTCTATGCTGAGTGCTCCTGAAGGAATGGTCTGTCCCACTGATGGCTGTAAATAGGTGGGAGCACAAACATGTAGCAACCTGGGCTGTAGCTGTGCTGGAGTCTGGAGACTGCAGGATGCACCGTCATTCCTGGGCAGCTCTAGTCAGGCTTGCCAAGGCAGCAGAAGGAGAAGATGCTGTATCACCAACAGACAGTCTGCCCTGGGTCTGGGGTTATTTTTTCAGTTCTCAGTACATGCCACTGTGCCTTCACCAAGGATATTACAAACTCCTGAAACACTGTCGGGTCTCTTAGAACACATTTTCTGGTTGTATTCATGCTATCAAACTCCAAAGCAGGATTCCTTCCTGCCTACTGGGAATGGCCAAAGTTCCTGCCAACTCCCAAGCCATGCTCAGAAATTTTCTGGATGCCAGGTGGGCTGTATCAGAAGTGAACCAAGGACTAGTCCAAAATGTGAATGGCAGTGCCTGTGTCCAGACCCTTATGCGGTTCAGCCTATTAGTATAGAAGTGGATTTTATGAAAAAGCTTCATGATAATGCTTGGAAACAATCCTTTTTGTGGGAAGGGCCTCTGGCAACAAAAATGGCTTTTCCAGTGTAAGTTGTAACAGTAGTTTCTGTAAGGATGGGCTGTGTGTAGAGGATGTGTGCCCACGAGGGACAGAAGGACCTGGGGAAATGCTGAAGGACTCTTTTGTTGTCCTACATGCTACTGCCTTTGCATGCCCTCAGAGTGGAGTACAGAGGTTTGGGATAAATGCCCATGGTATCATTTTAAGGATGAATGTTGAGATGATTCCTATTTTTCATCAAATGACATCATGGCATGTTACTCCCACAGGACAAGCAGAGAAGTTCTAGACAAGTTAATCTGACAAAGAATTCTGCTTTCCGTGGAAATTAAGGACAATGTAAATTATCTGTGAGGGTTGCTAGTAAAACAGGAAAAACAAAAGGGAAGAACATAGTGGAGATCCAGATTAAAGGGGTCTGTAACCTGAAGTGACTCATGCCTACATGGCAGCAGGATTGAGACAATTCTCCCTTGATTATAATAGGTGAGATAATAGGAAAAACATACTGCTGCTCACATTGAACCAGCTAGGATATTTCTGCTCTTCAAAGCCAAAACCAGCGAGGTCAGAGATAGGTATCTTCAGGGGTCAAATTCAGCCTCTCATCTAAGAAGCACTCCCAGAGAGCTATTGAATATACTAATGGAAAGATAGCAGTGGAAAACAGCAAAGCCAGTACCCACCATCATCCAATTAATGGAGAAATCTGCCCAGAAAAACTGTTAGAAGAGGACTTATGAGTGAGGTCAAGTGGAGAACAGTTTCATGTTACAGATATCAGAGCACATTGCAGGTCCTGAAGGTCTCAGCGAACTTCAGGGTCTCAGCTGATGCTACATGCCAACATAGCAACAAATCTCAGGGAGCAAATCCTAACAGGCAGGACAGATGAAACACAGGGAAAAAGGAAGGACCCAATTCAAAGCTGAGGAACTCTGATCCTTGAAATCCTTGTCTTTCTAAACCCTTATGTGACTTGCGGTATAGTACAAAGATGAAGACGACTCCAAATTCCTGTAGTTCTAGTACAGCAGTTAACCCAAGAACATCCTATGCACAAGGCACTGACTAAACCCAACTGGATATGCTGATCCCAGAAAAATCACCACGCCGCACAGTATCCTCTAACAGGGAACATGGAATCTTATAATAAAGAGAATGCCAGCTGAGAGAGGTTTCAACATCACTTACTTGGTGAGACATGAGGAGAAAGTTTTCAGCTTTTTTGTGGATCACTTTGTAGTCTCCAAATATTTTATTTTTGACATTTTCATGCGCTGGAGGATTTTGCATCACTTTGTTCAGTGTTTCCCAATGTTTCAGTGGGATAAGTGCATCACTTGGGGCTTTTGTTCTACGCAGAATTTGGTTGAAGTGCTACTCCCACTTGAAACCTGTCCCAATATGGAGCAAAGTCCTCCAGGTTTTATGTTCATTTTGTAAACTGAAGTGATTGAGTGACACAAAATGTGAAAACTTCAAAGGCTTTTCAGTTTGAATATTCTGCACAGCTGTTGTTTAGCATTGAATATGGAGAGAGAGGGGGATTTTACTTGTGAGATACTTGGTGTTGTATTGCAAAACGGCATTATGTGAAGTCCTCTGCCTTCAAATTGATGAAAGCAAACAGTGCTTACTTCCATGAGTAACCCCATCTGTTTCCATAAGACACTCTAAGGGGAAAGATTTAAAAAAAGACAACAAAGAGCTATACTCTGCTGGGAACCTTTGCTATTTTATATTGAAGCTCTGACCACCCAGTTTATATATATTTCTGTAGGTATAAATGCACATATACTTTGTAATTAATTTACATTCATTTAAAGGAATGTGGCCAAGTGGAAAGAGCCCTGGCTGGACTTAAAAAGTAGTTAATATTTTCTTATCTCTGTCAATTTCCCCTAGCTGACATTGAAAAAGTAGTGACCTCAAATATATGACTGTTCTTTGTCCATGTGTGAAGTGGCAGAATGCAACAGGGCCTTTTGGAGAGTGCTTCGAGACCTTATGGAAAAAACAGTAAGAAGTGATAATGTTGCTAGGGTTAGAAAGAAAGACTAGTCTTAGAAAATTTGTACTAATAAATCTGCTTGTGATGTGTAAACAAACAGGGCTTCAATCCTACATCTGGTTCTCTAGCTGAGAGCTATTCCTGGTCCAGCTCTTCTACTGACCAGCCTTTGGCTGTTGATGGTTTAATCAGCAAGGAAGAGGTTACTGATGCAGGGTCAGTAAAAAATAGGAAAGCATTACCAAAAATCAGCCCTGGAAGGAAGCAAGATCAGCACAAACAGCATTAAGCTGGGAATCATCCTAACTGGGTCCATTCCTGATTACCATTTATGAACTGGGTAATGTTAGGGTCACAAAATGGAATGACTAATTACTTCCTTTCTCACTGCCTCAGTTTCTCCAGTTGCAGTTGTACTTAACTGTACTTTGGGAATTTGCATGCGTGTTTCAGATATTACGGTTTTATGTGCAGCAGGAGAAGGAGAGGATCAGCAAAAGAGGAGCATGGGAGGAGAGAAAAATGCACTTAAGTAACATAGTCGAAAAGGAGGACTGAGGTACAGTTGTTAAGCATCTTAGACTTAGTGAGACTTCTCCACTGTTAATCTGTGGAGGGAAAGAGAGCAAATGCCATTCCTCCAAGCTAAGATGTAATGCTGGACTACATCAATACTGGCCTATTCCCGCTTCTGGGTGGCTTTGGGGACAAGAGATCCAAGAGAATGTGTATCATTATACGTATTATTACCTATCCCCAGAGATGTATTCGAAGGCATGGATGGATTTCAAGGGCTGTTACTCCTAAAAGTAAAGTTCCATTTTGGTGTCGCCTTGATTCATGTTTACCCCATGAGACTGTTCATGGCAGACATCCTTTGTCTGTGCTGCGTTGGGACAGGTGGCCTCTTTGCCTTCCAAACACAGTTGATGTTCCCACATGCCCCAGGGAATAAGGGCATTATGGAGATGGGCTTTAACTGAATTGTCTGTTTCTCAAAGGACAGTTTTTCTTTTCTTGTTTTTTCTTTTTCTTTTTGGCAAGCGTTTCTTTCTTCTTTCCTTTTGGAAGGCATCTTTACAGACTTACTTAAAAAAAAACACCCTCAGAGGACAGGACACTGATGTAAACTTCCTTCCCTTTGGTTTGACTTTATTCACAATAACCTAAAGGGCTGCTCAAGCACGCTGCCCATGTTTAGCCTTAAACCCTTTGTCACCAGAAGGTTTTTTTTCTTCTCCATATACTGAGTCAGCCAAACCTAATTACCCTTTAATCAGTAAAATCAACACCTGCTAACAGGGTGGGCTCTTTTCAGCAAATAGTGTTTCCCTTTTCCAGAGGCTGATAAATTTCCAGGGGTCCTATTGTTTCTTTGTCCTGCTGATAAGGAGCTTTGACTGATAATCTGGTAATGGGTATGGTTATCTCATGCCTATAAGGCAGCAGTGGTGAATCCTCCTCTTGGCAAGGGCAGCACAACTAGGTGAGACAAGAATTATACATCGATGCCAGGAGTCAAATCTCCTGGTATTTTCTCTTTAAAACTTAGGTCAACCCTGGAAAAATATGGGTCAGAGAGGTCTGGCAGGTGGGGTTAAAGTATCAGGTAAAATAAAGAGGAAGCCAGCCTGTAGAAGTTCCTGTTTTTTTGATCTTGCTTAAGCATCCCTCTGCAAAAAAGTGAGGTGGCAGAATTGTCTGCAGAGAGAAGGGACTGGGGCTGGATTGTACAGAGCATGTTGGACCTCAGGCTGCTGCTAGGGCAGCCCAGAGTCACCACTGTCCTTGAGGAGACTCATCTGCAGCTTCTGGAGACCCTCAGTGTGTGAAGAGCTGTTGTGGGAAGGAGGTACTCTGGTGCAGATTAGGCCAGAACAGCCTCTTGGTCCCGTGGTCATGGATAGGATTTGAGCTCAAACTCCAGATTTACCACACTGCTCTCATCCTCTGTGTGGCTGGTTGTAACTTGAGCAAGTGGCTGTATGGGCAGAAGGCAAACAGGGCCATGGGACTTACAGCTCCCCTTGGGGTCTGCTTCTAGCACACAGACCATTCCAGGACAGACTTCTGGTGGAAAAAATTAGTCTGGTATTCATGGCAGCACTCTTGAAAATGTCTTTCACATATAATCAGGCAGCCAGTCTGATATTCATCTGAGAACAGCTGAAACGTTGTTAGAAATTTCAGAATAAGAAACACTTTACAAGTTCACTCAACTCTGAAAAAACCCCAGAGCCCTTTGGGCTGAAGTTTCTTACACTTGTTTTTGGTTCTAAGATCAATCTCTTAATTCCATGTGGATGAACAGGACAGAGGAGTAAAAACCACTTGTGGTTTTCCTTGGATGTTTCCACTGAGGTTATTTTTGCTGGATAGGAGCTGCAGCTTTGTTCAGCAGCTGTGTGTGAGCCTGGCCCCGTCTCCCCTTGGCAGCCCCACACAGTGCTGCTCCATGGGTTTGGATATATGGATACACGGGCTGCTAAATATCTGGTGTTGGCTTTGCCTGTGAAATACATCCTCCTCTCTCTGCACCAACACTCAGCTTCTGCTCTAGCCTGGGTATGTGGGATGTGTCCATAATTTACGTGCAAACATATGCTTGAACTGCAGCTAGGGCTGGTGACCAAAGCCCAGGACCTCCTTCCTGTACCCAGGGAAAACAGAGTCCACCCATCTATCTGTGTGCCCAGTGCTCAGCTCTTCCAAGTTAACATGACTGGCTTGATGATGCCAGGATATGCATGAAAATCAGGGGGGATCAAATACTGGATGTGCTTCCAGGTGAGCTGGAGCCTTCCTTTAGCTCTGCAGGGTGAGCAGTGCTCAGTGAGCATCGAGGGCCATGCTAGTTGTAGGTTAAAGTAGTTGCTATGGAAGGAGCCAGGACTCCTGGTCCTCGAGGCCAGGATGGGGCTTGGGGTAACCTGGTCTAGTGGAAGGTGTCCCTGCCCATGGCAGGGAGGCTGGAGTTAAATGATCTGTAAAGTCCCTTCCAACCCAAACCATTCCATGATTCTATGAAAGCCACAGGTTTGGATCTGCTGAGAAATCCTCTGTTGAGTTTGATGGAGGATAGAGGGGTCCAGTGGCGTAGAGGGAGCCTGGCATGGCTTTCTGCTGTCAGAAGAAAGGAGGATTTTGGATATATGGCTGATACCAGTCCCAGTCCTGCAATGAGATCCAGGAGGCTTTGATCCCTGGGCCTGTGCAAAGTCTCCTCCACTGTAGGATCACTCTCAACAGGGGACACAGAATTGTCCTGCCACCAGACTGACAGGGCACTGCTGCTGACACTGATTTCAGCAGCAGCTACAAATACCCATCATACCAAAAATGTGTGGGAATTCAGGTGCTTTGTTTTGGGCTCCCTCCTTTGAAAACTCTGCTCATCCCTCTGTCTGCCTGCACCAGAGAGACAAGAGCCCTGGATATTTAATCCAACAATAGCCGGGCTCCTCCAGCCCAGCCCCCCCGGGCACCCCTTTCCCCGACTGCCCCCCAGCAGCTCGCAGTGCCGCAGCTGGACAGCTGCACACGAACAGTCGGCAGCAAATTTGGGCAAAGAGGTGGCTTTTAGGACCCTGGGAACTCCGCCAAGGCTCAGGTAGGTCTGTCTCATTCGTCAGGCGGGATTCATTCAGTCCCAGGGATGTGTGTGTGTGTGTGTGTGTGTGTGTGTGTGCCGAGTGCTTTTCCTTCCCCGCCGCTGGCTGCGAGCCTTCCAAGCAATGGGACTAACGCTGTTCTCCGGGCAATGAGGAGTGCTGGGCTGGGGCAGAAACCGCTTTCCTTTCCTCTGGAAGAAAACAAGCCGTGAGGACACCTAAGGATGTGCTGCCCAGATGTGTTTCCCACCTCCACCTTCCTCCTAGGACTCATGTGCTTGACAGCTTTCGGCAACTTTGCCAAGACTTCTGCAGACTTCTCAGGTAGGGAGAAGCGCCGATCTTTTCGTGTGCTGCTCATGCATGGGGGCTCTTATTCCAGTGCTCAGGAGCAGCTCAGGGAAAGTGGATGTGAGCAGATACGGGATAGTCATGTGGGGAGTAATTTTAATCTTTTAAAAATAAGCCGAAGATGAAAAGTGTCTTCCGTAAGAGGATTTTGAGTTTCTTAAAAACATTTCTCAATAATTAGCAAAACTATTTCAAAAGAGTTAGTCTGACTAACTTTGGGAACAAGAAAAAGAATAGTGTTAACTTGTGTAAGTTTGTAGCAGAAGTGGTATTAATTTGTGTAAGTTTTTAGCAGGTTTTGTGCTGTGTTTCTCTTAGGAGTGAAAAGAGGTGGATTAGGAGACTTGGAAAGTTTAGGTTGTAAATTAAAACAAACATAGCAAGCCTAAATTATTTTGTAGTGGGCCAGATTCCCTCCTCTTAACATACAGCTCCTGATTGTTGCAAAAGCCCTGTGAGCTGAGATAAAGGAGGTGTTGCATGGACAGAATGAATTATATTCTGAGCCTGTGTTTTCTTAAGCTGGGAGAAAAAGTGTCTCATTTCTTAATATTTTCTGAATCTAAAAATGTTGATAGCACTTGTTTCGAGTCGTACACAGCAGGTAAATACCCAGCACTTTGAAAGTCTGGAGTCCCATGTAAGTTTTATAACTCTATAGCTGTATTAGTCACTTTAAAATTATGTTTCTGCTTCTATTCTTTGTGGATGTGCATGTGGATCTGAGAAAACATAACAGATCTCATTTTGCAGCTTCAGCAGGTTTGATCAATTTGCTTGGGAGCGTCCAGTGAGGGCCACTTTTCTTTTAGGATATTGGTTCTAATTTTGGGTCTTAGTGTGAAGAACTAGTCTGGCATACTCTTTAGGGGTGTTTTGCAAAACTCTTGTAGTGGATAAGAGCTGCCAATTATAGTTTGCTGATGAAAAAGTGTCATTTGCAAGGGTTGAACTTCGCTGGACTTGGGTTTCAACACATCTCAGCACTGCTGCTCACTGTCTGGGAGTGCATGTGTCTGTGTGCTGTGAGAAATTTGTGTTAGAAAGGAGGAGCTTGCAGTGGAGGTGGGGGGAAAGAATATATACAGTAGCTGGAAGTCTTAATGTGAATTGAAGGGGGCCGGCTTGCCTGTGATTCAGTCTCTTTTGGGGGCAGATCAGTCCTGGGGGCTCCCATTCAAGGCAGATCTGCCTCTGAATGGAAAGGACTGAGGCATTTCCCTGTTTCTAGTGTGCTTTTATCCTTTTCTTGGCACTGGGCTTTCTCTGTGCTCCTGCTTGCAAGCAAGTTGATGCAGAAGGGGTGCATGGAGTGGGCAGGACAGGAGGAAAAGCTGCAATGGGGAAAGGAGTTGTCTTTCTTAAATGTAGATAAAGTTTTCCCAGCCAGGCCAAATTGCCAAGTGTTAAAATGTGTACAGGTGGCCCAGGGTAAAGGGGCTTTACATTGTGTGTGTACAACATAGCTGGAACAGTGGAAGGAAATTTGATAGGCTTCAGTGGTGCTGGCAGGGGGAGCAGATGCTGTTCTTTTAAAAAATGGGTAAGAAGGTTGCTGATAACAAAGTAATGCTTTCTGTAACATCCAGCTGCACTGTCATGCTTTGGGAGAAGAGCGGTGTCTTAAATCCCTGTGTATATATGTGGCAAGGCTGTACTCTGAAGCAGGGTCTGTAATCCCAACAGCACAACCTCCCATGAGTTTCCATAACTGTTGAAACCTTCTGCCAGGTCCAACCTATGTTTTCTGATAGCAGGCTTGGCGAATGTCCCCAGTCTTGTTGAACTGACTGTACCTTGCAGGACAGGAAACATGATTTGCTGCAGGAAAGGGCTGTACCCAGTGTGTAGCAGCTCAAATATAGTTTTGTAAGCTCAGGAGCTGAGTAACCACAAGATGAAAGGGAGTAGGAAAAGGTACAGCACTTCCCAAATCACACCTTATGCTTTCCCAGCCCATGTTGCACAGACCCCATTCACCTCCCTCCAGTGCATGAGGGTGTGCACCATGAGCCTCTCTGAAGGAGCAGCAGCCCAGGTAACTCTTCCTACCTGATGGAGCATCTTGTTTGTCATTGTTATCCTGATAAGTGAATTGTCAGCTGGCATAAGGAATGAAAGGGGGCAGCCTTCTAACATTATTTGACTGTAATTATTTCTGGCCTGTTATACACTTTTCTATACTTCAGCGTGTTCTGAATTCTTCTCTGGCATGGCTGGAGTTGAGCAGGTGAACATCTTTGGGGAAGCCTTAGAGCTTTACCATATACCATCCCACCTGGAGGTGGTGCATCCAAAACATAAATTTTCTGCACCCCAGGGAGATGAGTGGATTTCTATTGGGTTTTGCTGCTGAGGAATGTAAGGCTTGCTGTGATCCCACAGAGGTTTCTGCAGCAGCTGGTGCTGCAGGGAGATGACACAGCTCTTTGGGATGTAAAGGCTCTTCCAGCTTGCAAATGAATAGCAGGACTGTCCAAAGACAGCAGCTGATGCTCTTTGGGGAAGAATGGGGGGTTAAAACTCAGTCCTATAGACCTTCTTTAGCAGCAAAACCTCTCTGGCTTCTCAGCTTGGTTCGACTCAGCATTACCAGGGAGGTGCTGCTGTTTGTAATAGGTCATGGCCTTGTGGTGGTGGGCCAGAGTGCATGGATCCAGCCCTGGAAGGAAAGCTCAGGGACAACCGGTCTTGAGCTCTAAGCAGATCATAAGCCAGCAGCACTGACCTGACTCTCATGCTGCAGCTCTGCAGTAGGGCTGGATGAAAGACTTACCAAGAATTTCACACACAACCACATCCCACTGCTCCCAGTACTCTCCCACTGCCTGGGTCTTCAAGGTGTGTATCTCTCAGCTGCAGAAAGATTTCATTTTTATGTAGGTCGTGGCAAGGCACACCCTGAGAAGGTGCCCAGAGATGTGGTGAACTGAGTCTGTCCCAGAAGAACTCAGGCAGGGCTGGTGGGGATTTCTGACCCCTGAGCACACGGTCTCACATTGGGGCTCCATGCCTCCTGTTTGAACAGCTCAAACGCCACAACGTGAACACGAGCAGTGCGTGTCCTGCTGGGGACTGGTGCAATCTGAGATGTAAGAATTCAAATTCCTTTTAAGTGAAGTATTTGAACTATGTGAAGAGTTTTGAAGTTGTTTTCTTTAATAGTTCTTTAAACATTGATGTTTGCAGCAGGGTGTGGGGGTAGGAAGCAGATCCTGAGGGAGAGAGTGGAGTTATCAGGCACTTTGCAGCCACTTCTTAGGAAGACCTGGACTTTTTCTCTGTGGCTGCTTGTAGAATGGACTCTTGGTTTAATCTCCTTCTGTGATCTGTTGTGCTCAGGACTGTTTGAAGGCTTAGAACCTGCTGTCTTGATGTGTCACTTACTCCTTATGTTCAGGGTGGTACTTGAGGAATGTGATGAGGTGTGGGTAAGAGTTTGATCTTTTGAATCTCTGCACATTAACTGTAAACCTCTAGCCCTAATCTCAGTAGCAGCAATGAATTCTCCAAAATCCTTGCTGTTTGATAAAACTTCACCTTTGTTTTAGGCCCTTTCTATTTTTAGTGAGAGTCCAAGACAGAGCAATGTCCCTGTCCTGCCAGGGGAAGCTATGCCATGGCTCCTCTGCATAGGCTCCCAAAGGCAGTGATCCATGTGCAGTGCACAGTCCTTCCTCCTTAGAAGGACAAGGTTAATGCCAAAAGTAGGCTTTGGCGCTAACTTTAAATGCAGGCATTGAAAGCTTAGTCAACAGCTATTGCTCATATCCTGTGTGCTCTCTCTGCTCAGCCGATGTTCCTGTCTCTGAAACTAAATCATGCAAACACATGTTGAATTCTGCTCTGCCCGCTGCTGCCAAGGTGACCATTTAACTTCCAGCTGCATACCTGCAAGGAATTAAACTTGTGTTGTTATCATGCCGTGCTCCAGTTCTCCTCAAGGATTTTCCCATTCATTCGCTGATTTCAGGCACGTTAGGCAGAAGGGTAGTGGCATCAGATCTATGTGATTGCCACGAGTTTCATGTTAATGGAGACAGGTTCCTCCACTACTGCAGAAAGTGTTGTGAACTCGAGCATTTACAGACATCAGAGAATCCACTGCAAGGACCTAAGCCAAAAATTTAGGTTTCTAGGCATGGAAACAACTTGGCTGGGAGCTCGTGCCTTTTCTGACACAGGAGAACCCAGTTGAAGGAAAAACCAGCCCTGGTAGTGCTGCTCCCCTTGGGCCTGCTTTAATGTTTATGTTCTTTGCATTAGAATTTGGCACAAGGTGGATGTGAGCAGCACTTTGCTTAAGGGAGCTGATCTGGCATCGAGCCAGATGAATACTGATAACTCCCATCCACACCCTGCAGGTGAGCCCTGGGTAGCTCCCTGGAGGCCCATCTTGGTTTTGAAAGCACAAAGATTTTTTTTGTTATTGTTGTTATTATTCTTGGTGGTGGTTGTTTGGTTTGTTTTTTTTTTCTTTTCCCCAAGAATATCAGGTTTCAAGTGAAAGCTGCTTTTGCCACCTCCCTGCTAATTGGCTCAGTGTGTTTGTTTGAGCTGATGAAGGCTGGAGTTGGGGAGGGGAAAGGCACTTCTCCCTGATTGCATTTAATCACTCCATAATAAAGGCAATTTGTTTGACAACTCCATTCACCAAATTATCACCAAAATCTACATGCTAACAGCTTCGGAATGCCTAATAGCGCTGAATGGGTCCATGGTGTCAAGGGAGATCCAGGATTTCCATGTGTTGAAGGTTTCAGGCTGTAAAAGAGGGCATTTTCAAGAGAAAGGCTGATACACCACCACACTGGAAAAGAAATTGTAACGCAGTAATGAGGGTTGAGTTTTTGACCCCAGGGGCAAACAGACATGCTTTAGGCTTTGTTTAAAGACTGGGCCAAATCCAGGCCACCTCCATACCTTGTCTTGGGGAAGGGCTCTGAGTGATGAGGTAGGATGGACCTCAGGTTGCTGCTTAAAGAGGTCCTTGCCCCAGGTGATCTTTTCCTCCTCGGCTGGAGGTTTATGTGCCACCCCATCCATCACAGCTGCCTGGGCTGCAGTTTGGCTTGCTGAGGGCAAGCTGCCTGTGCTGGGGTAGAGAAATTCTCCTTTGCAGAGCTGAGACAAAATCCAAAACCTCATCAAAGGTGGTTTAAAACCACTTGGTCTCCTCTGGTAACGTTTTGAGATGCGGCTGCGTGGGGCAGGGAGCTGAAGGGGGTGGCTGTGTCTGGGAGCCATGGCTGGGGCATTCTCACAGGGGGAAGCTGCAACTGGGCTTTGTGTCACATATCTCTGTCTGCCGGTGGAAAAGGGTCTAAAGACCTCAGAGAGCTGGGAGGTGTTGGAGGAGGAAATCAGTAGGAGTTTGGGTGGGTATCAAGTGCCAGATCTGCTGCTCTTGGGAGAGCAGGAAAAGAATCAGCACAGAAGCTGGGGCAGTTTTGGTGCCTGAGAGAGTTGTTCTGGTTTGTCAGTGGGGATGCAGCTTTATGGTACCAACAAAACCATGTTACCAAGACCAAATACCATGTTAAGCAAAGATACAGGTTTCTGTCCACTCCTGTCCTGAGGCATGCTCCAGAAAACACTGTGGATTTCCCAAAAGTTGTGACAAAAATGCTGTGAGGGAGGACTCTGTGCCTGCTGACTGTAAAAATCTTCAGCATTTACTTTTACTGACAGCTGAGGGGACAAAATTGAGCTTCAGGAAGACAAACACGTGTTTCCAATTCCTTGTGTTTGTGGTTCTGGGCTGTCACCAGGGGCACTGCTGTTACGGCTGCAAAAAACCAGCTGCTGGTTGGTATTTGTGGAACCAGGGAAAGGAGACACAGTCTGGGAGGGATGGATGGGGCTGCTGTGGGTGCCAGGATGTCTCATGAGGGGTCTGTGTGAAACCTCATGTAGGCAATGACTCCAAGCTCGAGAGCCATATGTGTGCATCTGGCTCCTGTCATATGGAAATCCACTGGTTTAGCCATCACAGCTGTCAGCAAGAGCCAAGGGACCTCAGGGATCCCATCATCTGTGTGATGACTGGCAATATTTATATTGTATCTGCTAATTGCAGGGGCCCAAAAAATGATGAAAGCTTTTGTTAGTACCAGGAACACTTTATTTAATTAGTAATATTAACAAAAAAAGGGAAAAAAATCTACTGTGGTAACTTTATTCACTTAAAAGTATCCCATTATCCCACTAGATGCACAGACAATTTGAGGAAATTGTCTTTGCAGCATTTTTCCCATGTCTGTGTGTTGTTAGGGATACAATTGCTGCAGAATTAAAGAAAGAAACTGTTTATGTCCTCAGGTAAAAATTTTCCCAGACTTGAGGTGCTGTGAAAGCAGATTTTATATGTCACAAATAGTTTGGTCAATTAAAAAAAAAAAGATAATTTTGATGTATCCTTTTTTCAGCTGAGATACTTAAAAGCTAAACTCACAATTTAATCTGGGGGGTGGGGAGAATAAGCTTAGTCTCTGCAGGAGGAGAAAAACTGTGTATTTACACTTGGCACTCGTGCTGATCCTTTTGTTGATGCTAATTTAAACACGTCCTGATCTCCCAAAGTGCTTGGTGTTCAGAGCTGAAGATTGGCCTATGCTGTATTGAGGTGGGTGTGCAGTGATTTAGTTGGCCAACACCAGGGCTGTTTACATGTCTTATTTGAGACTGACTGTTTATGCTTGGCATGTTCGTGCAGGTATAGATTGAACTTTCTGCTTTCTGTTCCAAAATAGCAATCCCAGTCCCTGGGGGAGACCATTTAAAGCAACTACCCATTTTGTTTTGCTTTCTTGTGCTCTTGTAATTTTTCTATACAGATACCCAAGACCTTCACAGATTGTGTCCCTTGAAAGGTGTGTGACTGCGTGCAGGAACAAACCCAATGTGCTCTTCAAAGTGGTTCAGAGGATTTTTGGTTAGGTTGGTTTGGTACAATACTTCAAGGCTCCTTGTGTCCTTGCCAGTGCTGTGCCTCACTGATCCAGCACTGCTGTTGTCTGGGTTTTTTCTGCTCTTTCCAAAAGACAGCCACGGGCCAAAATCTGCTCAGCTGTGAGGCAACTTTGCTGACTTGCCAAGAGCTGTGCAGAATGAACAGGAGCACAGAAGTTAATCCCAACTCATCTTCTTGCAGATTAAAACTAGTGTAGGAGTAATAATTGGGAACATGTTTAAGAGAGCTGCTTGGGTTACCTGTTATTATTATGTATTTATTTAGCTGCTCCTTTTGCATGAGGACAGATGGTGAGTTGTGACTCAGCCTGGTTTTGGGCTAATCCAAATGTGCCTGGCTCAGCTCACTAACTGAGGGTATGAACTCATTTGTAGTAATTAAAACTATGAATGTCTTCTCTTTCAGCGTGTGCAGTGCCTGGCTGCCTGGAGCCCAGTGTGTGTCTTCTCATGTCAGGGAGGCAATGATTAGTTGGTGGTTCTGGGTTGTGCAGGAAAATAAATCTTGGCCGAGTCTTTTCAGATATGCTCTGTGCTCTTGAACTGTGTTGGTAGATGCTGTGGTGTCAGTGTTGATGGGGCTCCTTTGGATGCTAAGGCTTGCTGTTCAGTAATCCCTCTTGGATCCATCTGGATCCTTGCATGAAGATGGAGCAGTGTGTGTGACCTGCAGTTTGGGCAAACCCTCCGAGTGCTCAGGTGTCAGAAGTGTGTTTGAATGAACAGACAGATGTAGATGCTGCTGAAAAATTTGCAGTAGATGTTGTCCAAGCACTTTAGTCGTGGTGGGCAGGGGAGCCCACATCCAACTGCTGGCAAAGTATCCCACATGATTTAAAAAATATGTTTCCTTTTTTTAATGTTACATTTAGAGAAGAAGGCCTAGAGACCCAGAGGAGATTCATCAGCCATTTACAATCAAAAAACTTCACTATGTACTTTTGTGCACCAACTTTTGACCTCATATCAACACACTATTGCCAGGAGAGGGATTTTTCCCTCCTCCAGCAGCCCATAAAAGAATCAGAATCCTCAGGGTGTGAGAGGGAGCTGACTCCAGGTGAGATACACAAAATCCTAGACAGACTGGGTACCTGATGGTGCTGGTTGTCAAGAAGGGGCCATTCAGACCACCTACTCTGAGACCCCCTGTGTGCTTGTGTTATTTTATTTTCATCTGCTATCAGATGCCTGCGGTTTTGCTGCTATGATATCATCAACATGTGTTGTATCAGCCTCAAGGGTTTAAAATGGGCTTTTACTCCCACTAGTAAATATGAAAACAAACACAGCAGTGTGGGGATTTTCTGCTAATGTTTCCTCTGTGATTTTTGTATCACACTGTGGGCTGGTGTTGATATTAAGGGTGCTCTACAGCAGGTGCAATTCCTGACATTCATTTCCCATGTTTGCTGTATTTTGCAAAGGCTTTTGGCTCACATGTTTTTCCTAAAAATTGTGTTGGGCCAAGAGTGCAGACACTTAGTGCAATTAAAGTGATAGGTGGTAACTTGAGCTCCTGTGGCTGGGTTATGGATGATTGTTTTGGGCCTCAGTCCTTGGGAAATCTCTTCCTGCTCTGGTCTGTGTGGGGCCTGTACATGCGGTGCTGCCGTGGCCCTGGCAGTGCCCACAGGATGCTACGGGACAAAATTCTGCAGTTTGGTTTTGAAAAAGTTTAGCTTTTGTGTGAAACATTCAAATAACAGTATTATTATTCAAATCAATTATTTGGAAGTTAAGAAATGTTAAAATTAAGGTAGTTTTAACTACTTAAGTCCAGTCCTTTGGGTGTTTACGTTACTCTCTAATGAGTACATTCTTTTTCTCTACTTCTGTGGGATTCCTGTGTTGTCCAGGGCATGGAACAGTGGCCTTAAAATTGTTTTCTTAATTCTTCCAGTTCTTTATGGCCCTGGGGCCTTATTTCCTGTATGTTTAATGGTGTTTAAATCCTATTATGTTATTTAAACCCTATTCTGCTTGTTGTGAGGGATGTACTTACAGGGATGTACTTGTGCTTCTGGAAAGAGGCTGGAATGTTACCTGCACTGCACAGATGAGGATCCAAGGCAGAGAGATTGGCATCAGGAGCTCTAACTGCCCAATATTCCAGAGATTGTTCAGTATGTACCTTTTTCTCCAAGAGCAGCCCCTTACCTATTCTCTTAAGCTGTGATAAGCAGGAAGAAATGTGTGGTACTCAGTACACAATTCCTTCTCCAATATTATAATATCTATGTGCAAATGGACTGCGCAGGTTAAAATGAACATTTCGGTTGTGAAGTCAAGTGCACATAACTGACTGTTGTGGATTAACCCCTGTAGGCAGCCAAGCACTACCCAGCTGCTTGCTTGCCTCCACTTCCTACCTCCAAGTGGGACACGGGAAGAGGGAGGGAAGAGTAAAAGCAAGAAAACTCATGGGCTGAGATAAAAATAGTGGAAGAAATAAAAAAGAAAGCAAAATATGTGATGCAGAGGCAATCACCCACTGCCTCCCACAGGCAGACTGATGCTCAGCCAGTCCCCAAGCTGACTTAGCCCACTCCACTCTGTTTTATGGCTGAGCATGACACTACATGGCATGGGATATCTCTTTGCTTGGCTGGGGTCACCTGCCTGGTTGTATCCCTCCCAAAATCTTGTGCACCCTAAAATCTGTTCGCTGGGAAGGCAGAGCAGGGGACAGACAAAGTGCCGATGCAGTGCAAAAGCAGTTTGGCAATAGCTAAAACATTAATATATTATCAGTACTGTTTTGGTTGTGGATCCAAAGCACAGCACTATACAAGCTCCTACAAAAAAATTAACTCCATCACAGCCAGGCACAGTACACCAAGGAAAGGGCAACATTACACCTGTATTTTGTGTGTAATGTGAGCTAGAGGTTGATATCATAGGAAAACTTCAGCTGGCAGATATGATCTGAAACATAAAGTGCATTTGTGAGAAGGGTCTGGTTTTGCATAGTTTTTGTTGTGGTTTCCTTACCTTTTTTTTTTTTTTTTGCCTAGAGCGGTCATGCTTTGAGGGTTACTTTATTTGAGATAAGAGTACTTAAAACTGAGTTACAAATTTGGGGTCAGTCCTTGAAACACATTCTAAAAGGTCTTTAAAAATGAGTTTTGAAGACATTCCCCCCTCCATATGTTTCGTTTTTGCTTGCTTCTGTTCCTCCATAGAAGAAGAAGAAGAAAAAAACGTATATGTGTCTATTTAAAGTCACAAATAAAGATCCTGCAGTGCAAGTGATATTGCTAAAAATAGAGCCTCTGGGATTTGTTCAGTTTATTTCTCTCTGGGTTTTTATTGTGTGGCTAACCCCTTGGAAACCGAGGTTGTTGATCTGACTGTTTCCAAAGCATGTCTGTCTCTCCATGTATCCTTTGTGCAGGGGCCGCTTCTGTTGTGTTAACACTCTTTGCTTCCTGGTTTATGTGCTCATCTGAATTCCAGCTCAAAGAGGCTGAAGCTTTATAAAAGTGAGTCGGGCGAGGAAGTGGCTCCACGGCTGATGCCGGAGCGCGCACATCTGTGACCCACGCTGTGCTCACATGTTAGTTTATTGTTGGCCTCACAATAAAGGATAGCGCTGGGGTTTTGTTCGGCTAAACAACTTTGATGGAATGAATTGTGTGGAAGAAAGAATAGATGAAGCCTGGCTGTTATTTGCCATAATGTTCTTTGTTTTAGCTGCAATGTGGGGGATGCAGAACTCCCAGAAGAGGGCGGCCTCTATAGCAGCCAAGGGGAGCTGATGGATTGGAGAGGGACGCAGAGAGACGTTCAGCAAGAAGGGGTGAAAAACTTTCCTGATTTGGATGTGCTTGTCTTTAGCTGACGGCCCCAGGCTTTCGCTGTGGCTTTACTACAGGAGCAGAGACTCTGCTGTACCAATAGCTGCACTATAAATGTGTTTGGCACCATTTGCCCTGGGTTTGGTCCGGAGTTGATGTGCACAGATAGTAGTTAGTGCATTTGGCAATGGTACAGCCAAGTGGCTGGATTGTAAAGGTCTATCAGCAGCTGCAGGAAACTGAATGCTTGGTGTCAGACAATCAATTTTTCTTGCTGGATAAATGAAAATCTCTTTATCTCTCTTTTCATAAACATTGTCCATATAATTGGAGGGCAAGGTTCAAGTTCAAACTGATAAGATTATTTTGCTTCCCTAAGCTGCCTGACAATGGTCCCCTTGGCAAATTAAGCCATGGATCTCCTTTTGCTGTAATGGGAACCAATCTCATTAGAAACAGAGCTGGATTAGTGATGAGTCCAACCTCCCATACAGATACACATTCTGACCCCAGCAGGCCTGAAGTGCCTTTTGTTCACTCAGCCTCCTCTGCGTTTTCCCATCGCTCCTACATCTGTGTGGTGGAGCTGGATGTGATTATTTCTGCTCAAGCAAAGCCTGCTGAGGGGTGAAAAACAAGCTGATTGGTCAGCATGGTATCACCATAGGAATGATAAAGTGTTTTTAAAATGTTTATCTTGATTTAAGTCATTGGAGTACAAGACCGATTAAGTTGCCTGTTACAGAGTATTGAAGATTAAGGGCCAATTCTCACTGCTTTGACCTGTGAGGAAGATGATCCTTTTCTACCTGTCAGCACTGTTGTCATGTACAGATCAGAAAATCTGAATCTATTCAAACCAACCTCCCCAACATCTGAACACTGGAAACTCTTTTTTGGGGGCAAAGAAGGACAAACCTTTTCACCTGTGACCTGTGTTTGTTCTGTCTGTGCTTCTTCATACCAGTTTTGGCTTCTGAGGGGTTGTTTGCACCTGTGGACTGTCCAAGCAGCTTTATCAAGCAGGTGGAACTGAGAGCCCTGGGTTGTCTCTGTGGACACCCATGCCAGCAAGAGAGCAGCCTGACTGTGCCTGCAACAGGCTCCGGGGCAGATGCTGTGGCTCAGGAGCAGTACTGAGCTGTGGGGGTGCTGTGTTGGGATCCACTCTATCTATCTATCTATCTATCTATCTATCTATCTATCTATCTATCTATCTATCTATCTATCTGTCTATCTATCTATCTTATCAGCAATTTTTCCTCTTGCTGAGGTCCCTTAGCTCTGGGAGATTAGAGGTACAGCCCTGGCTGATTCCAGCTGCTCCCATGAGATGGAGCCTTGCTAAGGATGCTAAGAGGGATGAATCCCACGGCTTCCTGGATTAAAAGCCGTTTTCTGATCCTTAAGGAAATCCTTGCATCTCTTATATGTCCTGCTTCTCTGATCTTGGAGGTATTTCCAGGAGCTTGACTCCTGGATGGAAGTTTGTGCTTGAAGCAATCTGGCAGGGAGAGGAGACTGTGGGTGTGGTATTTGAAACTGGCACCAATGGAAAAAATGAGTCTGGTCTGTTATTGTAGTAACTAGTTGCTATTAAATAGCCTGGAGGCTGATACTGAAGCGGTAAGGAGTCCTGACTTGGTGAGTAATTCAGTAAAAGCCAGTGAGGCTATTCACAGGAGGGAAAGTTAGCTTCTCTATATGCCCACTCCTGAGGGGTACAAAATGGGTTTTTTAAAATTTTTATTTCATGCGATTATGAACAATGAGGGTTAACCAGGGTAACTAGCACTGCTAAGCTATAGTTGATGTCTCACCAGCCAGACTGCAAATGGACAGCCAAAGAAACAGATCTGTTTTCTGTTCTTGCCACATTTCTGGATATATTTAAAGGTTTCTCAGAAAGACCAGAACAATGAAACACCCTTTGACAATAGCAATCTCTTTTCTTCATGGTGCAGCCTGAGGAAGCATTCAGACCCTTTCCTTCTGGGATTGCTCATTTCCTTTTTTTTTTTCCCTCCTGAAATAAAAACAATACTCTCCCAAAAGCACAAGTTCTGCAGTGCTGTGGCAGAGCCAGCCTCTGTCACTCCATCAGGCAGGCATCAGATGGGACATTGTCTTCTGTTTTCCCCCTCTAAGCTGCAACTCAGAGAAAACAAATCACAGCAAAAAACCCCCACCAAAAACAAAACAAAAACCCCAAAAACCCCTTTTCATATATTGTTTTAGTGCTGTCAAAAATAGTAACAAATGCCCACCCTGAATTTCTCTCAGTCTTTTTGCCAAGGTTTCCATCCTTTATGTGCACAGAGGGGAATGTGGCACGTGGGAAAGAAATCACATGCAGTGAAATGAAATATCATCATCAAGTCAATTGGAGCCACAATCCTTGGGTGTCCTGAAGCCTGAGGCTGTAGCCCCAAGCCTGGTTCAAGTGTGAGAGGAGCCTGTGATTAAAGAGACTGTCACAAACCCCCTGTGTCCCTGCCTACACAGCCCTGAATCTCACTGTGAGAGCCTGAGGTCTGTGGGACTCTGCCTCTGTTTTCATGCCTGTCCCTTGTCGTTACATGATTCCTGATTGTCTCCATATGTCTTTCACTGCAGCTTGAGTCTTTGCTGGTTTTCTTGAAGCCCAGATTCCACAGTTACCTGAATTGTGGTGACTTCTAAATATTTTGGGGGCCGAGAAGTTGAAGGATGTGTGTACTACCCCATGAATAGTGCTGCCTCTCTGAAGACTTTCTGATACAGAAAGGTCTCTCAAAGTAGGCAGATAACTCTGAGCATATGGTTAGATAGATAGTCCTGTCTGTCTTCTGCTTTCGAGTGAGTGATCTTGTCTGTGACTAGTTCGATGAAGTTTCTCCTGGAAAGGATGCCTTTATTGCCACTGCTGCAGTCCCAAACATTGAAGTAGGCTCAAACGTAGCATTCAGAGGGTTGAATCTCCACATCTGTGAAGTTTGCTTGCAATGTTTTTGATAAGACACGGCTGCAGCAAGTGTTGCCAGCCTCTAGGACTGATGGTGGCTGCCTGCCAGGCAGATGTGGCTGGTGGGAGCATTTTCTTTGTCAGCTTGGCCTGATGATGGGCTATGTTACTTTTTCCATTGTCCCCAGGCTTTTCTTGTGGAGGTGGTAGAGAATGAAACACTTCTACTACTTTTTTCACCACTGCAGCTGTGGTTCATCCTCTTCTGCTCCCCAGAGCAGTATCAGAATTGTCTTGATCCAAACTTTATTTTTGTCTTATTAAGGATCAAATCAGCCTGACACACCTTAATCCCCAGGGGAGACCTTGTCACAGCCTTTCAGTACTTGAAAGGGACTTAGGGAGAGACTTTTTGCCAAAGACTGTGGTGATAGGACAATAGGTAATAGTTTTAAACAGAAATATTTAGACCAGGCCTAAGAGAGAAATTTTTCATGATCAGTGTAGTGAGACATTGGAACAGGTTGCCCAGAGAAGCTGTGGGTGCCCCATCTCTGTTCAAGGTTATGGTGGAGAGGTCTTTAAGCAACCTGATTTAGTGAAAAATATTTGGAGGAGATCGACTAGGTGATCTTTGAAGGTCTCTTCCAACCCAAACCATTCTGTGATTCTAAGATTTCAGAATTCTGTTTAAACTCAGCCTTGTTCCTTTTTGCAAAATCTTTCTACTGGTTGAAAACTACTTTTCTTCTGTAGGGTTAGAGAGGGCTGCAGGATGCTGTTAGTACCCTGAGTGAGAAGGTATTGCCCTTGTATCCATGCCTGTTGGATGTGGAATTGCCTTATAAAGCCCTCCTCAGCTTTGTTGGTGTTGGTGGATTAGTGCAGAGCTGCATTTCTGTGTCTGCTGGCCAAAGCAGCCCAAGCTAGAGAATGCTGGATGGGGAGGGAGGCTGGCCAGATGCCTGGTCCCTTGTTCCAGGGCCTTTCTGGCCCATTTCCTGGTACAGTTTTCTGAAGAACATCAGAGTGCCTCCATCCCAGCTGTATGTCATCAGCATTACGGCAGCACTGATGGATGGGGAGAGAGACCAGGCCTTTTACTGAACACTTGGCCTGGTGGTGGTGGAGCAAGAGTGAGGTCAACACCCTTTTCTGCTCTGAAGGAGTGGCTATCAAGGGGCAATCACTTCATTTAGGGTTTTTTCCACTGGTGACAATGAGCCTGATTTGCATTGTGGAGAAGCTGACATGTAGATGGTGCCTGGCTCATGTGATAAGAGAGCTCAGCTGTGCTCCAGTCCCTGTGGGATGTGCAATGAGGGCAAGAAGTTTTCTTGGTCGTTCGGCATGGGGAAGGAACACTTATCACAGAAATGTGGTGGGAAGAGGTAGGGAAATATCCATCTGATGGTGTGTTTAAACGGAGACTGAGCATGCAGGAAATTGGTGGACAGAGGTGAAAATTTACTCTCCCAGACTGTTCTCTCTCTTAATCTTGCCTGGCCACGTGACGGGAGGATCCAGCCTTCCCGATACCCGGGCAAGAGCAAAGCTTGGTGTATTTTCAACATTCTGAGGAAGGCTGTTTTATTCTCTGTCTGATGGCTTGTTCATGCTACTACTTCATGGATAAATAATTATTGGTGTCTGATGAGGCTTTTAGGATTGCTCTGGAAACTTTAAAACTTGCAGTAGTAAAAGGCAAGGCTGCAAACTAAACAGCTTAGGGGCTTGGTGTGCCTCCAAGGCAAGACAGACCAGGTGCTTTTTGTTGGTGACTTTACTAAATTTTCTAGCTTTACGTGAAAGTTGTAATTTTTCTTCCCACTTCTTCCTCTAGTCCTGAATTTCCAGCAGATCTCCTGCTAAGGTGTTCAAGAACATTCAGTAAATCTATCAAGAGGAGCTCACAGTTAGAGATCACTGATCATTCATGGCAACAGAGAATAAATACCAATGGCACTATTTTGCAGATGACGAAACTGAGGCACAGATTGTACCATCAGCAGTGGAATTCTGTTTTCCTTAACTGTTCCAGAGACCTTCATCTCACCTACGTTGTTGCATTGGACTTCTAGGGGATGCATCATCTGCCTTGCATTACATCTACGTCTAGAGATCACTGGAATCCCATCCATGGCTGCTGGTTCCTTCTGACGGTCTTTTCAGGACACTTTTTTCCAGGAAACTTCCTATTAGGGGTGTGAGGTGTGAAGCTGGAATACCACCCTCTGTCAGTGTCCTTACAAGGAATGTCTGTGCAGGATTACTAGCCTTGCAGTTGCTCTCTTACCCTGAGGAACGCCAGGTAAAACTCCCTGTACTGCTTTGATGGAGCTAAACAAAGCCGAAGAGCCATGCTGGCCTCAGTGGTTTGAGATGAGTGCATTTGGGTTATTTTTCACTTTCCAACCTAAGGACTCTACTCATTGTTTTCATCTATGTGCCATCCCCTATTTTTAGAAGTGCTGTCCTTGTTTAAAGAACAGAATGACATTCATTCACTCTGAAACAACCTGGGGATTTGTTTTCTTGGGTGTTGTAATGCAGACGAGGTGTAACTGCTGCAATTAGGAGGTGATGGGCTAATCTCATTAGTCAGTGGGAGGAGACACTGGGGTCAGTGGGTTGGATAATGAAATGTGAAGATGAATTTTGATGTGCCAGATGGCCTGGCATAGTGGTTCCACTAATTTGGGAGGAAGGAGAGCCAATAGTAGCTTTGAAGAACAAAAGCTGTATCAAGAGGTGGCATGTGATTTCTCTGACCAAAAACCTGTGATTTCTCAGCTGAGTGGAGACTTGTGGGATCTATCCGGACCTGCTGTACTTTTTTGGCCTTTTAGACCAGTTTTGGGCAGTAACAGACAATCCTCCAGCAAAAGTTAATGAAGATCTGGCATTAAATGTATGCGCTTGGATGATCAGTGGCTGAGCAAGAAGAAATAATCCTGACATCTCATTCTTTTAGAAGAGGTTGATAATTTAAATATCTCTGTAGGGAAAATTGTGTTTATGATGTCCCCTTATCCACAAGGGGATATCAGATTTTAGATTCAGAAATCCCAACATTTGTTTTTTGGATGTGATTGTAGGCTCTTTCAGTACAATGCTTTTTTGCTCAGCTCTTCGTTTTCTGAGATCAGTCTTTTCATCCTTCTGGAAGTAAGCAAAAGATAGAGATTTGGGGGATAAAAGAATAGAGAAGAAAAAAACCTGCAGTCTTCAAGAGGGACCTCTGAGACAGGAACACCTCTCTTTGGCTTGGCCCAACATGAGATACTGTCACCAGATTTTGCTTTCATAAAGGAACCAGTGGCTCCTTTAATTTCCACCCATTTTTGTGTTCTTGGTACACACTGATGCCTCAGCACGTGCTGAGGCACTTTCCATCCTGAGTTTCTCTGCAGGGCTGTGGCCCAAGAGATACCCACAGGTAAGTGGGGAGAAGTTGGTTGGAGTCCTCCTCCTTTCTGCTTTGCTCCACACTCGGCACAAACACTCATTCCTTACCTCTGTCACCTACCCTCACCAATATTTTTCCAGGAAAAAAACAATAAGCAGGGTTTGCCAAGCTTGGCTATATTGCCTAAAACAAAAGCTGAGGAAATCCAATTGCACACTCTGGCCACTTTACCTGGCAGCACCCCAGTGCTATTTTCTTTCAGTGAGCATCCTGTGCAGGAAAAAGCTTGTTCTGGGCTCTGGGCCATTATGACTGCTTTACTGAGGAATGCCCAAACTTGGAACAGTCTGATAAGAGCTCTTAGTCTCTAAAGCAGTGTCCAGAATAGTGGCCAGGCTTCATCTGGCTGTGAAATAATGAAAAGTGTATTTATGATAAGAAGCCTTATTGAAAAATGTACTTGTGACTGGGACACAGCCAGTCACCACCTGTATTTCCTGGCAGAAGGGAAAGGAGAAACTTTTTCATAGTGGTTTAGTGTGTTTGGTATTATGAAAGCTCTCTGGGCTGGATCTTCAGCAAACGGACAGCAATGTGGGTCTGACGGCAGCGATGCTGCAGTGATAATGATCTGTGTACAACCTGAGAGTGCCTCGGGTTAAACATAGCTGCAGCCTTTCCATCCCCAAAGAGCAATAAGGGCTGAAGTTTCTTAGCCCCCATCTTGAGTTCTGTTTACATTGTCATGGGTCAAAATCAACACATTTTTTTACCTATAAACGCCATGCACATGGTAGCACTTTGACATAATACATACAGCTGAGCCATTTCCAACCAAATGCCTTCCTAAGAACAGGCCATGTGCTGGATGTAGAATTTAATGTGGAAAACGTTAATCTAGTGAGAGATTTCTTCCTTCTGCAAAGGGTGTAGGTTCTGCTGCTGTAAGGGGACATGACTTCCAGGCGCTCCAGTGAGCAGAGGCACTCAGCAGTGTCAGGGAAAGTCCCCATGAAGATCAGCCGTGGGGAGGGCGGTTGTAAATCAGAGCGGCCCCAGATGTCGTGCAGGGCAGAGGGGAGATTGATGGGGTGGGTGGGGAAGCTGAGGCAAGGAAAGTTCAAGCATCACCCTGACCCCTGGGAAGGGAAAATAGCCCCAACCCTCAGCAAGGTTTGATTGAAGCCTGCTGTTCCCCTGAAGGGGAAAGGTCAGGCTCTGCTCTGTCAGGCGCCCTCAAACAAAAAACCTGTTTATACAGGACCCACCCCTGTACCTTGTGAGGTGGAGGGTAAATGGGCTTGGAGACATTCAATGCTCCTCTCTCTGGTAACCCTTGTGTCAATGAACAGTGGAAATTCAGATTGGGCTGGTAGTAAAAGCCTGGAAGGAAGTGGTCAGGGTAAACCCCACATAAACATTAACTGGAGTTAGCTCCCATGAGCACTCTATTGGTGGTCCTGGGACAGTGCTGTTCAGCACTGTGGGTCCCTCGCAGAAGGGATGGGTTGTGTTTGGGGTGGTGGTGGTTGCCAGCCTGTGCCTGAAGCAGGTCACCTCTGTGCCCAGCCCTGTGCCCTTGCAGCCTGAGCACAGCTCAGGGTGCTCCTCCCCAGGCAGAGGAGGGTTCCCACACTTCACTGCCAGCCCAGTGACCTGGAGCAGAGTTTTGCCAGCCCCAGTAGTTTAGCTGGAAGTAAAACGTAAATATGCTGCGTGTCTGGGGACCTGCGGTCAGGAGGGCAGATATTTAGATGTGTCCTGAATTTCCTGCAGTGGAGGTCTCTGCCAGGAAAATTGACCTTCTCTGCTCCCAGACATCATCTTTCCTGAGTCCGCTCAATGTGTGGACAGGGGATAGTTTCTGGCCACCTGAACTGTTATTGTGACCTGTGGCAGTCTTACAGGGGGACTCTTTTGATCTGATATCACCTGATGGGTACTTGTCCAAGTGTCATTTGATACAAAACGCTTCTGTCATTTGTATATACAGGACAGAAATGTGGATATTGGGGTTCAGATATGATTTTCATGTCCTGTCCTGCATCTGGTTTGTGCTCACATTGTAAATAAAGCTGTTTGGAATGAGCAGCCTGCTTGACTTGCCCTAGCCAAAGGCTGGGCACCTCTTCAGCTAACCACAGTAAGAACTGGCAGTTTCTGAAGTGAATTGGATGTTTCCATCAAAGGAGAAGAGGCAGGAAAATAGCTTCAACCATCTGATTTTAATGTACCACTGTACATCTACTGGAGCCCTCCCAGCTACTTTCCAACCTCTCCTCTTCCTTTCTACCCTGAGAAGAAGCTGAACCAAGTACAGCTCAGCCAGGCATGGGCAGTCTGGCACCTCTGCTCTGGGCCTCCATGGCTTTTATCTATTTGAAAGTTACCAGTATAGAATACATTGATTAATGGCCCAGTAAATTAATTGGCAGCCTCTGTAGCTTGCTTTGCAGCTGATGGCTTGCAGGGAGCTGTTGGAGTGGAAAAGCATAACAAAGTGCCAACTTACCAGGCCGTGGCGGTGCCCGCTGTAAGGCAGGCGTTTTCTTCACAGGAAAGAAAACAAAGGCATTTCTCTGAGGAATATTGCAGGCAGAGACTGACTCACAAGTAGGGTGAGGGAAAGGAGTTTTTAAAAGTCTAAAATCAGGGGAACTACCTTAAACGTGTAGTTGAAACACAAAGTTGGCATTCTTCAGATAGTGCAGTTTTTTGCCACAGGATTGTAGCTGAAAACTGACCTGGATTTATTTTTTACAGAGTTGGATTCTATGGTGTTTTCTGTGTTGAAGGGAAGATCAAATCCTACCAAATCTGAGGTCGTGAAGTTTTCCCTCCTGCTGTTTCTTTCCAAGGCAGTAGAAATGTAACTAAAGAGGGAAGTACAGGCTGTATCTCTGCCTGTATCTCACTGCTGAGGGACTGGCTTTCCCCAGCTCTTCAGAGTCACTTTCTGATCAGTAAGCAGAGCAGGGACTGGGAAATATGACCTTAGAATACTGTCCATGTGAGCCAAACAAACTGCTTATATTAAATATCAAAAGCAAAATGTTTCTGTATTCCTGTAACAAATTGAAATTCCGATCTGTGTGGGGAGCAAAAGGTGCCATTGAGAAAGAAAAAAATGAGACTTGTTGATAACAAATGAAATAAAAGATATTAAAAGATATGTTATGGAGAACATCCTTTTGTCTGCCTGATACATTCATTCAGCTCTTTAGTGTAAGCCCCATTGCTTTGTTTCTCCAATTTTGTATAAAAGTCTATTGAGGCTTATTTGAGTTGTCTAGATATTACAGGAAATAAAGCAAAATTACCTTGCTCTGCCTTGATCTGAGGTGGTCTCTTGTGTGAAAATACTGCTTTTCAGTGATGCTTCCTTACCTGGGGCTGGAGTTTAGCTTCTTCCACGCTCACTTTTGTTATAGTTTCTTTAATGGGCAACAAGGAGTGAGATGCAGCTCCAGAAGGCCGTTCCTCCAAACAGACTTTGGAGCACTGAGACTTAAGTTGGATCTTAACCAAGGAGGATCTTAGCTCTTGCTCAAACTCCTGGCTTCTTGGTTGTGTTTTGGTGGGAAGTAAGGATTCCAAGCAAGATTGGAGAGCCAAATATTGTATTGAATCTAGGTCTTAAAGTCACGGGATGGTTTGGCTTTGGAATAAGGAATGGAACAAAACTTTGCTGTGGGAGTCTAATCTTACCAAAAAGGAAATCTGACTTTAGGGCTTTTGCAATTTAAAATGCTGAGCATTGTAATACAAGAACTTCCTCTGTGTGTTCGAAGTTGTTAAAAGTGAGTTTGATGGGTTTAATTTTATATTAATTCAGAAGTGTGGTCTTGTTCTGCAGTTGGGATAAGAGAAATGCATGCAGGAATTGTGGAAGGCATCACAGCAGAGAGTAGATTTCCAGCTGTTTCCTGGCCCCATGGCTTTTTCCCCACTATGTGGCTTGCTGTCCCTCTGCCTGCCATATGAGAAGGCCATTGCATGGGGATGTAAGAATAATCTGACCAAAATAAAATGGAGCACATGGTTTGGAGGTAAGAGCTAGAGACAGTGGGGCAAGTCTGCTTGTGTGATGGGTGCTATGGGTGCCTCAAAGAGTGGTGAAAGACCGGGAGTATTTTGCCTGAAAGACCTCGCTGTGACTTTCTGCACACATTGTACCTCCAAGGAGGTTGATCAATAGGATTCATTATAGGAAATTAATGCCTCAGCCAGCAGATCTTTATTTAAACACAGTCGTGCCTCACATCAGTTTATGTGGAGACAGACTGGCAGCCCTTGTGTTTTGCCTTGTCTTTGCATAATGAGACACCAAAATATTGCTTGTCTTGGCTAAACAACAGAAACGGGCTGTGATGAATTGCATTTACGCCTGTTTCTGATTGTTTTAAGGTGCCTATTTCAAGTGGCCAGGAAGAAAGATGAGTGTTTACATTTTCTTTAAATGCTGACGCAGGCTCTTTGCCCCTGAGTAGTCCAGATTAATGCATAGCCAAGAGTTCTGGCGTAGGGCCACAAGGACAGATTATTCACTGTACTTTGAAAGGGTGTTGGGTTTCTGTATCTGACCTTTTGGGTGGATAAATGGGAGGATTAGCTGCTAAGGAAGCAATTATCCACTCTCTATAATTAATATCTCCTTCTTATTCTCTGGTGTTACTTGACCTGGAACTCTGAGAACCTGTTGGTGTTGCCAGTTTTGTGTAATTACCACCTTTAGAATGAGGGCTGGATTCCCCGACCTCTCGAAGTTAGCGCGGTGGAAGTGGGGAGCAAGAACACAAGGGTGGAGTTATTGAATCCAGCTCCAGTGACCAAGACAATGGAGATGGGGATGATTAGAGACTGTCGTTTTGTTCCTGAGGTAACTCTCTACCCTTTAATGCCACTGTGTCTTTTGACATGAAGATGAAATATGCCTGCTATTCTTCTGAAACAAAGCCCGCCCTGTCAATAAAGCAAACAGGTGCCTAATGCCTTTTGGGAAGGTTGCCTCTCCCATCAATTCCGCTGTGTTTTCAGCTGTCAGTGCTGGAAATGCCGTCTTGATCAAGTGCAGCTAGAGATTGTCATTCTGCACTATCATTTCCCATTTGCAGATGTAGCCAGAAGCTGATACCATCTGACAGTTCTAGGAGGAGGATACATTCTTTTTACTCTACTTTTAAAAGCAATCCTGGATTCCTCACTTATCCCTCTCTGTTTTGAGGTATTTATGCTGTCCATTGCCATTGTAAAGGAGATTGAGGCTCCAATAATATTTAATGATTCTCTGGAAGTCTTGAATTTTGGTGTGTATCTGGATTAAAAAAAAATGTTTAAGATATATAAATATATCAATATAAAAATATAATTACCTTTATTATAACTAAATAAATTATTTCTATAATTTTACAAAGAACAGAGCAGTGGTTCAGCCAAATCAAATTGGAATTTCCTATTTGAAAACATTTCTTGTTTTCACAAAAATCACTTTTGAAACAAAAAGCAAAAGGAGCATAAACTTTTAAAACAGGTACATATAAAGTTAATATTTAACTTATTTTTAAACTTCTAAAAGGATTAACTGGTGCTTTTAAAATGTGCTTGTAAGTTAGAGATTTATGGCAGATTCTTATTCGATGCAATTGCTGAAGAAGCAGCATAGGTGGAAGTTAGTTATTTTCCCCCTGCACTGTATTTTGAGATAAAGGGAAATCAGAGATAATAAATTAAGGACAATTAAATCTTTTATAGATATGTGCTATCTGAATACCAAGGGTTATCAAGGGGATTTCAGCTGAGTGAAGAGTCAGTGGGGAAATTTTTCTGGTAATGATGAGGCTTGGGCAGGTAAGGTGGGACTTTGTACAGCACAGAGGTAAATGGGAAAATCACAGAAAAACATGGTGAGATTATGCACCGCATCCCAGCTGTGGGATTACCTTCTGCCTGCCACCCACTGAAAGCAAATACGAGCAAAAAGGGTGAAGCATTTGCAGTGCTGAAAATCAGCATTTACTCGGAGGAGACCTCCGACATTGTCTCCTGGGACCGCATCTGAGGAAGAGCTAATCTGTCAAATGGTCTTCTGCAGAGCACTAATTCAGGAAATAATCTGTTTACCAAGCCTTGAGTGGATAGAAATTTTCATTGAATAGTCAAAAATAACGCAGAAATTTGCTATACATGAACTAAGATTTTTCTCCCACTGAGCAGCGGGGACTGAATTCCCAGAGAAAACACCTTCCGTGCTTACTGCAGACACTAGAAAATGTCACTTTATTGATAGAAGAGGGTGTCAACTGCTACTAATAGTGTGGAGTGATTCTCAGGGTAGTGGGTTCCTCCCTGCTTGGGGTGGGCTGTTTGTCTGAGCTCAGTGGGAGACTGATTGAATTGGCCTGACTTAACCCTGTGCATCGCGGGAACCCGAGGACTCTTATATTACCCTTGAGGCAAACTGAAATGGGAGACAAACATTGACAGTGCAGATTCAGAAGAAGAAAAACACGTGAGGAATGTGAAAGCTGAGCATCCTGTATGCTCTTGCAGATTAGTTGGTGCTGCCTTTTATTAAACCATGGAGGTCACCCTGTGTTGTAAAAGATGTTTGTCATGGTTTTCAGAATCCACATGGACCAGCCTCTATGGAAGCTTCAATTAGATCTCTGTTGTCTTCTATTAAACTTACTAGTTCAAATAAGAGAGTAGCACAAATCCTTTTCGATTAATGAATCATCAAGTAGTAGCAGCAATAGTTTATAGTAGTCATCATTTCTCAGTTGCTGTGTAGAACTTGCATGTCTCGTGCCAACACTTGCTTTTTAATATCAGGACTTTTTAATATGCAGGATGTGCATCTACTTGGGCATTCTCAGATCAGGAGCATGCTGATTTTTCTGCATCTCAGCTGATATTGCATAGAGCTATAGAATCACAGAATGGTTTGGGTGGGAAGGGACCTTAGAGTTCATTTAGTTCCAAGCCGTCTGTCAAGGGCAGGGACACCTTACACTAGATGAGGTTGCTCAGAGTCCCTTCCAGCCTGGCCTTGAACACTGTCACAGATGAGGCACCCACAGCCTCTCTGGGCAACCTGTGCCAGTGCCTCACCACCCTCACATGGAAGAGTTTTTGTAAGTCTTCTTGGCTAGAGAAGATTTCCTTTG
Source organism: Melanocharis versteri (assembly GCA_013397845.1). Classification (NCBI taxonomy): domain Eukaryota; kingdom Metazoa; phylum Chordata; class Aves; order Passeriformes; family Melanocharitidae; genus Melanocharis; species Melanocharis versteri. The sequence goes on along the minus strand of VZTG01005264.1, from coordinate 201,282 downwards.
GCAAAGCAGTCTTTGGACTTTTGCAGTGATGAGAGTTGATGCTCGATCTCCCAGAGCTACCAGCAATGCTGACGTGAGCTGCCTTGGTGCTGTGTCATTTCTGCCAGTGGTGACTGTCCAAGCCTCAAAACTCAGGGTCACCTCTTTTTTTCTCAGCCCCAGAAGAAGGGCTTTTTGGTTTCTTTTGATATTTTCAGCCTTTACATGTCTTGGGGATAACTGCAGCTTCTCTCCCTCCAAACATTCAACAGCTGCAAATCATGACATCTGCTATAGCAGTAATAATTACTTTATTGAGAAATAAGTAAAGTTAGAATTAATTCAATCTGTCTGTGGTTGTACCCATACATCTGCTGGGGTTACTCAAAGCACTCCTAGATTTTTCCACGGTGTCTAAAATGTACTTTGAAAGCAAGTAAAATAAGGGTTCTCCCATAATCACCCATCTCCAGGAGATGGAGCTCCAAGAAAAACACCAATTACCGTTGGGTTTGTAATTTAAATTATGAAGGTTAGCAACACTAATTCTATGTCCCTGGCTGGGAAGACTTGTCAACAGCTCAATTACCATGAGTGGATCTCATTTTGTATTCCAGAAGTGTAGGGAAAGGAACAGAGAGGAGAAAAATACACTCATTTACCTCAGCTAGAGAGTGCCTGGGCCTGTATCCAGTTGTGAGTAATGCTCACTGGAAACAAGACATGAGCATTTAACAAGGAGGGTAATTAACTGTTAGTGTAGCTTATGAAGATATGCCCCAGATTTTTTGCTTGTTTGGAGCTTTTCAATCCAAAGTGCAAGGGTTTGCTTAGTGAATGCTTCTTTTTGAAGTTATTGGGCTTCAGTGAAAGGTTTGTCGTGTGAACACCTCAGGCCTGTGTTACGGTGGAGGTCTGGCTAAGCAGCCTTAATGGCACTGCTTGGCTTTGAAACCTCCGTAATTGGGTTGCACACAGTGCTAAGATTTGCTTTTTACTGATTAAAAATACTCATGCCAAAGAGACCCTCTGCATCTGGAACTTGAATAGGCCACTCTCTTTTGGCTCTGACAGCTTTCAAAAGAAAGTCCTGAAAGAGGGGAATGGCCTGAGCCATGGGCAGCAGAGCTCTTGAGCCCCTGCTGCTCCCCCTGCCCCGGCTGCTTCTCCTCCCTCGCTGCCTGCCCTGGATGTGCTCTCCCGTGGCCTTTGGGAAAGCAGGGCTTTGCCTGGAAAAGGCTCTGCTTTCCACGGGAGAGCTGGCTGTGCAGAAAAGCAGCTCAGCAGATCCTGGGAGGAGGTTTGATGGAGAGAAATCGAGCCTGTTCAGCGCTGGACTTTGCAAACGGGTTAATGGAAGGTTTTGCTTCTTGAGAGGGACCATGACCTCACCTCAGCCCTAACCGTCCAGCCAAATAGTTCAAAGCTGTTTAGCAAATGACTATTCAGAAGTGTCAGTTATTATTGTGGTGGTGGAAAAACATCTCACTGTAAAACATAATGCCAAGGAACAGACAGAGTTTTTATATTAAATAAAAAGGAAAACGGGTTCCACAAGTTCCTTTTTTTTTCTATGAGTTTTTTTTCCACCCCAGTTTTTGAATTTGAAAATTTTGAATAAAGTGACAAACTTAAATGAAGAAAACCAACAAAAAAACTTTTTCTCAGACAGCTTTTTTAAAAAAAGGAAAAGTGATAAGAAAAGAAAAATCAATAGTGAAGTGCACAGTCACATTTTAAAATTTATTTTTATTTTTAATAATCTAAGACAGATAGGGGCCTTTGGTCACAAGGAATTTTTAAGTGCTTTAGGAGTTTTTAACCAACACTAAAATCAATAGTGAAGATTATAAAAGATGGCAGTTCAGCCTGAATAATAGCTGTTGCTTGTGCAGGCAGAAATGTTCACAAATACCCAGCTGGAGCCCTGAATATGTTCTTACGAGTTCAGACCAAACATCTGCCCCAATGATAGTCCATCTAGGGGATGAAATCAAATTAACAGACAGTTTCATGCTGTTGGAAATGTTCACAGCCCTTTCTCTGAAGATGAATAATACAGAAATTAAAGTGTACCTTCAGACAATGGAACCTGCTTTTGTGAGTGCAATATCACTATTCTTTAATGTTATTTTCTGGAAATGTGGGAATGCTTCAGGGTGCAAGTGATATTTTGAAGTGCTGAGCTCTGTCTTTGTAAGCCATAATTCTCTCTGGATTTTATTATTTGCCATAGATTTTGGAGATTGATATCCTCCAGTCACTTTTAGACTCTGCACGAAGTACAGTAATGACTGAAGTGTTCATGAGAAGTTCCTGCTAAGCCAGTTTTGTTATTGGCTATATCCTCTCTCTGCCTTATTTTTCTCTTGTGATTTATTGATGAAATCGTGGATCATGATCATAGTGCCAAGGTGTTTTTTTATAGTCTCTCATACTGTCAGATAGGTCCCTTGGCACTTTCCTAAAGAGTTTGTGCACAATTTCTGGAGTTAAGGATGGGCACATAGGCCCAGAGGGCTGCTTTGAAGGCTACAAGGGTTTAACCACATAGCCAAGGCCAGGCCATACCAGTTGTCTCAGGGCAAGAGGATGACATCCACCACTAACTATTTTTGAGGCTGTACAAGAAAAATAGGTGATCAGGGCATCCCTTGTTGTCATATTGCAAATACATGAAGCCCAAAGAGGGTAGGAGGTCACCTGGGTCAGCTGAAGATGATGGAGTCACTGGTGAGGCCCGTGTGTACCTGAGCTGGGTGACTCCACGGTGTGGCACCTGGAGAAGGTGTTTCTGTGGAGGGTGTGCTGCAGTCACAGTGACTGCAGATCTCTTGCAGGAGGCTGGGAGAGCTCCCTTTTAGGAAGATCTCCAGGCAGTACCAGTGTTGTGGCATTACAGCAAAGGCGAATGGGGTGGATGGGCAGAAGTGAAAAGTTGTGAGATAAGCAAGGCCCTGAGCACAACCTAAAATTTAGAACGCTCTTGTGGCTGCCTCTGAAATCACCAGATCCACTGGTGCTGCCATTGCAGAGGGTGAAGTTCTGTGAACAGCCTCAAATTTGGCCTCAAATAGAGCACCAAGGCTGCCCTTGGGTGAGAGTGTGCACACAGATAATATCATGTTAACAATCACTAACATGTCATTCTCTTCAGGAGCTCAGGGATTGCGCTAACTTTACATAGCCTTCAGCTCTGATGTGCTTGCCCTTTCTGGATGGAGAAACAGTTCCTCGGGTCCTTCTCTCATGATCTGAGGGCAGCCTGGGGAGGAAATGTCCCAATTGTCACATATTCATGGAGCCAGACTGCTTAAGAAATAACTTGGTGCCACACAAAAGCTTGGACCAGTGTTTCCAGAGGGTCAGAGGTCCTCATAGCTGCCATTCTTAGTTCCATGGTGTGCTTGCAAGTGCCAGCTTTATTTCAGCTGTTTTAATGGTTGGTAAGAGGTTGGTTTGTTTTGCCCCTCCTAGAAAAATAAAATTGCTAGAATTTGGAAAAGACATTCAGATCATCAAGTCCAACTGTCAACCCAGCAGCACTACCATGTTCACCCCTAAACCATGTTCTCAAGGGCCATATCCACACAATTTTTTAACCCTTTCAGGGATGGATGGTGACTTCAGCACTTCCCTGGGTAACCTGTTCCAATGCTTTACAACCTTTTGTGTGAAAGAAATTTTTCTAATATCCAATCTAAACCTCCCCTGCCACAGCTTGAAGCCATTTCCTCTCATCCTGCCTGGTGGGAGAGACCAATACCTACCACATTACAAGCTCCTTCCACGTAGTTGTAGAGAGCCATAAGGACCTTCCTGAGCCTCCTTTTTTCCCAGGCTGGGCCCCCCAGCTCCCTCAGATGCTCCTTGTAAGACTTTTAATTTAGGTGCTAGTGCTTGGCTGCTTGTGAATCACTGATCCACATTGTTTATTACTGGGGACAACTGTCAAAGGCTTGGGGGTCTGCAAAAGCAGTTGAAGTGCATTGCCTTTCTCCCTGATTTTCCATGGCAAATTCTAGAGGAGGTCCCTCACGGCTTGTCAGTGTAGAGTCATGAACTGGGCTTTCTATGAACCCAGTGTTTCTTGGCAGCCTCCTTGCATGGGCTGTCTGAGGAAATAGGAGATGTTGCTGCATGCAGATTTTCCCAGGATATTTCAGGGGTGATTCAAAGAATCATGAAGGGGTTTCATTCCTCTCCCTACCAGACCCTCTTCCCCACTTCTCCCACCAAAGCAGCGGAGCTGCCACTAATTGGCCTGACAAGTGGAACAGCTCCTTTCTGAGGGGACCCCACACTCCCTTGTGGAGAGGAATTTGCTTTGAAGTCTTCTCCCTGCCCTGCGTAGTCTGCACACCTTGCTTTGTGTGAGTGCGATAAATGGAAATCAAACAGTCCCAGATCAAGGAAACAAGCACTAAGTGCTGCCTGTCATTCCAAAACATTTGCTGTGTTTATTACAAGGCTGTCAGGGTTGCACTGAGCAGCCAAATTCAAAGCAGCCAAAATGCTGAGTAGCCAAATGCTGCTCTCCTCCTTTTGACTCATTTTTTGATGTAAGAACACATCAAAGCTGATGGAAGTGGGCTGAAGTGAGCTTGTTATTACTAATGTCTGTGTGTGACACAGTGTCAGAAACACTGTGACCTCGCACAGCTATACTGTTTCAGTAAGAAACCCAAATCAAAGCTTGTAGTTAGGATACTCAAATGGATGATTCCTATTATTACTGCTTAGAGCCCTCAAACTCTTCTCAGCCATGAAAAAATGGAGATTTCATGGTCCAATGGTTAGATGAGTAGAGCAATATCAGGAGGGCACAGGGCTGGGCTTCTGTTCCCTGGTGCTTTCACTGAATTGCAATGTGAACTCCCTAAGTCATTTTGTCTCTCTGTGTCTCCTCTTCCTCTCTGCCTCTATTGTCTGCTCTGAATCAGATGGTAAGACTGAATTAGACCCTGCACTTTTAGGGGTAATAAATCCCTCCATTTTCTTGATTTAATGCATCTGGACATGGAAAAGGAGGAAACTTTCCTTAAGAAAATAAAAGGGGGAAACACTCATTAAAAAAAAAAAGGTGCAGGTTTTCAGCTGCTGCTCATAACAGCTAATGTGCCTTTGAGGCTTGAGAGGGAGCCTGGGACAGAAAGGGGAATTCACCATTTTTCAAAAGATGTGGCTTCACTACAGGCAAATTACGCATGACAAGTCTGGTGACCCTCTGTGATGGGGTTACAGCAGAGGTGGACAAGGGAAGCACAACTGATGGAATCTACCTGGACTTGTGCAAAGCATGTGACACTGTCCCACATGACATCCTTGTCTTTAAACTGGGAAGACATGGATTTGATAGATGGACAACTCAATGGATAAAAAATAGTCTGGATGGTCACACTTAAAAAGTTGTGGAAAATGGCTGAATATCCAAGTAGAGACCAGTGATGAGTGTGATTCCTCAGAGGCTGGTATTGGGATTGCCACTTTTTAACATCTGTGTCAATGACTCGGACAGTGGGACTTCAGCAGGTTTGCTGGTGACACTGAGCTCTCTGATGCAGGTGACATGCTGGAGGGAAGGGATGCCATCCTGAGGGACCTGGACAGGCTTGAGAGGTGGGCACATGTGAACCACATGAAGTTCAACAAGGCCAAGTGCAAGGTCCTGCACCTGGGTCAGGGTGATCCCAAGCACAAGCTGGGCAGTGAATGGACTGAGAGCTGCCTTGGGGAGAAGGATTTTGAGTGCTGGTGGATGAAAAGCTCGAATGTGACCTGGCAAAGTGCACTCGCAGCCCAGAAAGCCAAACGTGTCAGCTGCATCAGAAGCAGCATGGGCAGCAGGTTAAGGGAGAGGTTTCTCTCCCTCTGCTCTGTTCTTGTGACACCCCGTATGGAGTGCTGCATCCAGCTCTGGGGCCCCCAACACCAGAAGGATGTGGACCTGTTGGAATGAGTCCAGAGGAGGCCATGAGGTGATCAGAGGGCTGGACAGCTCTGCTGTGGGGACAGGCTGAGTGAGCTGGGTCTGCTCAGCCTGACGGAGAGAAGGCTCCAGGGAGACCTTGTAGCAGCTTTCAGTACCTGAAGGAGCTACAAAAGAGCTGGAGAGGGACTTTTGACAAGGGCAAGCAGTGATTGGATGAGGTGGAATGGCCTATTGGCTCAGCAGATTTTAGTTTCTCACCTAAGAGATTTCTCTTTCCTGAAGATGTAAACTGGGCAGGGAGGGAAAGTATGTGGCTGTTCAGCCTGTCCTGCCACTCTGGAAGTGTGGAAGAGGATCTCTGCCAGCTGAAGAGCTGAGCTGTGTGGGGTGGGCTGCTGTGGCTTTGAATGCCAGCAGGAATGGCTCTGTAATCCAAACTTTTTGTTTCCTGAATAACCCAGTTGCTGAGCACAACTGGGCTTCAGTGATGTGGGAGGAATCTTATTAGGAGGTTGCAATGAGGAAAGACTGTCCTTTGTAAGAGGTAAATAAAGTAGTTATTAAAAAGGAATGACAAAGCTACCAAAAGCCTCATTCATGTTACAGGTTCAGGCATGGGACAGAAGAGAAATCCACAAAAATCTGCCTTTCAGCTTTTTCTATTGCCTGTGTTTGAATGGGAAATTGGATATCCTCAGGATCCTGGGAGACAGCACACACGAAAACAGCACTGAATTCCTTCAGGGGGATGTGAGGAGGAAGTGACATCTGTTTTGCATCCAAACATTACTTGAAGTCTAGTTAAAACTCTTGTTGTGACAGGGAGGTGAAAAAACACAGAGAAAACCCTCCTTCCCTTATGGCTGGGAATCAGTGCAGCCAGGCAGGGGGAATACTAATGGGGGTCTCTGATCTTTTCTCCACTTACAAATCAACGCCGTCCCCGTTTAGAATACGCCACTTAGTCACCCATGATCAAGTCTTCAGTAAATGTGGAACAACTTGCTAGTGATAGATGGGATCATTCATGTTGTGCTAACTTGGCCTCTCTGTATGAGAAACAGAACAGTATTAATCTAAGCAGGTATTTGTTCACTGTTCTTCAGTTAATTATCTTGACTTAATTTGACGTATGGAAAACAGTGGCTCATGTAAGTTAAGGCTGGTATTTCAAAGGCAATATGGGGAATTGGGATGTTGGGACTTCTTGGATAGGGAGGGACAGAGAACAAATCTGTATGTCATGAAATGTTTTGAGGCCTTAGGCTTTAGATCCTTTGACTTTTTCAGAATCAGAGATGATAACTCTTTCCCCTTACTCCTTTTTCTAGAATGAACTTTCTTTTTGGGTACTTGTTTGGAAGCTGGAAGTGTTCAAGTGCCTGAAGACCCAATCTATAGAGTCCATTTCTTTTGGAATCCCCCAGCTGAAGCTCTTCTATCCTGTGAAATATTGCTTTGGTGAATGAGATATTACCTGATCTTCACCATGCTCAAGAAATGACCTGGACATGGCACTTAGAGCTATGGTCTATTTGACAAAGTGGTGATTGGTCAAAGAAGAGACTTGATGGTCTTGGAGGTCTTTTCCAATGCAAATGACTCTGTTATAAGACTGCAGTAGCTATGGCAGTTGTCTGAGATAAAGAATTCATGGACAAGGACCTGTCCCGTATAGGACAGCCCAAGGACTTCCATATCAGCTGTCCTAAGGTTGTAGCTGCTCTAGCACCTTTCTTTGGGAGTCAGGAAACATCCCCATCAAAGTGAAACAATAATGAAAACAAGTTTGGAAGGGTGGAAATATTGCATTTTTCTTTGTATCCTTACCCACAGAAATAGCTTTGTTTTTTTAAAATGGGTTCTAGTTCTTTCAGCCCACAGCTATGCAGGTAGGCACACCCAAATTTAAAATGTCACCACATTTTGCATGTGCCCTCTGCTCAGCTGCTGTGGTGCCCATGTGGAAGGCTGTGGTGAAACAAGAGAACAGCTGAAGGCTGCATGTGAATGCCTCCCCCAGAGCCTCTGTTTTGGGGCAGTTAGGGCAGTAGTCTCGTGCCTTGCTTGCCAGGGCCACTTGAGCTGCTGCTTTCTGAACAAAGATGCCTCTAAGCACCCATGTAAATCGGGCTGAAAGCTGAATTATTTCTTTTTGTTAAGCAGAAGGATCAAGCAGGCAAGTTTGGGCTAAAGATTACTTTGCTTTATGAGACCACACAGCCAATCTCACCTGCTCTCTGCTAGACAAAACACAGAGCCTGGAGGTGGAACAAATGCTGGAGGAGGCTGGTGTGGGGAGAGACTGCTGATATTCAGTCAGGAGGATTTACCTTTGTGGTATGATAAGCAAGACAGCTGTGCTGGCTTTTCTCTTCATACATGGAAATGAATGATCAGCATATTAGCTGTCTGGCATTTTCCCTATTTCATATCCCAGATTGGACTACACTTCTAATTAGCAGAAGACTGAAACAGCCTCATGCTTGCTCTAAGTCTAATCATGGGAGCAGGTGTCTGGGGTGATTTGTGGATTTGTCTGATAAAATCCTACTTTCTCCCTTCTTCCTCATTCTTGACATGGTTCCACAGTCTCCCCAGGCAGGCTTGAACTCCTCTCTGTGGAAGGCAGAGAGGGAAGATGGAGCACCAGAGGTATCCTGGCAGGTTTGAGACTGAGTGCCATCAGTCAGATGATGGTAGCGTGAAATCTGCAAGGAGGAAGATGCTGCAGTGCAATTATATTTGGCTATGGAAAATTGCCAAAGAGCAGGTTCTGGAGCTGAGTTCCTAATCTTTGTTGTTGTTCTTGTTGTAAAATTATGTATGGTATTAGCATGAAGGAGATGATTAGAAGGTTAGACCTTTGTGTGGTGTGGGGGGTTAGTTTGACTCTTGTGTAAATTAAAGTGCTGGTGTCTTGCATGGCCTTTCTTAGACTGACGCAGGTAACAGATACCTCTGCACAGACCCCTCTTTGGGGGGCAGAACCAGCAGAGTTCACCTTGCTTAGCATGGCAGAGATGGTGATTTAATGCCTCAGCTCTGCATAGACCAAGGCCCTGGTCTACCGAGACATGAGTGAATGCATGCTCACTTTTTAAAAAGCAGTTTATCTTGTCTGAATTGAGGGTCAAATACATAAAATATTTGCCTGGATTGAGACCTAAATGACCTAATAGAACTAGGTTCTGGCTGAAAAAGTGTCCAATGTCAGGAATGATGCCAGTTCTTGAACTTAACACTTGATCAAGCTCTGACTACTCCAGCAATCAGTATTTATAAGGCTCTGGAAGTGAATAGTTCTGTTGAGTTTTAGCTCCTCAAACTGCTCTACTGTGGTTTTGTTCTCCCAGGGTGACTATGGGGGCCTGATTTACTCCAGTGGCTGTTCTTGCAAAGAGCTGGATTATAAAAGTGTCTTGACTCTTCCCTTGTTAGAGGCTTGTGGTTTATGAGGTTAGAAACCTTTCTGGCTTAAGCTTTCACTTTGTCATGATAAGCCATTTTACACAAGTGAAATTAATTTCTCTTTGGTTAATTTCAACTAAATAGGCCCTTTTCACTGTACCTGCAGCAGAAGAGACCAACTTTGGGATTTTGAAATAAAGTCTTGCAAGTGAGAATGTCAAAGACAAACAGTGGGCAGCTATTAAACTTCCCCTGCACAGAAAAGCAGGGGAAGTTTATTGAAACCAGGAGACTTTTTTTTCTGTTGAACTTGGGAACTGAACTTCAAATTTATTTTTTCCATTACCATAACACCTTTGCACAGAAGGCAATGCCTGACAGAGCCCTCCTGCAAAGAGTGGATGGATCATGAGAGGCTGGATTTCTCTATGTGACTCCCCTAGCTCACATATTCTCCAAAACCTGCCTAATAGTTTTCAGGATCTAAGTGTTAGTCTTCATGTGGGTGTGTGTTCTTCGTGCTGCAGACTGTAAAGGCAACTGCAGCAGAGAGTGGATTCGAAGATTATTAATGTTGGTGCTGAGGTATTGGTACTATGATACTGGGGGCAAAATAGGTGCTTTAGGAGCACCTGTTGAGACTTTCAGGGACAAAATCTGGGGCATAATGGGAGAGGACAGAATGGGAAATTACATTAAATGAAGGAACACTTCCAGAACACCACAAAGTTGTTCAGTGACATGGCTGGAGCCCCAGAAACCCAGTCTATCCCTTTATCCGTTAGACAGTGGCCCGTTCTTGGCACATTCATGTTTTATTGAGGTTGCAGCCTCACATTTCACTTAACACAGCAGCAATACGTGTGATGTGGTGTGGAATGAGCTGTGTCACTGGTGAACCTCGGACCGTGTCCCTTGTGCTCTCGTGGTCTCTGTAATGACCGTGTTCAAGGGACCCTGTGCAGATCTTCAAACAGAAGTGATGGATGTTGATCTTCACTTCTCCCTCAGCCTCAAAGTGTTCTTGCCCTGGGAGTGACCCTGCCCCTTGGAATTCTTGTCTGGAGGGCTACATGGGGACATTCTCTGAGGGTTTCTTTTTTCCTATCATATTATGCTCATTCAGGCAGTGTGTGGCCCTGTTGACTGCAGAAGGTCTGGCTTCCTTTCTCTGTCTCCCTAGAATGCTCTAATGTTTGGTAGTGAAAGATACAAGCAAAAGAAAGCCAAATAATTAGCTATCCCAGCCCTAATTCCCTGGGCAGAAGTTCACTTTTCAGTAACTGAAACTGGCTTAATCCTAATCCCCTACAAATCCCCTTTCCTAAGAGTCTTTGTGAGGCTCCCTTATTGGTAAGAGCTTCCAAAAAGACCAGTGCTGCTTTTAGGCTGATTTTTTAAAAAACCTGTAAATGTCGTACCTGATGTGATATAATACCAGGACAGTGAATCTCTGAAGCCACAAACCCCTTACTGTATGAGTGGGGTTATTAATGTGCAAAACATACTGGAAGAAGAGCTCTGATGTTGCAGGCACAAGTCTTCTCTCAGTTATTGCTATAAACATTGTTGCTTGCCTCTCCTGCGAGCTGGCCATTTTCTAGGAGATGACCTCCTCTGAAACAACTCCCACTGCCCCTTCTGCTCTTTTGACTGACAGTGGTGGATCCGAGGGGATGCTCTGGGATAACTTGTCTTTACTGCCTTTTTTAGCCAGTGAAGAAAATTTCCCATAAGGGATGCATTTGGCACTAGTTTCTGATGATCTGAGTGATGGGCTCTGCTTCTCTGTGTTCTTTGTGCAAGGAACCAGAGCCTGACTACCCAGATCAGCTCTTTGTGCTCTTGATGACCCACTTATTAGGGCACTGATTTAGCCTGAGTTGTAATTCGTGGGCTGCATGTCTCAGGCATGTATGGGAGTTAAAAAAGGTGGAAATCTCAGTGAGGAATCCTCCTCCATCTTCACAGGGAGGGGGAGAGAGATTTGAGAGAAAAGTAGATGTTCCTGTCCTTTGCCTAGAGTGAATAGCGAGTTTGCTCATTGCTGATGAAACCTACACTTTTCTTTTTGCAAACAAATGGGTCAGATTTCCCTGTCTGCTCACATCCTTCTTTTACCTCGTAGTTCTCCCCTCTGCTGTTCCAGTTTTCAGTCCTGGGAAGGGACTGGATGACAGACTCGGAGTTGTACAGGTGCTGCCCACACTTCCTCTACCTTCTCCTTTCTCTGCCACAGGGATCAGGTGGGGCACACCTGGACCAAGGGGAAAAGGACAATTATTTATCATGACAACCTGATAGGTGAGCACCTTTCTTTGAATAGATATGCTAATTAAAGGCAGTCTGTGTGGTAATTATATTTTTCCCATTGTAACCAAGAACTCTAGGAAACTTGCTGGTCTCAGCAGTAAAATGAAGAGCGGTTGGTTCTGGGAAATTTATGGTCTAATGCTGAGGGAAACTTCTCGTTATCTCTACAGATTTAAGGAGTAGTCTCTTTCTGCTGTCTGCTTTACTTATTTCCTTCATAAACCTTTGGACTAATTAGCTTGGATGACTTTTCTCCTGGAAAAGGATTAAGACAAAGAGTTAGGAGATAAATGAACACTGAATGTGCATTTTGACAGTGTTGCTGGTATTCTTCCCCCCTGCCCCCCTTTTTTCTTTTAAAATCCCGAACTGCTTCCATCTCCTTTTCACTGTGCACTTCTAATGAAGTGTCAGGGGTCTGATATAATTCTGAAGCTTCAGCCAAGCCTTGTGGCAGAGTTGTTTGCTAATTGCTTCTCCTCCATGAGCTCAACTCTCACCCCTGTTCAGCACATACAGCTCTGAGGAGCAGGGTCATGATGACTTGTCCCCAGCTAAGTCCTAGATCAGTCCTAGGTCCAGCTCCTTAGGAATACCTGGGTGAAATTTAAAACAGTCACAGCTCAGATTTGTGAGGCTGTTACTCAGACATGAAAAAGATGACGTTTCTTATCTTTAGATGAATTCACATCTCTCAAATGTTTAAACAGTGCTGGGGGAGGTAACCTGCTCACTCGTATATTTAAAGACAATATCTGTGTTAGGAATGTGTGTGTCCTGGGCACACCCTGTGATCTGTGGAGGGACAAGCGGCCAACTTGAACCCCAGGCTGGCTTATGTGCCCTGCTGAAGTGCCCTTCCATCTCCACAGATGGCAGAGGGATGGTTTTCCTACACAGCTCAGAAGACTGGTGATATTAGATAGGTGACACTGAACACTTTGCTATGGCCTGGCCAGGACTGCAGTGCTGGTTTTAGAGATGCTTTACAAATGCCTAAAAAATGCTTCTCCCTAACCTAAAGTGAGCATGAAGCCCTAGATTGCAACATACCCAGTGCAGTGCCAAATGCATTCCCCCACTTTGCTTGCAGAGGAAAAGTAATTTTCAGGCTGGGATAGCCACTGACACCCCTTGTTGCTGAGCTGCCTCATGGTCAATGAGTGAGCCTTAGGATGTTTCCAGAACCTGAACTAATCCAAATAACTCAGCTGAAGGAGAAGAGAGGGACCCAAGAAACACTGGCTAAGCTATGCTTGAGGACTTTCCATTTTACTGGCTTTTTTGCTGCTTTAGCTAAATCTACCAGCCCTTACTCTTCTGCAAAGTGTGCATTGGTAGAAGTTGATAGCCCTAAGGTGAGGGAGTCCTGGCATTGGCTTTAATGAGGGAGCTGACTTGAGTGTACTGATGTGCAAACAAAGGCTTTGTGAGAAGACCTGAGCTCCTGAATCTAATTCTCTGTGCTTCACTGCTCCAGAGACTCACTTGTCTGGGACTGGGAGAGTTGCATATTGTTATGCTTAATTTCAGGAGCTGTCTAGGAAATGACCTTCCCAGCCTGCAGGCTGAATAGGACTTACACCAGCCTCCCCTTGTGTCCATGGGTCATTTACATTTTATGTTAAGGGACAGCATAGCTCAGATCGTGGTGCTTTTCAGAGAAAGGTGATAGTTCCACTATCAGCTGAGATTTAATACTTCCACAGCAGGCAAAGCCTGTATCAATTTGTTGTTCTGGCCCATTCCCAGGCACCATGCCATTCCCTGGTACAAAAGCTCCTATTGTTGCCATTGGGCTGGTTCCTAACATGCTAAATGCTTGCTCCCTCGCAGACGTGCAATGTGCAGTATGAAATACAATTTTAAGGTTTCTAGATTATAACTAATTCTCAGCAGTCCATCAAAACAGACTATGATAATTATGGAAATCTTAGGAGCTGCCTGAAGATGAGCAGGAGATGGAGAAATTAGTCTACTATTACAAGCTTTAATTCTTCCAATTATCCAAAACACATTTAATGAAACATTCTATCTTTTGGCAAGAGAAACTTTGATTAAAATTTGTGGGGGAAAGAGAAGGTAAAGGAACAGCTCCCTGGCTCGGGAAATCATACCTGTCCTGTGGAGAGCTGCTGTACTGTGTGGTAGTGCCTGTAAGAGAGAATTAAGCACTTTCAAGGGACTGGAATTCAATCAGAGAATAATAAATGGATTTAGGGTGGAAGGGACCATTGGGGGTCTTGTAGTTCAAGCCCCCACTTCAAGCAAGGTGGACCTCAAAGTTGTGTTGGAGTGGTGTGATCTTGCCCAATATACCCTGAAAATATCCCAAGGATGTGGCTTCCACAGCCGCTCTGGGGCAACCTGTTCCAGGACTTACCCACTCTGGTAGTGAAAAACTCAGTTTGGTTTCATTTTCCCTTCTTGCAACTTGTCACCTTTGCATCTTGTCCTCTCTCTGTGCACTTCTGGGAAGGATCTGGCTTTCTCCTCAATAACCAACCCCATTAGGAAGTGCAAGTCTGCAGTCAGGTCCTGCCCTTAGTCTTTCCCAGACTAAACAAACATACTTTCATTACCCTTCTGTGTTATGTGCTCCAGCCCTCTAATCATCCTGGTGGTCCTCGTGGCGAACTCTCTTCAGTTTTTCAGCATCTCTGTCTGACTGGGATTTCTGTGAGTGCTGGGGAGATAGGAATCATCAGTCCCTTGGCCGCTGAAGTGGGGAGGATTTCAGCACATGCTTAGAGTGCCTCTGAGTGCTTTCCTGGAGCTGGAACAAAGCTGTAACCACAGAGGTTTTGAAGTTGCTCAGGGTCTTGTTCAGCTGAGTTTTGAGAAACACTAAGAACAGAGATTACACAATTTCATGGTAAAAGGATCTGGGACAGCTCACAAATCGTCCTTGGGAGTTGACTGTTTCTCACTGTTGACTTTAGAGAGATGCAAACATTGATAGTCCAGATTTTGATGTAAATTTAAATGCCCTATTATGAGGTTGATGCCTGCTAGATAAAGTCCTTACACAGTCTGTCTCAGCTTAGATCTGCTTCTGTAGGGGTGGGTGGTGAGTCAGGTGTGAGCAGGGTAGAGCAGGTATGTTCTCCTCTGCTCATTGGTGTGGGAGTTTGGGTTTGAATGAGGATGTTTCATGGGTATTGTGGTGGTAAATGTGTTCAGGATTCCAAATAGGGAAGGCAGAAGTGGGTAAACTTTGTATCACCCACATTAGAACTGGGTAAATTCCCATTTCCTGTATTTACTCTGGAGAGCACCAGTTTTCAGATGAGTGGATGTTTCACCTGGTGACTGAAATGTTCTCAGACGTGACTTTGAGGAGTGTGACGTGGTGCTAAAATATGGGGATTTTTGTGTTTTTTAAAGCTCCAAGTCACCTAAAAACATCACACTGGGTTTGAGTCAATATTACCCTTCTCAGTGATGGTCATATTAGTTAAGCACTTCAAAAGCTTCCAGCTCACACAAGCCTCCCTTCTACCTTTGGAAGGATTGCCATGGATCAGCTGCCTCCAGCTTTTTTTGGGAAGACTGTGCCCTTCCATCTTCCTTTGAGATTTTGATTGAGAACTAGGTGAAGGGTTGGAGTGACCATGAGAACCCGATGACAGCCATGTGTCCTGTCTGCACATGAGCTAAGCTGAGAGCTGCTCCAAATATTAATGATCTTGTCCCCCACCATCTCACCTGAAAAACATCTTGATACCCAGGCTGGGTCAAGCCTGAATGAAGAATAATTCCATTGCACTCTTGTCAGGTCTGGTGTCTTAGCAGAAGGAAACAGACTTTAAAATTCTTCCAACCAGCCCTTCTGCCTGGGTTGGACAGGTTGTTGAAAGGCTTTTTGTATTACTGTTGATTTTGGAAATCCCTGGATCACAAAGCTGTATGTAAGGCTCTGAGTAGCAGATCGATCTCTTTTAGCTGTTGTTCCCAGATGGGTTTGCTGAATTAAGTATCCCAGGAGCCTACTGTTTTTTCCTTTTCCTGTGGGGAAAAAGAGCTGCTGGGAGGAATTATTTCAGTCTGGTGAGATCTTAGAGTCACTAAGCTCTGAAAGCTGCTTTTTGGGATTGTTAATTTGTTTTTGGCAATTATTCCTTGTTGTTCTACTCTTTCCAGTCTGGAGGAAAGTTTCCATCCCACCTAAATGCTCTGTTTTTCTTTGGAGAATAATTCTGCTTGACCCCTATGACTTTAAAAACAATATATAGAAGGGTTTTGGTGCTTTTCTCCACTGCTTAGCCAAGATATAACAGTTCTGCTGTTCCTCAATGCATGGAAAGTAATGTCTACACTGAAATTGTATCCAAGAAGTTTCTCTCCTTGTTACGGTGCATGTTGTGGAAACCCAAGATTTGTGCCCTTGGTTTATCCTCTGGGAGGGACAGTTCTGCTCCACAGAACCCGAGGCATTCTGCCAATTCCCCACTGTTGTTTTCATCCCCTGACCTTTCTCCTGGCTTACCCCCCTCCCACCTCAAGGGTGAGGAGGAAGATGGAGTTACAGCTTCCTAGACATTTGGCTGTTTTGTCTTTTGTACATCACTTTGTGGCTGACAGGACATTATTTTTTTCTTCAGAAAATGCCTTGCATGCTAATCTCTGTGCATTAGCTGATCACAACATAAGTGCTTGTCCATTAATCCAATGCCTTCCTGTGTGTCTTTCATCTCCATGCTCTCCAGTGTTCTCCTGTTTCACTTTTTCCCCTCTTTTGTCTTTGACTCTGCTTAATACAATCCACCTCAGTACCACAACTCCAGGCTATGGAAACAGGGACAGATACTGTAATCAGATTGATAGACTCGGTTAATAAACCTGCCACCTGAATCTGAAGTGCTCTGCAAAGGCCAGTCTCCATGGGACTGTGACAAAGATGTCTCCATGGGACTGTGACAAAGATGTCCCTTTCCACTGTTTCTTTATCTGCTAATAGTAGCGGCCTACTGACTTTTCTGCTGTACTAATGATGCCAAGATGATCGTGTTAACTAATATGTTCCAGCTTATTTCCAGAGAATTCAACTATTGCTGTTGTTGTTGTTGTTATTATTATTATTTTTTATTATTATTATTGTTACTCTTATTCCTTCTGATAGTTTGGGTAGCTTGAGAGCAAAACTCGGTGCAAAGTAGGCTTGGGATTTCTCTGTCCTAACTTCTTCTGAGTCTACCATGCAGATTTCTATATCTGAGATCCTCATCTTGGGCTCTCTGTATAGGCACTGCAGAGATGTCTGCACTTTAAACATCATGCAAGAGCAGCTGTACCAGCTTGAACCAAAGGACCATCATAACCATTCTGGACAACCTGTTCTAGTGTCTGACCAGCCTCACAGCTCAAGAACCTCTTAAATCAAGAGCTGTATGTGAGTTCATTGGTTCTTGATGGATTTTTCTTCCATTCATTGTTATTGTGGTGTTTTTGGTCCGTGTGAATGTTTGAGACCTGCAGAAGTGCAGTGGCCACAAGTGCCACAGTTCAGCTTTGCAGACGGTAAGAAAATTCCCCGTTTTGTTTCACTAACCTTTTTTATTTTAATTGAAAGAAACAGCGCTTTCAATCCCTTCATCTCCCTTCCTCATTTCCACTTTCTGTGTGGTCTGTCTCACCTCCCAGTTGCCTGTCTTCCAGGCAGAAGTGAGTTAGTTGCAATTTAACACCTTTCTTTTAAAAGTCTCTGACTTCTCTGCATGATTTCTGAGTGGGGAGGGAGGTGGGAGGTGGATCCAGTAATGCAGAAGCTCTTCTGGGTATGAGTATCGAATGGTTACACAGTGATACCATGGTGGTTTCTGCATTGCCTTCTATTCCTTCCTAACAATTTCTAGTTTTTTTTTTTTCCATGGTTGATAGTCAATATTGTTTTTTACATTTTCACTGAACTGTTTCTACTCCAAAACAAAGTATCATGTGTTACTTTGCATTTACTTACATTGACTTTTATCTGGGATTTTTGACCAAACTTCAGTACCTGCAGTAAACTTGGCAATACTTTCAGTTTGTGACACTTTAGACCTGGGCTGGATGTGTGCTTTAGCATAAGACATTACAGGAATGCCTGCCTGATTTTTCTCCTTTTTGCTGAGAGATTGCTTGTGGTGATCTAGGAAGGCCTTTGTTGAGATTTGGAGAATGAACTTCAAAAGGAATAGTGAAGCAGGCTACAAGGGAATGCTGTTGGTTGTGAAACATCTGGACACTAAGTCATTATGTAAAACTCATAACAAATTTTTCAGATTTCACTATCTAAAACTCTGTTCCTGTAGCACTCTCCATGTTTGCATCAGAGTAAATCTAATTAATTAACACGGATGTGAAGACTAAACAAATCCTGAAAGGTGATATTACAGTGCTTACTCAGCAGTCAGAGTGCCAAGTGCCATTTCCATTGTCTGGAGCAGCAGTTTGCTTGAATGATAACATTGTTTATAAAGGTCAGTGATGCTTCTTGTGCAGATGTACCTGGGAGGGCCTTTTCTTGCTTCTCTGAATTCTGTTGCAGGACAGGTCAAGTATAACTAAGAGGCATCTCTGTGTGAGCAGAGCTGAGATGATGCTGAAATGCACCTGGGGTCATGACAAACAGAAATCCTACTTTGAATAAAGTTTTTTTTTTTTCCTTTCCAAGCTGTTTTAAAGGAAAGTGGGGCTTGTCAATGCATTCTGAGAAGGGATTATATCACAGAATGACTGAGGTTGGAAGGTCACAGAATCATAAAATCATTTAGTTAAAAAAGACCTCTAAGGTCATCTTGTCCAGCCTATCTGCTTAGAGCAGGGTCACCTAAAGCAGGTTGTCCAGGGCTCTGTCTAGTTGGATTTTGAATATCTGGAAGGTTGGAGACCCCACAATGTCTCTGGGCAACCCGCTGCAGAGTTTGATCACTCTCACAGTTACACATACATGTTTAAGTGGAATATCCTCTATTTGATTTTGTTCCCATTGCTTCTTGTTCATTCACTGGATAGCAATGAGAAGAATCTGGCTCTGTGTTCTTTACTCCCCGTCCCATCAGTTATTTATACACATTGACAAGATCCCCCTGGACCTTCTCCAGTCTAAGCAGCCCCTGCTTTCTAGGCCTCTCTTTATGTAACAGATGCTCCATCCCTTGAGCTTTGTGGCCCTTTGATGGACTCATACTGGTGTGTTAGTTTGTCTTTTGCACAGGGGAATTCAGAACTGGACACAACACTCCAGCTGGGTCTCACCAATGCTGAGGGGCAGGCTTTCCTCTCCCGACCTGCTGCTGATGCTCCTACCAAAGGCTGGCTTTGCTGTGAGGGCCCATTACTGGCTTGTGGCCACCTTGGCATCCACCAGGACACCCTGGTTAATTTCTACCAAGCTGCTTTTCAGCCTGTTGTTCCCCAGCATGGTGCACAGGGATATCCCTCCCTATGAGCAGTCTTGGCATTCTCCATTAGTTAAAATTCATGAGATTCCTGTTTGCTCATTTCTGCAGACTGTCAAGATTCCCTCTGGATGATGGAACAACCATCTGGTCTATCAACTGCTCCTTTCAGTTCTGTGTCATCTGCAAATATGCAGATGCCAGGCACAGGTTCAGAGGTGTTACTTAGTGTTAGAAAACATAACATTAGCCTCAACAGCAAAAAACCTGGGTGCAGGTCCCTGTCCTGACCCAAACCAGGATAATGTAGGAGGGGATATTCTTCTATCTAAGGTGTTTGAAGAGAAAAAAAACCCCAAAACAATCCCAAAAAACAAATAATCTTTTCTGGGGAAGGATGATGTGTCTGAATCCAGCATGGAGTTGGGATACAGCTAGGACATGCACTCAGATGCGGCAACTCAGAAATGCTGCCAGGTCTTGCAGTTTAATAACAGCCTTTAGCTGTAACACTGTCCATATATGAGCACAATCCTCACTGACTTTTCCAGCAGCTGCCCCTGAAGCTGTTTGGGCCTGTGGTGTGTTTTGATCTGGAATACAATAGGTACGAGGAGAACGTGCACTGTGGACATAGCTGCTGTTACAGCTGTGAGGCAAAGAGCCCTCCAAAGCGTTACTCTGCTAAAGAAATCCCTTTCTCTAACCTGTTAGCCAAAACAACTGCTCTGTGTCAAAGCAGCACAAACAGCTTTTAGGCAAAAAGCTTTTCTAGCTGCTGTTCTGCTGGAGCCTGTCCACCCTGCCCGGCTGCTGTCCCCATACACGGGGTGAGTGCAGTACTCGGCTTCATAAATTCCACTGTCGGCTTCCTATTGTCCCTTTGTTCTTCGTTGCCAAGGAAGCCAAATATTATTTCTGTCCTTGAAAGAAGTTGCAAATATGGGGAATGGCTTCAGTGAGAGGTGGGGAGAAATACCTTTTGTGTTCGCTCTTATTGCCTTTATAGAGCTGATTTGGGTGATGTGGTAGAATGGGGCTGTTCTGTCTTTTCTCTGTTAGTCAGATGTCTTTATTATTATTATTAACTTATATTCCAGACTAAGCAGTTCCCTCTCTTTGTGCATCCTTTCATCCCTTTTGTCACATCCTGAAGTGCTACTGAGTGGTCCTGAATAAAAATCAGTCTTCATTTATAGCTCTTTATCCCCAGGCTTTCTGTGACCCCTGCTACTTCACATTTGCAGGCCCTTATTTTTTTTTCCCTTGTCTTCCCATGGATGTAGATGTGGGATCATCCTCAGCTGATACTTGGAAAACTGAAGTGTATGTGAAACCAGTACCAGACGAAGTGTGCTGGGAACTCCATCTGGCCCTGTGGCTTCCAGCCAGAGGTGACCATTCTTGATCACAGAATCAGAGAATGGTTTGGGTTGAAAGGAACCTTAAAGACCATCTTGTTCAACCCCCTGCCATGAGCACGGACACCTTCCACTAGACCAGCTCGCTCAAAGCTTTTCACTTGAGCACCAGGAAGGTATAGCTTGTTTAGCAGGTAGGAAGGAAGCTCCTGCATTAATACTTGATCTTCAGCCCAAAATACAGAGATGGTCCTGCCTTTAACCCCAAGTGCTAATTTCCTGTCTTTTCCAGGAGGAACAAGTGGTAACTTGGACTTAGATGACTTCAGGCTGCCTGGGCAGTGTCACAGCTTGGACTGGTGATGCTCAGGATGCCTGTCTCTTGTTAGTATTGTTTATATCAAACAATGAAAGAGCAATTTACCTGTGAAATCATCATTCCTACTATCCTGACAACATTTATCATGGCTTAAAGTTGTCCAGTTGCTGGTGAATAATAAATTCCCTCTTGGCTAAAGTCAATGACTTAAACAGCAGATGCTGATCTGGCAGTTTTGCCTGGTTGTGGCAGATGCAACACACTGCGTATTCTGTTAAGGCAATACTTGAGGTTTGTAGCCAGGTCATCAGAGATAGAGCACATCAGAAATTAGGAGAGACTTATGCAAACCTACTTTTTCGTCTCCTTTTTTTTTTACACCCCTCTTTTTACAGCCTTTCTGAGCTCCCATTTTTTCCTAGATTTTTTTTTTCTCTTTTTGCAAGCCAGTATGATTTGGAGCTCAATCACATGGGGACTTAAAGACAGGTCGTTTACAAATGGATAGTCTTGCTCAAAATCTTTATCTTTTCTCCTTTTTGCTATTCTT
Organism: Melanocharis versteri; assembly: GCA_013397845.1. NCBI lineage: Eukaryota > Metazoa > Chordata > Aves > Passeriformes > Melanocharitidae > Melanocharis > Melanocharis versteri. The sequence continues at coordinate 180,035 of VZTG01005264.1, read as the reverse complement.
GCTGTCAGGATAAGCTCCTAGGACCACACTTCTAATTGACAAATGAGAAAGAGGTTTTTTTTAATATGTCTACTCCAACCTGTGTCTCCTTTTGTTTTCCCTTTTTCATTTCCTTCTTTTTCCTTTACTCTGCTTTATCCTTTCCCTGTTTAGCCTCTTCTATCTTGTCTCACTCTCTACTAATTTTCTTTCCTCTCTTGGGGTTCATAAAGCTGCCAAGGCCTGGCCAAGGCAAAGAGAAATATGCATTTCACAGGCGAAGGTCATGCAGAGGGCAGCATCATAGTTCTTACTGCAGGTCCTGGGGATAAGGATGCAAGTTTGTTTCGGAGCTGTTGCTTTCATTAAATTTGACAAATCTACCCTCGATAAGAATAAATAAATAAAATATGGAATGTAAAGCAGAAGGAAAAGGGAGATGTGAAAATCCCAGTGCTGGAAACAAGCTTTTGCCTAACTTTTGAATTGTCTTGGAAGGTGAGTTCTGGGAGAATTAAGCACAAGGTCTCTAATCTGGAGGGCAATCACAAATATGGTTTCTCTGCACTGTCTCAGCAGTGTTCATGCTGTATGTCTGTGAGCAGTAGCTGCCCTGCCCAACACAGGCTGTGATTTGTCATTACTCCCCAAAATTTTGTGCTTCTTCACTGGAAAAATTGCCAGGTGGGAAAGCAATCCAGTGCGATTTGACCTCCTCGAGCGTGGATATTGCCAACCCTACCTATCATTGCACAGCACCAGATGAAGGAGGCCTTGAATTTTAGTTTGCAAGGCAAAAAAGATCCTAAAAAAATGACCATTGCAGCATTGAACTGCTTTTTAAAATCAGTGGGGAAGACTACAAGCTGACTGGAAGAATTTTCCTGTAGGAAAACTCTTCCCTGCCAAGTTGGTATTTGCACATGTAAGTCACACTGTATTATTTCATCCAAGGTAACAGGATTTCAGATTTGTTCTCTGTGATCACAAGAATTGTTCAACATTTTCACCTGCCAGTTGAAATTACATTCTTCAGGGATGTGTGGTCACTCTGAGAGCCCCAGAGCTGGCTCCTGGCACTGTGTGCAAAGCACTCACATCTGCTTGTGATGGCTTTAGCAGCAGCTCCCATGGGGTTATGCAGTTTTGCCTTCCCTCCTGCCATTTGCCCCAGCCTAAATAAATCTGCCATTGCCCTGTACTCATATTCTTGTCAGAATAATTTCTTCTGAATGGGCAGAAACCTCTTTACTCAGAGTTGGTGTTTCTTAGCCCTTGTCAGATTGTCATGGCAGAGTTCTTGATTTGCTTAAAGGATTGGTCAGTGTGCCTAAAGTCTTGTCTGTCACTTTTGTGGTCAAACAACCACTTTCTTTGTCCCAGTGTGATATGCTGTGCAAAACCTTTCTTTTAATTTGGGTGGTAACAGGATACTTCCCTGTCACTCCCAGTAAAGCTGTGGGCAAAGGCCAGGCTGATTTTAGGCACATCTTCTGCTGTAGCTTGCTGAGGCTCACAGTTATAGAGTGGCTGATTTATGGTTCCATTGCTGCATGTTCTGGTACAAAACCAAACCCTGCCCTCTGTGTTTGCAATGGTGAAAGCCTGGGTTTTGGTCAAATTGGACCCTTCCCAAACCTCCCAGGTTGGTGCTCTGTCTCTCACTGTCGCACTCTGTGGGGCATGAAGGAGCTGTCACAGACCTTGCCAGAGATAAAAATCATCTGCTTTCATGACAGATGCCAAATATTTCCTATTTCCAGAGAAGAATTGGGACTGAATTTTCTCTGGTGTGTGGTGAACTGGTAAATCCCATGCTTTCTAAATACTAGAGATAAAAGGAAAAAGGGCATTCATTGGGCATGAGAGTGCAGCAGGGGGCTGCTGTCAGGCACTGTGCTTGCCAGCATTGACTTCTGATATAGCTGAGGAGGGCCCAAGAAGAGATTTGATGGAGACAGAGGTGCCAAATGACACAAATTTCAGAAATTTTAGTGACTGGACCAGAAGGTGCAGAACAGCTATTAGGTCTCTTGCCCTAAGGCCCAGAGATGCTTGTAGGAAAGGCTGACTTTTGGGACAGATCCTGTTTGAGCTCTTAAACTTGGCTGCAGGAAAACACCAAGTTTTGGAATTGTTTTTTTTTTTAGCTAGGCTCTTTCAATTTCCATTTTAATTTTGTAATGATATTGATTTTCAAGGCTGAATTTTCCATAAGAATTGTCACTTGAAGGGGTGGGATCAAAAGGATTTTATTGTGAAAATGCAAGTCCGAATGAACACCAGCGAGACTTGTATAAATGAAGAAAGGTGCATTGGTAGTTATGCATGTATCATGAAGTGTTATATGAGTATAATTATGGCAGACTAATTATATCACTGTAGTTTTGCTGTTAAAAATCTCTTGTATATCAACCACTTAGATAAAACTGTCCTTTGAATAAAATAAATCTGTTATAACTTAATTTAGAAGAGCTACATGGCCACGGTGGTGTGAGTTCTTTATTGCTACTTAGAATGCAATGGCAAGGCCAGAGTGAGGCGTGCTGTGATTTATGTGTGAGATGACTGTGTTTGGGAAAGGACTTGGTTGAGAGCCAAGGAGAAAGAGCCAGTTGAAGCAGCTCAGGAAGTATCACCCGTGTAGTTCCCCCAGCTGTAAAGTGATGACCTTAAGCCTTACTGCAGCTGCATCTCTGGAATGAAATAGTGCCCAGCTTGTCACGGTGCGTGGAACTGACCTTTGGGGGCTGGTGGAAGTATATTCTAAATCTCTCTCAAAATCACAGCTCTCATTCTCTGAGTACTGAAAAAACCCCATAAGGCTTCCCAAGATGACCTGGTTATGCTATAAGATGTATTTTATAAATTTGATTGTGCTATGTGCAATGTACTTTATGTATTTGACACATAATACATACTACTGCAAGTTATCCTTTTTTCAATTAAAGCAAGACATTAATATTTATAATGCTGTAACACTACCATATTACTTATATAATATATTAATATTTATGAAGTTATGGCACTTGTTCAACAAAGCGTCCTAAGAAATTTAGTATTGCAAAAAATGAACTCCTCAGTTATAGTGTGGTTCAGGTTTTCCTGCAACTTAAATTAGGTAAAACATTCTGCAAAGTTGCTTGGTTGGTTTTTTAACACACATGTGTGTGTGCATATGTCTACATATAAATATATCGTAAATGTATACACACACACACATACACACACACATGGAATTTTTAGTGGGAAGGGTTAGGAGCTGCCAAACCTGGCAGCCTGATAGAGGCAGAGCAGCAACAGCCCTGTGTCCCCAGGTGCAGGCAGCTGTGGTGCTGAGCAGCTGTTCCTGACAGAGCGTGGGTGGGTCAGGCCACTCGGACCACGGGCAGAAACACTCAGCTTCCACACAAACACAAACAGCACCAGTGGTCTCGTCCTGTCCCCCTCTCCAGCTGAGCAGGATGAAAGCCTGTTAGTAGGAAATATGCACATCCATTCAGTGTGGATGCTCTGGAAACTGGCCCCAGAGTCCATGTGGCACGCAGGTCTGTGATCCTGTCACCTCCCACAGATGGGAGCATGCAGAGGGGGTCTCCATTGGCTCCTGGTCTTCCCGTGGCTGTCCTGGACCTCCTGTGGACAGCTCACAGCCTCTCTGGTCTCTGCAGTATTTGACCTGGGGCTGTTTTCATACCTGCCTCCCAAGGCTTTTATTCTACTTGCCAGCCAGTCCAGCTTGATGGTCAGTAGTGATGGCAGATGTATGGACACACTGTGCATGTTCTCTCCATCTCTCGCTCCAGTGGCTGGCAGGACACATCCATGGACACTCTGACCTGTGCTCCAACCCTGGCTGCTGTCACCTCCATGCATGCACACACACACAAATCATTGGAAGATGCTCAGATCTGAAACAAGGGAGCAGGAATAAGTAGCTGGAGAGAGGGTTGCAAGCTGGTGAAGTCCTGGTGCAGCGCCTTCCAACCAAATTCTCTGTACTGTCAAATTTCTGCACTGCAACATCATGGCTGTCTGGTACCACAGAGCTAAGGAAACAAGAATTTTTTAGAAATTCCTGAAATCCAAAGGAAGTGGATGGTCAACACCTTTAATCACCGGTCATGGTACTGGTACACAATTCTAGGAGAAACACTGACAGGCTGGAGGGAGTCCAGTGGAAGGCCAGGAGGATGGTTTGGACCTGAAGCACATGGCATAGGAGGGATGGTGGAGAAGAGAAGGCTAAGCAGTATCCAGATGCTTCCTTCCACTTCCTGAAAATGCGTGTACATAAACCAAAGCTGGGCTCTTCTCAGAGCTGCAAACTAACAAGGCAGGAGGCAAGAAACGAATTGTAGTAGGGGAAATTCTGAGCACTTATTTGAAAAAAAATAGTTGAAAAAAAATCGAATGACAAGGGTGGTGAAGCCCTGGCAGAGGTGCCTCAGAGGCTGGGGAATCCCTGTCCTTGGCAGCCCTTGCTCAGGACTGAACAAGGTGCTGAGCAGCTTGATTTCACTTTGACATTGACCCTACTCCAAGCAGCAGTTTGGGCTGGGTGACCTGCAGGAAGCCCTTCCAGGATAAATATTCCCTGATTCAAGCATTAAAAAATAAAAGATAATTTTTCAAACTCTGTCCGTTTGACTTTTCAAAATGTGGAATATCACAAAAGAAAAAAATCTCCATAGCTGTAAAGGCTTTTAAAACTTGTTTTAGAAAAAAGTGAGCTCTCAAGAACCTATGGACTTATAGGACATTCAAAGAAAATCATCTAAGATGATATTCAAACAGCAAAAAATATTTTTTAATTGAATTTTCAGAGCAATTGTTTAAAGTTCTAGACCCAAAATACTTGCAGTTGGAGTTGCTTTTTAAATTCTCCAGAGTAACTCCAACAATCTGTGGAAAGGCTGTAGTGTTTTATTAAATTTTGTTGGAGTTTACAGTTAGGGAATTTAAGGGAATAATTAGCAATAATCCTCAATAGTATCTGTGTAATATTCAAGCCTGCAGAGTTGCAAATGACAGTGTTTTTATTCCTGTCACCCCTAGTCTTCACCAATCTAACTTCCAGTACTTTCTCATCCCTACACAAACCTGGGGGACCTATGAAATACTGATCAGCATTTACAAAACCTTACCTTGTTTAGCCTTGAAATGCTGGCACTCAGCTGCAGTTCTAAATTCACTCTTGTTTCAAAACCATTTTTCTGAGTTAACACTGGATGCTGTTTGGAGCCGTAGTTGAGGTACAGAAGATCAGATAGTGGGCTGTTGACTTAAAATAAAAATATTTTCCTAAATATGCTTACAAGATGTTCAGGTTTGTTCAGAGCTGTATGGTATCTGCAAGGTGAAAGGGCTGGGGAGTAGCTGAACTGAAAGCAAATCTCTCTGTAGAAGGATTGTAATAGAACATTTTAATCTTCAGCATTAGTAACAAAGCAAAACAAACCCTACTTGTCCGTACTGGGCTGCTCTGTGATCTGAGAGAGCTGCTTTTACTGCTACAACCACAGGATTATCAGTAATGCCTGGTATGAAACGCATTCATTGAGTTCCCTGCTCTGGCTTCCAGCCTTGCCCGGGGTCACGTTTCAGCCCTGTTGGCCCATCCTCGTGGCTGTCACTCGACTCCACTGGCTCAGCACAGTTTCTGTGAGATGTTACGAGTATCAGTGCTCTGCCCATAAAGAATAAACTGAGATTCTCCAGTCCACAGCCTGCCTGAAAACCAGTGTGGTTTAGGGGTTGTCTGAACTCCAGAAAAGTATCCGATTAAGGTATCTCCTGGAAAAAAGTTGTTTCACATTCAGTGTCTCTAAAACATCTGCAAGGAAGCTGAGGAAACTAGAAGAAAGTTGCAGCACATACTGAAAAAACAATGTGGATTTGGAAAACAAGCAGATTAAAAATAAAAGAATCTGTGTCAACCAGCAGCAAGGGAATACTTAATTCTCTAGCAGTTAATTGCAGTGTCTCCATGTGTTTCAGATAATGGGAAATCGCTTATTTCTAAGTATAAAGTCCTTTTTTTATGAGGTTGATTTTTCTTTATGATATGTATGCACTCCTGTATTTGTAACCACGAGAGCTCATAATGGGATATTTCAAGAAGACATTACAATAGCTTGGACATTGCTCAATGCAGATGTTTATGAAGATCTGGCTTTAATTATACATAGTAGTTCATTAACCATTAGAATCCTTTGAATTTTCTTGTAATTTATTAGAAGTTTTGGATCACATCCAAAGTGTAAAAAGAGTTAGTTCTATTGTGATTGTCTCTATTCTTCCAGCACATTCCTACAGAGATATTCCCTGGTGAAAGATGAAATTTGTGTTCTGATGTGCAAGCTGGTGCGTTGCTATGTGCCTTGTCAAGCAAAACTAGAACTGGTTTTAGTGGAAGCAGGAGAAGAGAACTTGCTGGTTTTAGACAACCATGGTTAAATAGGGTGTATGAATGAATGTTTGTGTGCTCTACTGTTATCATAGAACAGTTGCAGACTCATAGACTCATGGAATCATAGAACAGTTTGGATTGGAAAGGACCTCAAAGATCATCTTGTTCCAACCCCCTGCCATGGCAGGGACACCTTCCACTGTCCCAGGTTACTCCAAGCTCTGTCTAACCTGGCCTTGAACGTTTCCAGGGATGGGGCAGCCTCAGCTGCTCTGGGCAACCTGTGCCAGGGCGTCAGCACCCTCACAGTAAATAATATCTTTCTAAAAGGAGACTTTTCTGATTTAAAGCCATTCTGTTTTGTCCTATCACTTCATGCCCCTGTGAAATGCCCCTCTCTGGCCTTGTTGTAAAGCCCCTTTATGTACTGCAGGCTGTATTATCCTACTTCTGGATGAGTTGGAAGCTCTTATGCCATCTGTGCTTTTGTGAACTGCTCCATCAGCTGCTTTGGTTTCAAAAAGGAAGGGCTGTAGCTCCATGAGAGTAATAGAGGAGGATGTTTAGATTTACAGTTCCGGTAAAATGGTGATATTCTGTATGAAGCTGTTATGTTTCTCTTTCCTCCATATGTGTTAGGATTTAGAACTGACTGTTGGATGAGAACTGATCAACAGTTTCCTGGAGAGGCAATGGTTCAAATGATTCTTGGGAGCTGACATTTCTGGGAGGGATAAAGTTACAGTCAGCATTAAGCAATATGTTTGGTGAGTAGTGTAGAATAGTGCTGATGACTGATAGGAGGCAAACCCTGCACTTTGGAAAAATAAATTGCAAGTGGTGTTTGAAGGGAACATTTCCTCCTTTTTGAGGGAAAAATGATCTACCATTTTTGTGATGCATTTCTTTTGGTTGTTTATTCTGTCTCCACAGTGTAAATCCCTGCTTTGGTGGTGACACCAAAGGTCTTTTGAATCAAAGAGATGTTTAACTCTGGAGTCCTATACATTGATTTAATCTGGGAGTATGAAAGTCCACCATCAAAGTTTCCACATCCTCAACACAATCCTTAAAAATGAGAAGTGCTAAACCCAAAACATTTTGAGATGGTTTTTGTTATGCCAGGTTTTCAAAACATGACGCATTTGGAAAAGTTTTGATGGGCTTGATTTCTTTGTTGCTTTTAACATGTTATCAAATGAATTACATATTTTTAAAGAAAAGCTCAAATTACCACCTGCTCTAACATTGTCTTACCCTGGTATACAAGTGCCATTAAAGTCCTCAAACACCTGCCATTGGCTTCATGTTTAAGCATTTCATTCAGCAAAGAGTGTCCCAGTAGTTCCCTCCCTGGTACCACATGTAATGGTACAAAAGGTCACTTGGAGACTTGTTACCAAAAATTCAACAAGGGTCCTGAAAATAATTCAGATTTTGGGTTACTGAACCATGAATCAATGAGTAATAAAATGCCAATATTTTCAGAAGAACTACCAATGAAATAGTACAAATCTGACACACTTAAAGAGGAGAATAAAACCCCAAAACAACAATTCTCTACAGCCACTTCCATTTGCTCTTTGAATAACATCATCTCCTCCCTGACCATGCCTGCGCCTAATCCAATATCTTCTCTCTGACAGTGGTCAGTGCCAGATGTTTCAGACATTGTGCTCTGTTTATTATGAGCCAGTCACCATCAAAGCATTCAATCCCTTCAATATCTTGAGCTTGAGCGAACTCAAGTTATTTTGAGATTGCTGATGGAAGATGGGAGGAAGGAGTTGTTTCAACAAGTGATCTGCACTAATTGCAGGGGCTGAAACCCCCCCGATCCTGAATTGGCAATATGAAAGGCATGCCATAGGATGGCTGTTCTGACAGAGTAATTGAATATTCAGAGGAGACAGGAGAGTCTTGACTGCGCTTTGGTTGTATTTCTCTGGCTTCTTAATAGGTTGGCCTCGGGGAAAAGTCCTAATGCACTGGAGTCACAGCGTGGAAAGTGTATTTCGACATTTTGTGTTGTATTCTGATTCCGTTTGTAGTTTGCTTGCCCTGATGCCCATCCTGCATAGTTGCCTTACTTTTGAGGGAGAGAGCTGAACTAATTCCAGGACTAGGTGTGCAGCACCCCCAGGGCATGTATTCTACCAGCTGGGAAAGGAGGTCCACCCCAGTAGCTCATTATATCCCAGAGTGCTTCCTTGAACAAGTGAGATAAAGGCACTAAATTAAATAGTGCTTTTTCCTGATCTGATGCAGCCCTGTCACTCACTCTGATAACTGGGGCTGTGTCTCAGCTTTTTTCTTATAAGCAAATGCTGCCCTGGGGACTTGGAAATTAATATGCTCATTTGAGGAAATATTTACTTGGCACACACCTCGAGGCACTGCAGCAACAGAACTGTTAAGTAAGAGCTACAGGCTAAAATTTAGAGAAATCAGAGAATCCTGCCCCCACAGTGGCAGCTTGAATGATGAAGCTGAATTACTGTGTGTTGGTTTTCTCTAAGAACAGTAGTTGTAGTTGTTTCAGACACCTTGAAATTTGCTGAGAGTGGTGGTCTTTCACATCACTCCTGAGCTAGGTTTTGGTGTTGGTATGGAAGAACAGCTATTCCAGTAAAAAGTCTGGATAAGGGTCATCTAGAAGTAAAAAATTAGGAAAGTGGGATCTAATTAGTTTTAAAGTACCTAAAGGTATAGACAAAATGCAATCAATCTTCTCTCTGTAGGGTACCAGAGGCTGCAAAAATGTACCAATGAAAGAACCAGAGGGAGCAAAAAAAATTTTGTAATATGGGAAATTCCAATAGCATGGAATGAGAAAAAACCTCACTGTGAAAGTTGTTAAGCTTTGACACAGGGTGCTCAGAGAGGTTGTGGAGGCTCCACCCTTGCAGGTGTTCAGAACTGGACAAGGCCTTGGGAAACGTGGACTAAGTTGGCCTTGTTTGAACAGAAGGCTGGACTAGATGACGTTCAGAGATAGCAGCCTAAGTCATTCTGTGATTATGGGGCACCAAGAGAATAGTGATCATTTTTGAAAAACAAGTTTTATGTTCCCTTTTAGGAATTTGTCCAGGGATTGTTTCTTTTAATCACTTTGTCTTTTTCCTCTATTCCATCTCTCAAGAGTCTACCAGTAGCCATCCTACCATGTCTTCTCTCTGTCTTCCTCCACAGAGGAAGAGGAAGACAGGGACAGGCATTGTGGGGTGGCTGCTGGTAGGCTTGTGTTGGTGGCAGTAGTGGGAAGGAAACTTTCAAACCTTTGCAGAGGGGAGATCTGTGGGGTTGGATGGGACCGTGGCTGACACTGATGTGGGACATGCTGTAGTGTTCCCTGTATGGATGTCTCCATATCAGCAACAGGGAGGCTTCCCTGAGTGTGGCAAAGTCAGGATTGTTTGGGAGTTCCCATGGCAACCTGACTGTAATCAGCCCTTTTGACTCAGTGTAATTTTAATGAGACTTTGTCCCCCTGCTTTATTCTTGTCAACGACTTCATTACAGTGGATAACATAACCCTCTAAGAAACAAGGAGAGATTTGGCTCTGTGCAGTGTTTTCCGTCTAAAAAGATTGAAACTTTGCAGAATTAGAGAGAAAGCAAAGCTTTGAGGAAGTGTCAAAGGCCTAGAACAGAAGGTGCAGCCAGAAGAATTAAAATGGTATATTGTGAAAGGAGATCTAAGATGTGACTGGTGTGCCAGGATGGAATAGGACCTCATACAACCAATTGTAACCCCAGCTTTCCCCTTAGTGACTCTACATTTGGGGCTTTTTGCCCATGATCATTAGTTTATAGGAAAAGTGAGGTTGGAAGGGACTTCTGTTCTCTAGTCTAGCCTTCTGCTCTAGAACATCAGACCAGGTTACTCAGGGCTTTCTCCAGTAATGTCTTGAAACCGTCCTAGAATGTAGACTGCACAGCTTCTCTGGGCAAGCTGCTCCACTGCTTGACTGTTCTTTGAAGGAGCAGCTCATATATCTGGTCTAAAATTCTCGTTTCTTATTGCGCTGTTATTTCTCATTCTCCTGCTATGCACCACTGTGAAGACCCTGGCTGCATCTCTTTGATAACCTCCTAGTAGATACTGTCAGGCTGCTGTTATTTTCGCCCTCTTCTCCAGGCTGAAGAAGCCACTTCTTACAGGGAAAGTGCTCCAGTTTCCACCCTTCCTGCTGGCTCTCTGTACTCACTCCAGTTTATTGAAATCTGTCTTGTACTGGAGGACCAAAATTGCATGTGGCATCTAGATTTAGTCTAAATGACGGGTCTGGCTCAGCTGCATTTCCTGTAAACTTGGCAGACATGCCGATGTAAATAAGTTGTATGATTCGTCTAAGAGTTTGGAGCATCCAAATGTTGCTTCCACTAAGGATATGAAACATGGCTGAAGGTCAGTTCACCAAGTGCCCCTAATCTCCATGTTATCATGTCTCTCCTTTGCACCTCTCTGGGATGAGTAATAAAATCTGCGTCCCTCATTGCCTGTTATTTTGTGTTTGTTGGCTGCACTGCTGTAAATCACCTAAATATGAACTACCTTTCACTAATGTTGGTTTTTATCGTGGTTTTTGCAGGTTACATATCACAGGTACTAAAGAATTACACTGACCATGCCTGTGATGGAGAATATGTGTCCCTGAGATGTCCCCACAGAACCACCATCAGCATCCAGTCTTCTTTTTATGGTCGAATTGTACCAAGTCATCAACTGTGTCCTTCTCGCTATCCCCACTCCTATGCAACTTTAATTAAAGAAGATGTTGCCTGTTCAGTTGGCACTTCTCTTCAGGTATTGTTAAAATGCATTTCTTAATTTTGGACTTCACCTTTCCTTGGCCAGGCAGCAGCTCTCAGTGTTGGTGCTGCACAGACCTGTCTTAAGCAGGGCTACCCAGCACGGGAGCTCTGACATCTCACACAGCTTAGTGGATAATTCATCCTTGTAGTTTAGACAGGACTGAATTAGATTTTGCTGCTGAATTTCTTAGTTTTCCTGCAACTCTAGTCAGTAACATTTCAGGAATGTGGTTGAAGGAGAATTATACTTGAAGACTACATTATGTTTGACTGGGTTCAAAGAGCATTATTTTTATAGTTTTCCTTCCCAATGATTGGCTTTTTCAACACATTCAGAAATTTCTGTAGCATTCTTTTTGCTTTAGATCCTATTTCAAGAGGCTTTTACTTTGGTAACTTGAAACCCAGACAGAATCCTTGGCTTTACTTCTCGTGACTCATTTGGCTCTTAGGTCACTGTAAGTGGTCATACATCACTTAAACTCGTAACATCCCCCAGTAGTTAATCAGCTCTGACCATTTGTGTAGGGAAAGATGTCTCTGTGTATCGTCCCAAGAGCACATGTGACGTCAGGAAATCAAAGGATTATTTGGGAGGTGCCAGTGTTACTCAACTGTCAGTAGAAACAACTAAAATTAGAAACATGAGTTGGCTGATGTTCTTGAGATGAGTAAGGTCTGCTCCTGGGTGTTGAAGTAAACACAAGTTTTTCCAAGTGCTGGATTTGGGACTGTGAAAACTTTTGGGCAAAGCTCTCAGTCATCCAGTGTGTTTATGGCTAAGAATCAATACTAACTCATAATAAAAATTTATAGCAGACTAGATTAATGAACCTACAGGGTTAGTGAGTAATTTCTTTTATAATTTGGCTAAAGGCCAGAGTTTTCCACATCACTTCTAGCTCTTGCTTCCAGGGTTTTTAAGAGACATTTACAGCATTTTTTAAAAAGTTGATGTGAGTGCTTTGGCTTCCAAATGTCAGTGGTAAGTTCTCAAGAATTTGCACAAGGTTGGTGTTTGGCTGTAGTGTAACCCTTAAGCTGACAGATTTGAAGTTGCCCTCATGACACTTCCACTGCACAGCAAAGGACTGAGCTGTAGTATGTGGGGACGTGGTCCTTATCAGTGGAAGGTTTTCCCAGATATGATAACAAAAGCTCATAGCGAAACAGATGAGAGGCAGTTGTGTTGTTTAGGGTGGGAGAACACGGAGAGAAAGCTTTGGCAGAGGCTAGCCTTCCCTTCTTTTATTGATTTACTGAAAAATTTACTTGCAACATTTCATTTACCAAGGTGATTGATAGCTATGAGCATCGCCTCAACCCTTGTGGCTGAGTGGCCCACTTAAGGCATCTGGAAGAACTTGAGAAGAGGGAAGATATTACCCTAGGCTTTCCATTTCATGGTTTTATGTATAGGAGGGATTGAAGAGAAATCCTTACCTGCCTCTCTTAGCTTTTTATGTCCTCAGAGCTGTTCCCCATTAGCTTTGCCTTCAGTACTTAGGCTGCTTGTAATTCCCAATCCCTGTTTATCAGAGCAAGAATTGTGTTCCCTGGAGGTAGTCCTGCAGCAGATCCCCTGTGCAGTACATTTGTTACATGACTGAGACCAAAATACTATTATTAACCCATTTTTGGGGATGCAGATGTGCTAGGAAAGTAGCTGACATTCTCTCTTCTGCCACAAATTTCTTAGGACACCTTTGGCAAGTTCCTGAGTCTTTCTAGAGGAGACTCACAGCCTCTTTGGTGCCCCAGATGCAGCTTTGATCCCTGCATGTGTTGTGGTTGCCCAGGGTAGGACGACTCTGAAAGCCAGAGATGAATCTCATCTTCTTTCTCAGTTCTGGGGGGGGTGAGGCCTCTCTGAGGGGTAAGCCAGGAACTCCACGAGCTGAATGGCAAGCTGCCTGCAGCTCGCTGGTAGGAAATGCATGTGTGTAGGAAAATTGGAAAGCTGTAGACAAGGAAATTGCGTGTATTTTTGTGGTCTTGCAACTCAGATATATGGCTGCTACAGGCAGGACCAATTCTTTGTGTATTCTGGTTGTCAGTAATTGGAAAAGTCAGCCAAACCAAACCCTTCAAAACGAAGTATATAAAATCACTGTGTCTAATCAAACTCATGACTGTATAAATTTGCTGCTTCTCTGGAGAGTGGCCTGGAGGGAGTGTGAGGGGCATTTATTAACTCTGTTCCCTGCAAACACTAGCTGTGAGTGTAAACTCCCATTTAGAATCTCTCTCCACTGTAAATGTCCAGTTCAGACATTGTTTCTATGTTAAAAAGGGAAAATAAAGAGTTGATTACACTGAGACAACCACTACTAATTCAGCTTTATGTCATTGGCTGCCAGGATTCCTTGCTTTAGTCACTTGTTTTTGTTTGAAATGAAATACAGACCACCTGGGAGAGTATGTAGGAGACATTAAGGCAGTGACCCAGTGACCCCAGACTACACATTTCTGTTATTCTAACACTGTAATGTCAGATTCAGTGGGAGCTTTCCAAATGCACCAAGAATTTGAACATCCGTAGAATCATCACAGATTCATAGAATGGTCTGGGTTGGAAGGGACCTTACAGATCATCTTGTTCCAACCCCCTGCCATGGGCAGGGATGCCTTCCCCTAGATCAGGTTGCCCCAAGCCTCATCCAACCTGGGCTTGAACACTTCCAGGGAGGGGACAGCCAGAACTGGGCAGTCTGTTCCAGTGCCTCACCATTCTCTGAGTAAAGAATTTCTTCCTAATATCTAATCTAAACTTGTCCTTCTTCACCTCAAGGCCTTTCCCCCTTGTTGTATGACTGCACACCCTTTGTGTAAGCCCCTTGTAAGCCCCCTTTATGTACTGGAAGGCTGAATTCTGGATCAGTATTTCTGATGCCACTTGTTTTCAGCAATGAACCACTCGAGGTCTGTATGGAAGAATGTCTAATGGTTGGCTAAAATTATTGCTTGTTGCCAGAAAATTATATTACACTTTGCAGCTGATTACCTGCAATTTTCTCATTTTGATAAATTGGCAGAAAATAAAACCACAGTTTATTTGTAAGGGAAACAGAAAGCCCTGGAGAGCCACTTAATTTGTTGTGTTCTGCCCCCTGAAATTTATCAAAAACATTGAGGGCTAACTTATCTCTTCATATGCACAGGTACTGAAATCAGCAGAAAAATGCTCTTTCAAGGGCCGTGTAACTCGTTTCCCCAAGAGGAGCTGTGCTCAGAAGGTGCTCTGGTGCTGAATCTTGACTCTCCTTAGAAAGATTAGCTAATCTGGGGAGGGCCTGTGGGCATGGCCTGTGCCCTGGTCCTCTTTCAACACTCTCCAGGACAACCAGTCGTTGGTGACAAGAATCACTAGTGCTGCTGATGTGGTATTTCCTTTTGTCCTTCGGGAGAGAGACAGGACACCTTTGCTGCCACCATCTCCCGCTGTCACTCCAGCAGCCCCACAAAAGGGAGCAGATTCCTTGCATGCTGACCACAGGATTCCCTGAACCCTTCCTCCCCTTTTTTTATTTTCACCCACCAGGAAGGTTTCTATGAAAACAAAACAAACAAAAAAAAAAAAGCAAAAAAAAAAAGCAAAAGGGAGCTGACCTCTTCGCTGATGGAAAGATGAGATAAACTTTCCAGAAATGGCTCTCAAAGCACAGGCCAGCTGTCGGTCCCAAAAAGAGAGGGCTGGTGTTGCTGTTTCCAAAGTGGATTTTGTTTTCCTCAGTTATTCTGGATTAAAAGTAAAATACCAAGTAGAAGGAAAAATTCCCAACTGCTCCAGCTTTCTTGTCAGGTCAAGGACAATGGCTCCTGACATGCCCAGTCACCAGATATCGTATGGTCCTACTAATGTCACAGCCCTAAGTGGCCTCAGCAGGAATGAGAAAGGACCCTTTCTCATGACTCTGAACATCTATAAGATGATGATGGTTGGTGGAGAGAAGGAAGAAATTGGTAGAAAGGAAGAATAATGGTCATCAGTACCACTGGGAGGAGAACCCACTGTTGTATTGCATATTAGAACTCCATGGTTTCTAGGCAGTTTGAACAAGGAAAGTTTCAGTCTCAGAAATGTCAGTGAATTAAAGAGCAATGTGGGCAATGCTTTTTCAGACTGTATTAATTACTTTGCAGAGGATGATGAGCAGTGAGCCCAGGGTCCAGAAGAGGTTACTGCACTGCCAAAGTTGCTGTTAAAAATCACAGAACCAGTGCAGTTTCATTCATGAACCTTGCCTAAGCAGAAATAGAACTCTCTGGCAAGTGGCTCCCCCAGCTAATTATTTGCAAGTAGAACTGTCGGATGCAGAGGTCATAGACCATCTCTAAATTGCTGTGTCTTTGAAATCTTTGGCTTGACTGAAATAGCTCATCAGAGCAGAGTGATTATGTCCTGCAGGAGAAGAGGCACTGGAGGCAGAGGTGGCCAGTGCAGCCTGTCTCCCTGATGAGGTAGGATTGCTCCCCGGGGTGTAAGCCTCCTAATGCTTTGTTTACTCTAAATTTAAACTTTCCAAGTCATGGGGCTTCCATCATTGCCACTAAGACCCTGCTTGACAGTGTAATGGTTTGCTCTCAGGGATTTTTTCCCACTTTGTGTTTTAAGCTTTCCCTTTTTTTAATCCCATGACTTTTGGTTATGCATCCTTTTGTATTTCTTCAGCTTAGACCTCCTCTCCCTTTGAAGTTGACCCTGCATACAGATTAAGTTTCCTACTGTTAGGAAATGTAGGTAATGTTAATTAGGTGATATTTGTAGTGCAGCTTTAATCGGGTCCTTCTATTTGGTGAACGTGTTCCTGCTCATTGTGAATCGCTGTTTCTGGGCTCTTTCAAGGCCCTGCCAGAGGAGCACTGGTGAATCCTGCTGGTGTTTTAACATCCCACCCCAGGGCTGTCGGCTCTACTGTCCTGCTGGCATTTACTACTCCCATAGCAGAGCTGGTGACAGGGAATGCATGCCCAGTTTTCATCTCTTTATTTCACAGTCTGGTATGTTTTTGTGAATCGCCAAATATGTGGGCATAGTTCCCTCCTGCTGACTCTGCTGTGAGCACTGCGAGGACCATGGGAGAGTGATGAGATAGCTAGTAGAGCACTAAAGCCTGCTACAGATCAGGACTCAGGGCCTTTGATCTCTTCTTCAGGTGATGCACAGATAAAATGCAGTAATTTGGGCAAAGCTGAGCTGGCTTCTAGTGGAGCAGGCTGGGAAGGTGGCTTGATGAAGCCACAGGCAGGTAACCTGCACCTCATTAGCATGGATTTCACTTCCTCATGTAGTCTGTGCTTTCCTGTTGCTGATTCTTGGAAAATCTTTGTGCTCCATGGACTTCAGTAATTTGCATGAATGAATAGAGATGAATGTTCAGTCTTCAGAAACAGGACCTGTAAATAAGTTTTCAACTTGAAAGCACTAAGTTTATAGTGTGTTTTAAACCGTGTTTACCGGTGTTCAAGGGTACATAAATGTCGCAGTTAGACACAGCCCGGGGAGAAAAGAGGCAGCTGAACTCAGGAAGAGCAAGGTTGAATGAATTTATTTATTTATATACTGATGGGTTTTATACCCTAGGTCGTTGGGATGGTATAAGGTCATTGGATCCCTGGCCATCCACCCCTCAGGATGACTGGCCAGATCCTAAAACACCCATTTCCCAAACAATCCCTCAGATTAACAATAACAAGGTGCAAAACTTCTCACAGGTGCAAGATAGCAGAATTATCTACAAAAGCTCTCTAGCTGTTTTTCAGCTAGCTCTGTGAGAAAGTGAGGATGCACACTGACAAGCAGAAAACTGGAAAATCTCTTTGCCACCAAGCTTTCAGTGTCCACACATAAAAGAGTACCAAAATTCAAATGAAATGTGACATGAAGCCATTATGAATGCACTGTGCTGTAGGGAGAGTTCCTGCTGCCTTGATTGTTGTGTTTACTTCTTCCCATAGCAAAAACTCTGAAAGTGCCCCAATATAAGTGTTGGTGTAACTTCGCCATAATGGCCATGCCTGGACTGAATTTGACCTAAAAATGCTCAAAATTACCGATATCTTCTTGCATAAAGTTCTTTATGCAAATCTCTGCTGGTCTTCATTTGACTGCACATAGCTCTGATACATTCGTGCAGCTTGCTCTGTGAGTTACTCTCCCCAGCAACACACAATTTGGGCAATTATTTAGTAGGGCTCCTCTGTATAATTTCATGCATGACTGACATGCCCTGCAGTCATCCTTATGGTCCTTTGAAGATGGAGGCTGTACAAGGAGCAGCCCTGTGGCAAAGTCCTCGTTCTCGTTGAGTTTCACCATTGGCTTCCATGGGTCCAAAGTTTCACCCTAAGAGTGTTGAATCTGTGAACTGCTCCAAGGGACCAAGAACTGAGATAAGTTTAATTGCCTTGGGTGTTAAGATCAGTTGTGGTTTATTTTAAGCATGCAGGGGAAGCACTTCTTGAAGAGTGATTTGAAGAGACAGGCTAAAAACGAGTGCACCCTTGGGAATGGCTGGGGATGGCCTCCTTGCAGAGCTCGAATCCAGCTCCACATTTAAAAGGTTGTTATCTAATGAGCACAAGCAATTACTTAGCTAATGAGCACAACAAAATGAGCACGAGAAATGTGTTTCATCTGCAGTGGCCACTAGGAAGACGTGATTTTGAGCTTGAGGCTGCCCATGCTTTAAGACCTGGGTCACCGCAGGGAGATTAATCCAGGGCATAAATCACAGGGGTTAGATTTGTGTTTGTTTTACTTGAATTCACATTTCTTGCTCTCTTATCTCCTCTAAATCTTGCAGCTTCTTAGCTCAGTCATGAACCAGGGAACAGAATGGGTTTCAACAGCCACAACATCCCTCCTGAGCACTGGCTGTCAACCCTCAGGCTTGATTTACCACTGTAATGCAATTATAAAATGGCACAGTGCAATTAATGTGTCTTCCCTCCCCTTTCATGCCAGACAGGAATTCCTGAATTCCTCCTCCACCTTCCTCAGCTGGAGTGATTTTTATAATATAATCTAATCCGAGCTGACTTTATTTGGCTTTAGTCAGGGGTCTACCAGACTTGGAGAAATAAGGAGCTGATTGTACATCCCAGTCAGGGATGGTTCTGTGGGCCTATTACTATTCCTGTGCGAGTCCAGATTGTTTGTGGGCCTCTTTCTGTTTAGTTTTGTGCCTGTGTTTTCCCACCTTTTCCGCTGACAGTGACAACCAGAACAACAAGGAAAACATAGAATGAATTGCCTGCATTTTTCCATCCATTGAGCAAAAACCATGTGAGCTCAAGACATTCGCTCACGACCAAGTGAACTCCCAGCCTTCCCCATGTCAGTCTGGCTGATCATCTGCAAATACTTCAGAAACAACATCTGACATCTGCCAGAGCTCTGATACTGCCTAGATGTATGATTTTTGAGAGTAAGGCCAGAAAGCCAAGGTCTTGGCTTCTGGTAAACACCAGAACCCCTGGACCTGCAGGGAACGGTACCTTTAGGGATCATCTGGTCACACGTGTTCTGCACAGTGTTTGAGAAGATGCTGGTACATTAGCACATACTGATGAAAGCAGTGGGAAAGAAAATTTCTGTGCATGCAAGGATAGGTAAAAATTATATGTGCAAGTTTTTAAGTTTACATTAAGACCAATTTAACAACTTTTTTTTTATTTTAATCAAGAAAATGCACAGTCAACTACAGCTAATTTTCTTCGCATTTTTTCCTGATATATTTCACTGTGAATTGAACATATTTTTTTTATTTTACTCTTTATGGATCTATTTCATTATGTGTAAGACATTACTCAACCAGTGTACAAGAAATCAGAAATCTTAATAATTTTTTTATATTTTCAGGAAAAATGTTGCCCTTTGAGGGAGTAAAATAGAGTTACGTGAATGAAAAGGAAATATTGATTTCTTTCTCCCCGTGAAACTTCTCAGAGTCATGGCTATTGTCAGATTAAATTGGAACTGTAGCTAAACACTATAACAAATTAGTAAAAGGCATATTGGGCCCCAAGAAAACTTCACTTTTTTATGTGGTCTCACAACGGCATAGATGACTTTTGCTCCTTAATTTAGTTACAAATTTCTCCCTAGGGCTTTGTTTTTTGCTGCCCTGTTCCACCCTTTGCATACCACAGGGAGTAAACTCAGGAGGTTTCACTTATGGGGAATACAAGGAATAAGCAAGAGCTGCCAAAAATTAGAGCAGAGCCAAGACAAAGTGGCATTACCTTGAAGGCTGCCCATGTCCATGGTTCTCTGAGGTCTGTGAGTTGTTGTCTTCACTCCTGGTGCTGAGCCTAAGAACAGATGAACAAGTGCTGCTGAGGTATCTCAGCTGAGGTTTTCAAAGTTGTTTTCTTCTTGGCCTCACTCAGTCTCTGCTGAAACCTGGGAGGTTTTCCCACTGGTTTTAATCGCACCCATTAGACAACGCTGAAGGCTCTGGAAATGCCCACCCATCTGCTGTGAGCAGGTTTGTAGATCAAAAGCCCAAGTCTATTGCCTTTGAGGGGAGAAAGCTTCCCTAGAGGGAAAGGAAACATTTGGGGTGCTGCTTCTTTCCCTTTGCTCACTATTCTTAGTTCTAGTTGTGTATAAGCACAGCCATGGCTGTCCAGTACCAGAAAATCCTTTCAGGTGCACAATGATTTGGAGAGAATTTCTCTCCATATGTGTAGCCCTCCAGAGTTGTTTCAGTTGTTCTCTGCTTTTTGAGATGAAAAGAGATATTTGTGCTGGATCCTCGCTTAAATTCCTTTGCAACTCAGTGGATTTTGCATTAAATTAAATTTCACATGCTGAGTGAGCAGCCAACCCTTATGAGCCTAGAGGAAAGAATATGCTGTTTCTATGCATTTTAACGTGACGGTTAAGCTGGGGCTAATGCTCCCAGGCACCTCCTTCAGTGTTCACCTTTCAGCCTTTCCACCCTAAACCCTGTATTTTTAAATGAGATGCCTGCATTTTATTACCTTTGTAAGTGGAAAACAACAGCATATGTTCTCTGCCCGCTAGAAAAGGCCTGGATTGTTTTGGTTTGAACTTTAAAATAAAGGTCAGACTTGAGGCAGGCATGAATTCTTGCATGTGTCAGCCCAAAGGTGAAAGCTTTAGGAAGTTATGAGCAACCGCAAATGAGGCAGATTCAAATTGCACTTGAAACTGGAACAGCTGTTGTTCAGAGCACAGAGCATTGTGACATTCAGAGTTATAATGCTAAAGATTCTATATATTACATTCAGGGAGAACTCAAAAATAGAAAGTAGTCGCTGAAGCAGAGAGAAAATTGGTTTGGGTGGCACATGGTAGAGCAGGATCAGCCTTTATGTTAATGGCACAGGGAGAAGATTGTGGGAAAGCCCAAATATCGAGGTGGGTGTAAGAAAAGTGAACAGAGAGAAGACAAAAGAGACCAGGGGAGTCTAGGGGAATTTCTGAGGAAGGATTTTCCAGTGCTTCCTTGCAAGTGAAAATTAATTGTTTTGGGGCTGGAATTCACAGCTCTGTATCACAGGGACTTAACGAGGCTGGTGGATTACCTCGCTCTGTGGTCTCAAAACGCTCTGACAGGTTCATGTGTGTCAGGCAAACATTATGGTAATTTTAGCGCTTTAGGGGCTCTACAGGAGTACATAAATACCACCCTAGCCATCCAGCTGAATTTAAAACTTAATTACTGCCCCACTCAATAATATTCTCCCCCCCACCACTGCTTTAGAGGATCATAGCGTTAAAAGAAATCATTAATCTTCCTTAATGAAGCTATTTTCTAGCAGGAGACAGAATGTCTTGCCCCTGTGGATTCTGAGATGGAGTTTTTGTGAGTGTTATGAATGGGGGAGTGGGGAGCAAGTGCTGGAGGAAAAGCAGAAAAGGGTGTAGGACCCAAAATGCCAGTGGTGAGAGAACCCCCTGACTCACAGCCCCTTCCTGAGTTTAGCTAAAAGAATGTAATAATCATGGGGGAAGAAGAATGAACCCTATTAAAAACTAAGTTGGCTGTGTAACAGTGTTCCCACCACAACTACTAATTATTGGAATACCAGCAATTTATACATATATTTATACCAGCTTTTATATAACTGAGACAAGAGCTCTCTTGAAATTATGTATCTCCAGAGAAATCTAAAGCGGATTGGTGGTGGCAGAGTTCGAGCCTTTAGTTTTAACTGTCGAGGTGGATCCATGTCCTCAAAGCTGCTTTTCCTGGAATTGCACTGTCTTATATTATGATTTAATGGCATGCAAAGGTTTCAAAATCTCTGTGACTGTCCCAGTGCAAATCCTTCCTTTGGCACCCATGCAAGGGCGCGAAAACCTGCTCCTTAAAACAGTGCAAGGAGCGCTGAGTCCGTGGCTCCTGCGGTACCCGCGGTGTTGAGCACCGTCACCTGCCTCGTGCCAGGGCTGGTTGTGGAGGCAAGGACGGCCTTGCCTTTCTGCAGCTTGTCTCCGTTCGACGTTCCCTTTAGTGGGGACACTGAAGTGCTTTTGTTTCTCTGTTTCTTGTGCGCATCCCCGGCTGCAGAAGATGCTGGATGAGTGCCAGGACAGGCGGAGCTGCCAGTTCCTCGTCAACAGCCGGCTGTTTGGGACAGATCCGTGCCCCGGGACCGGCAAGTACCTCCTCGTGTGGTACAAGTGCAGGCCAAGTAAGTGTTTCTCTATCAAATCTGTTTGCTCTGTTGAGACCAAAGCATTTTCATACTTAATTCTCACCAGAGAGGCCTTCTAGGACTTCTGGTTCCCTTCCACCTCCGTTTTCAGTGTAAGATAACCCCTGGTGTGGAGCGTTTCCCCTTTCCCCCTCACTCGTTGCCTTGCTGGGATGCTCCATCTCCTTCCTTGCCAGCAGCCCGAGTGGCAGACTGTTTCTGCAGGTGCCACTGCCAGCGCTGAGCTCATGCTGTCGGGTGGGTGGGCTCCTCCTGCTCCCATCTGCAGCCACCCTCCTGTCCCGGGGGGTAGCAGGACTCGTCCCCTCTGCCGGCTCCTCCAGGGCAGCAGGAGCTCCTTGCGTGGGCAAACTCTTCCTTCAGAGCTGGGTGCCTCAGGCAGGCCCTGGCGACCGTGGTGTGACAGGAACCTCACCTGCCCTCGCCGTGCCATAAGCCAGCTTTTCATCGCTCCCAGATCAGGCTGGGAAATGTTAACCTGCGTTTTGCATGAGCTCATTAGCGGTGTTTAAATTAAACGGGGCTGGATACTGGGGGTGCAGTCGTGTGCTGCAGAGGGGTGAGCCCAGTGCAGCTTTGGCTCAGGACAACCAACACCCTCTTGGCCAATTCCTGGCCCCAGCAGGGGAGTTAGCACAGCCCAGACACCATTCTCCATCAGGGCTTTGGAAGCAGATACGTTATTTTGGAGACGGATCATGTTTGATGTGGACAAGCTGCCAGCTGATGTCAGCTGGAGAACAGGACCTGTTCCTATTTGAGCACGAGTCTTACGAGGAGCATCTGAAGGAGCTGGGGTTGTTTAGCCTGGAGAAAAGGACACTCAGGGAGGACGTTATCACTCTCTACAACTACCTGACAGGAGGTTGTAGCAAAGTAGGGGTCAGTCTCTTCTCCCAAGTAACAAATGATATGACAAGAGGAAACATCCTCAGGATGCACCAGGGGAGGTTTAGAGAGGATCTAAAAGTTGGAAAAATCTCTTTACTGAAAGGATGGTCAAGCATTGGAACAAGCTGCCCTGTTCCACCCTTCCAAGGGAAGAGGTGGAATCACTGTTGGAAGTATTCAAAAATGTGTAGGTGTGGTGCTTAGGGACATGGTTTAGCAGTGGACTTGGCAGTGCTGTGTTAATGGTTGGACTTAGTGATCCTAGAGATATTTTACAACCTTAATGATTCTATGAATTAACTGGACATGGCAATTAGTCTGGACATGGCATTTCAGACAAGCCTCAAGTTTTTTAGATGACATAACTAACATGGCCCCAGCATCACACTAGCAATATTTTTTGGGAAGAAACGAAAGAAGGAAAGTTTGCTCAGGGGAGAAAAACAGATCTGACTTCAGAAAAGGCTTAAAACAAAAGCAGAAACATTCAGACTCTGCCAGCAGCAACACAGAAAAAGACTTTTTGCCCCAGCAGGCAGAGACCTGTGCTAATGAAATGAGGGGATCTGGCCAGATCCATGAGGAATTTAAATCAGAAGTAGGTAATGAAGCATCTGCATTTGTTGTGGGATTTTCACAAGTGATTGTAACATCCCTTGTTGGGTGAGAATTGCATCTCTTCGAGAGGGGTGATTAGCAGGGTGTTCTGACAAGTCCTCCTGAACCTGCAGGGTTTGTATCAAAGCTCACTTAAAAAATCTGACTATTGATGCCTGTGCTGAACTTCTGAAGGTACTTCATGACCCATCTGTGCACAAATATTTATGGCTTGGCATTCTTTGCTAATTACAGATATGGTAGAAAAGGAGTTTGTCAGTGTGTAGGGTAGGTGATTTTCCCTGAAAGAGAAAAGGGGAAGCTGCTTGAAAACATTTTCCCAAGACACTTTTCAGGCAGCTCCAATTTTGCAGAGTGAAACAGGGTAATCTGACAGAAATTATTGTTTCTTAGTGATTGGGCAAACCTTTAATCAGAACCCACTAGATTACTAACAATGTTTCAAATATATGAGAATTAGCTTTGCCCAGATACCAGGTCATAGTCAGCTTTTCCCTGATGATTCAAAATGTTAATTTGGGTCTCACAAACAGTATCTAGTGCTGTTGTGAGTTCAATAAGCCTTTCCACCTTTCTGTAGGGAGAAGGCTAATGAGGGGACTGAGGAATGATGCATCCGTAGAATGCAAAATACAGGACCATGAGAAATTTTGGTGGGCTTTTTGGGTTATTGAATATTTGAGTATTGTTTATGAGCTGTAAGTGAATATGTGCTCAAGAGCTGAACACCAAAACTGTGGTCCTATGAAGTGTTTAGCTGCTCCAGAAAGTCTGAGCACACAGAGTTGTAATCAAAGAGTCCTTGTGAAGAGCTCACTGCCTGGCACAGGGTTTGATTCATAACTTTATCAAAAGACAAATACCATTTTTTGGCTTCTGTTTTTGAATTTGTCTTTCTTAACAGGAGACATAACAGAAATACTTCGATAAGAAGCTATTTAAGGTCTGAATTGTCTTGAATTGGTAGGGATATCTATTCCTTTTTGCTGCTTGTTGAGGGACCCTGTTATGATCATGTCACTGAAGTAGGTGTTCTGGTTAAGCACCTACCCAGGTAAAATGAATGTGAATTTTCTTGTATACAGGTGTTAGAGGCACTTTGGGAAGTGGCCTGCAGAGTTTGGACAGGACGTCTTTAATATAAAGTAAGGATACCCAAGTTCTTCCACTGTCAGAGTCCTGCTGGAGCCTCAAGAGGCCCCTGAACAGAGGTAGTTATCTAAAGAGAAAGACCTCCTTGAAAGAAAGCAAAACTGAAGTTAGTGGCATTTGCTTGTACCTTTGCTGAAGAATAATGAGATGGTGCAGTCATCCCTTCGAGCCACTGTCACTGCAGTTATGTCTCCCTGACATTCCCCTGCATTTGAAATCGAGTGGTTTCGATGCTCGCTTGCTGTGTGGGGTTCATGCACAAGGCAAGGTGCTATTTTAGTTTCTCGTGGGTAGAATTTCAAGGAGATGGAAGACAGTAAATCATGCTGAAACTGAAAGACAAAGATTTTTCAGATGGTGGGGCTCTGGGGAGCAGGGCAGTGTGGGGATGTCTCCTGTACTCAGCCCTCAGAGACCGCTTCTACTGGAAGCAGGGAAAACTTGTGCAGAGGTTTTGCGGCTCACCTCCTCTAGAAATCAAAAGAAATAGTTCAGAGAAGCGCATGCTTAAGTAGAAGCAGTGAAACATGAATTTGCTTGTGTGTTTTTTTTCTGGAAGTCTTGTGCTATTCATGGTCCCCTCTGATCCAATAGATGGATCTGGGATCTGATGGACCCTCATCTTGGATGTACAGGACTCAGATATGTGCATGGAACTGCTTTGAGGTGTCAGGAGTTTGGCAGTCCTGTGTATTCTCTGTGCCTGCAAATAAATAGATACACTATATGTGTGTACTTTTAATTTTAAAGTTTAGGATGTTTAAGGAGATCAGAAATGATCAATAAAATTCTCTGTTCTGTCTCAATTTGGGGCAAGGGAGATTTACTTACAGCTACCAAGTGACTTGAGGGCCAAGGTTCATCAAAGTGTACAGAAGCCTAGATTTTATTTTTAGTTGACCTGGTGGTGTTCGATCAAAGTTTGGACTCAATGATCCTGGTCTCTTCCAACCTCAGTGATGATATGGTTTATTTTATTTTTCTATACCATGTGTGCCTCAGTTTCTAATGTGCACCACACTTTGGGGGAATGTTCAAAGGCACAGTACAGGTCTCAGCAGAGCATGGCTTGTGCACCTTCCCTTGGAGGTGCCTCTGCAAATCCTCCTGCTGTCCACAGCCCCAGCAGAGCCCCTGCAGGGTCCTTGCAGCTCAAGGTGGGGATGTGCTGCTGCAGCACTGAAGCCTGCAGTTGTTCTCTCCTAGTGTAGGTATAGTTTGGCATTTAGCACTGGCCAGAGACGGTTTCTAGTGAGAAGTCTGGGTATGGCCACCTTGTTTTAGAAGCTAAAAAAATTGGTGAGAGTGGTGGTCCCACGCCAGTGGGCCTCAGTGCCGGGGAACAGGCACATTCAATTTATCAGGGCCAGTGTGTCCTGAGATCCACATCCAAAGCACGCTGAAGCCTAGGATCAAACCTTGAACACACAGAGGACTTCAATCTCCAGGGTACCTTTCTGGATCATTAAAAAATTGCACATAAATCCAATTATTTCCCAGGTAACACGCTGGTTTGATTTAGACCCATTAAGTGTAATTACCGAGTGGGCTGCAGGAATGGATAATTAGAGGGAATTGACATACTATTTAATTGGTCTAACATGAATTCCCTCTAACTGAAATCTGGACTCACCAATATTATTCAAACAATTCAGTGTTTGTTCATCCCCCTCACTTCAGAGACAGAGAACCGTGTAAGATCATGTGTTATTGTAAGCTGGAAATATTTGCTCTGTGTGCCAGACTTTCTGGAGGGGCTGTGTGATCTAATCCTGGCTGGGAACTGGATCTGTGGGGCTGCCCAAGTCATGCTGAAGAAATAAGCTCACCTCTCTGCATCCCAGCAATACCATTGCAGCTGATTTTACTGAGGTTGGTCACTGCTCTGGGCTATTGCAGGGATCCATCTGCCCCTGCACAGCAGCTCTTTGCCCATTGTGGCTTTTTGGTTGTTTGGTTATTTTTTTGGCTTTGCTGTTTCAAAAGTGTCGATGCTCCTGAACAAAATGGGTACATAAATGTTTGCCCTGCTCTGCAGAGGGAATACTCAGGATGAGATGTGTTGTCTGAGTGGCCATTTGCTGGCAGTGCTGTTGAGAAAGAAGGCTCCTACCTTTTTTATTTGACTCACCCTGTGAGACCCCCACATAGTGCCTTTCTCATGTCCTCCTTTGCCATTGCCACACTGTCCTGGATGCACTGATTCCTTCTCAGCTCTGAAGAGCCTACGCTGCAGCTTCCCATAATGCTATAGTGATATTTTCCCACTTTTCTCTTGGGCAGTTACTACTTTAGCTTATGACTTCAAGAGCTCTGGGAGGGATAATCTTCATCCAATGTTTTTTTAAAATTATTATTATTTTTTATTTCATATTAAAATGCTGAGTGAAGCAGCTGGATGTGCTAATTGAAGAATGGTAGATATGAAGCCCCCCTGTACTAATCATCCCAGTGATGTAACAAAGTGTAAATCCAAACTTTGCTGCTCTACCTTCTATTCACAAATGTAAGCCTAAAGCCTTTGAAGTTTCAGAAAGCCTGGATTGTGACCTGGGCTCCAATTTCAGCTCAAATCCCTCTGTAACAATACAAAAACTTATTTGGGAAAGGCACATCAAGGCTCTGAGAAATGTATCTGGGAAGGAAACTTATGTTTGCTGGCAAAGGATGAAGTGCCAAAAGTTTGCAAGGGGTTAGGAGGAGGAAAGGGAGTGAGGGAGGTCACTTCGTCCTGGTTTGGAACCTGTAGCTTTGATTTACGGGAAAACCTTTGGGCTGAGAATTGAATGGACACATGTTTTGAAGAGAACAGGCTTTCATTCTTCTCACCAGAGATTTGATAAAATGTAAGATAAAAATGTAAGAAGCCCAGCTAATTCTCATGAAGAGCCAATGACTTTTTTTTTCAAACATGGGAATGCCCATCCTGATGTCCTTACCAAAATCTTACTCAGATAACTTTATTTTTTCTTAACAGCCCCAGACAGCTTTAATTAGAAAGCAACTGAATTTAAAAAATCAATTAGGAATTAATTCCAATCACCTTCTGGTAAAAGTATCATCTTCAAATTTATGCTCTCTATCATACAGTGATAGAGCTGCCGTGCTGTATCCCAGGGGTGTCTGCCTTTTGGTGAGGATGTGCGATTTTTTTTGCTGGGGTACTTCAAAACCTGTGCAAACAGCAGGATACAATTGGTGTTCCAGAGCTATTCCAGCTATCAAAGAACCGTGAGGAGTCCTGCTCTGTGTTGTGATTTCATGTCTTTTGGTGAAATGGTCAGGTCTGGTCATCAGATTTCAGCTGAACTGGCTAAAAATTATTGAAAGGAGGTTTTGGAAGGACTACCGAGGCTTGCAGTGAGTGCCTCTTGTTCAGCTTTTTAATTTCCCTACAACCCACTATTGAATCTTGTGTGGGCTTTGCCATTGGCTTTGCTTGGCTGGAGATTGCACCTTTTCTGTTAAATTCAGTGAACATGGCCTGAAAAGCCTCATCTCATCACACATCCTCAAGGCTTGCATTCCCTAGAGAATTTGTAAAACACTGTGAGCAAGAGCAGAGGGCTATAGAAAGCACAGAGGTTTTGTAGAAGTTTAAGATGAGAGCAAAGAAGGACCTAAATGTATTCCTGGTCCCTTTAATGCTGGTGATTGATTTTAGTGCTGGGATAGATTGGTAATTCAGTAGTCATCAACCCTTTCAGAAAAGCATTAATCTCCTTCATCAGACAGGTTTATTGGTGGCAAGAGAAGTTCACTGTATTGTTTGCTGCATTGCTTTTTGGTGGGCCAGGCTTCCCAAAACAGCACGATGGAGTCGGGGATGTTTAATGGGCACATCCCCCTGGCCCAGCCACCGAGGCAACAGAACGAGCCTTTTGCCTCCTGCATTCATCAGCTCTCTCTTGCTTATCTGTATTATTTCAAAACTGTTAAGGTGGTGCAGAGAGTGGAAATTTATAAGGGCAATAAAACCTCAGGCAGCAACCGCTGTGGTGATGAAAAGGTGTAAATAAAGGAACGTTGTAAATAACAGAGGACAGATCTATCAGCCCACAATTGGAGCCAGAGAAATGCTAATGCTAATGGTTAATATTGTTGTAAGCTGTTGATGCACAGAGATTTTCAGGAGCTGTCAAATAGCCATATCTCTGTAGCACATTAATCACCCAACTCCCAGGAGGGGGATTAAGAGGAACGTGTGATTCCATTGTCAGCAAATGCAGAGATTGTTGTCAGTTCAATTATAAATACAATTGCAATATTAATACAATATATTAACTAATATAATAAATGGAAATATGATATTATCACTAATTATGTTACACTATTTTTATTATAATCATAATTTCCTGCCCCTGCAGAGAAGGAAACTGCTGCTGGACCTCAGAGAGTTAAAAAAGAAGAATAAAAAAAATCCCATTTTTCTTTCAAACATAATTAGTCAGCCCTGATTGACATAATAAGGAAGCAGTGAAAACCACGGTGTTTCCTACTATGTAGATGTAAGGATTCCCTTTGCTGGGCCAGGGCTCCAGTATCCAGATGAGAGCCACTAAAAAAGACAAATTCTGAAATCTGCCTAAATGAAATAAATGCTAGAGCTGTGACTTTTACAGATCCTCTTTGTCCATTGTCATTTAAGTTTTCTGTGGGATCCTGGGAAGAAAACCCTCAACAAACCAGGGGTAACAATACCCTTGTTTCAAGCTATGAATTTTAAGTGAAGGACAAGGAAGGGTTAGACCATGCCCTTTCAGTGCTGGGATAAGTGAGCCAAGAGCAGTGCCAGGAGGAGTTCCCCACGTTCATCAGGAGCTCCAGCCCAGCCCAGCCTCGGGCACTGTGGTGCCTTTCTGTGCTGATGGCAGAGCTGTGTGGTGGCTGCTCCTTCGGGTGTCAGAAATGGCTTTGGCTGCTGGCAGAGGCCAAGTGATCTGGGAGTCTTCTTCTCAGAAGAGCAAGGAGTGTCCTCGGAGTGATTAACCAGAACACAAGGAAAGCAAGTTGTTAAAAATGGAGCCCATAAGTCTAAATCTCAACACAGTCCTACTGTGGTAGAGGTTTGCAAGCTCTTAATGACAGATTTCAAGATTTTCTGGTGTACTGGTGAAGAAGTGAGATGAAAAGTGTGTAGAGGAGTCATATGCTTAAAACCAAACTGAGATGCTGCAAAGGTTGCCTTCTGTGGAAATTTGGATCTGTTGTTTTGACTCCATAGATTAAACCATGAGTGTGGGACTCACAGAACAGAGAAGTAAATTTATACAGTGCTTCTTCAGGAGGTCCTATACATGGACTTATTCAAGACCAAAAATATAGACCAATTGTTCTCCTCAAATAAATGTCTTTTAGAAAAAATTGAAAAAAAAAAAAGCAGATAAGAAGAATAAATCTTCTCTGGGGTATTGTCATGGTAATAAACACTTTCCATTACTGTGCATTTCTTCATTATTTTTTCAATATCAGTCCTACTCTTGGTTTGCAAATTACCTACACATTTTTAGAACAGGTATCTCCTGATATTTTCAGCATTTTATCATACTAATGGTATATCAAGCTCTTCTCACTTACACACCGATTTTTCTGACTACTTCAAAGGCACTTGGAGGTTGTCACCTATTCATGTCTCTCCAAACTGGGGCTTCTAAAGCATCCATGATGAATTTTGGAAATTTGGTAACTGTATTTCTTCCAGCTACATTTGTTTTCTTCTTAGGCAAAGCAATTGAGGGAATACTGTGTATTTAATTATTTAGGACAGTAGTGAACTAGCTTTTCATCTAATAGATCTTTTTTTCCCATATTGTGTGCTCTAGGCAACCCAGTGGGTTATATGTAAAAATATCAATCAAGTATCCTTTTAAATTTAATGTTCTAATAATTCTAATAATTCTAATAATAATGTTTAATGTTCTAATAATTCTGTGTCAGAATTATTATCACCATTATTTTAACGTCTGGAGAAGACTGTTTTAATGATATAAGACTAAGTTCTCCCTTTCAGCTATTTTAATAATAACTTTAAGCAGCATTACTCCAAATTTGTACAATCACTGGAGGAGCAGAACAAAACTGCTCTGAGCAGTGGTGCTAATGAAGCCTTTTTTGTTATATATCTTTAAGTTACTTTTCCTTGGTGCATCTCTGCCTTCTTTTCATTGGAGTACCAAAGTTTTGGCCGTGCTTCCCATGTTGCCTCCTGTGGTGTAGCTAGTCCAGATTTAGGTCCATGATAGCTGGCCAAGTTTACAGTTTACAGTTTATTAGTTGGCTGGTTTACAGGCCATAAATCCATGCTGGTTGACTGGTGGGACAGTGCAACGATTACAACCAGCTTTGGCACTGGTTTGACTCTCTTCTGAAATTGGCTACCAGTTCTTAAAAAATGTACAGGGACTTCACTACATTTGTCATCTCAGTGTTTCTGTCAAATTTCACTGAACTTTAGCCAGCAGGTCCTTGGAAGCAGGACTATCAAATGGTGAGGCAGAGGCTCAGGCAGCAGAGCACCAGTAAGTCACAGCTGCTTCAGAAAATCAGCCCAGTTTCATTAATGGAAGAAATAGGAAGATAATTAAATTTGTCCTGGGCTTCCAGGTGTTATTTATAAGTCCCATCTCACAGTCTAGTGCACATATTTTGATATTTTTCCCTTTTTTTCCTCCTTAGATAACCATATACCTCTCTTTGTCCAACGGGAAAGTGTAACTAGGTGCATCTGAACTCTACTTTGGAAACGAAATGTAGCAGTTAATTTGCAGCACTGCCAGCCTTTTCACAGCAGAATATAAAAGGACAACTACTTCAGACTAATGAAAGTGACAGTGGGGAGAGGTGCCTTTTAAACACTGCAAATTGGATGGGTGCATCAGGAGTGTAATTTTAAAGGAATCTGACAAGGTCGTTTGCAAAGAACAATCTTCTTACTTGTCAAAAGGGTTTCAGACCTCCAAAACTTGGCACTCTTGAGTTTTCAGGGTACTTTTGAAGTTGGCAGGCTGCCTATTTAATATAATTCTGGACTGTCATCTGAATTGTATCTTTCAGAGTTTCGGATCATCTCCTGTAGAAGTAAGCAGTGCATGCCAGGCTGCCGAGGGTGGCAAACGTCAGTTCTTAAAAATTAAATCAGACCATCTTCACAAAAAGTTTCTCAAGGGAAAATTGAACTGAAATAATGTTAAAAGATATTTCCATGCAAATGTATGAATTTGTGACACTCTAACTTTTTTTTTATGCTCCAAATTAAAGGTAAAATCCTTTTTAGATTCCTTTGAAATGAGGGAGTCACCAGGTAGCCCATAGTAAAATGCTTGTGGGGGAGTGATAGCGAGGGCTGTACTCGAGGCTCTGGAGACCTTTGCTGTCCTGGAAAGGTTTCCTCCACCCAACCCTGCCTAAGGGAATGCTGACTGGATTGATAGGGATTTACTCAAATCCTGATATGAATGGAAAGTTCTCATTAGTAGCACGGTCGCATGGGTTAGGAGGAAGCTCTGGAACTCAGGATACGTAGTGCATGTCATAAGTGAAATTGGAAGAAAACAAAAAAGCAAGGAGCCATAGCAATGTGAACTGGTCTAAATAGTAGGCTTTTGTCATTGGGAGAAACTTCTGATCTTTGTTGACTTCTCCCCTGACAGGATGAGCAGGAATGGCTTTAAACCAAATATCTAATCCAAATCTACTCTTTAAAGGAGGGTAGATTTAGATTGGATATTGGGAAGAAATCCTTCACACTGGGTGTGTCGAGACACTGGCACAGGTTGCCCAGAGAAGCTGTGGCTGCCCCATCCCTGGAAGTGTTCAAGGCCAGATTGGACAGGGCTGTGAGCAACTTGGTCTAGTGGAAGGTGTCCCTGCCCATGGCAGGGGGTTGGAATGGGATGATCTTTAGGGTGCCTTCCAAGCCAAACCCTTTTAGGAATCTATGAATCTGTGATTTACATTCAGGGTCTTGAAGAACAGAACCTGCTTATATCTTTCAAAGAACAAAAGAGGATAAAATACCAAAATAATAAATGCTTGCTTGAAATGAAAAGTAAGTAAATATATAACATAGGAATAGAAGCATGGGGAAAAGGTTTGAAGGGGTGCATCAACTGGAAAATACTCTTTTAATAAAATTATCTTCTCTGCAGGGTGTAGTAGCAGTGAATGCTGTCGAAGACACCTTTGCTCTCACTGCTTTGAGATACACTCCCTTATTTTAATTTTGGGAGGATGGACTTATTTCTACTTACCCCTAAAAATATTCTCTATATTTTATAGAAGTTCCTAGAAATTAGCTGATTGTGGAGGAAAAGAAAGTATAAAAACAGGGGTCACAGGTTACTAGTAAGGGTACTGGATGGATATCTCCAAGATGAGCTGTTCACAGGCAGTCCTGTGCACAGCACTCTTATTCAAGGATGCTGCATAGAGGTGTCTGTCCTAGTGTTTAATAGGTTTCCTGTCCTGGAAACTCATTTTCCTAGCTCCCACAGAAGAGATGGAAACAGGAACTCACTATACTCATCTCTCACATGACTAACAGGATCTCTGGAACAACTTGCCCAAGGAAGTTGTGAAGTCTCAATCCTTGCAGGTGTTAAAAACTTGAATGGATATGGCCCTCAGTCACCTGCTGCTCTAGTTGACTCTGGTCTGAACATGGGGGTTTGTAGAATGTTAACTGGTGGCTACAAGGCTGTGTATCCCACTTGTGTATCTCAGCTGTTCCACTTTACAACCAATCCATGCCTGACGGGTGCAGTAGGAGCTGGAGGAGGGAAGAGTGACAGGAAGCATTGGAGGTGTACCCACCATTACCACAGTTCTTGTGGAGAGAGTGGCTGAGTGGGGAAGAGAGATCTCTCTATGCCCTTTTTCACAGACCAGCACACCACCCATTAGTTAAATATAGTCATTTATCAGCTGAAGGGAATTAGGTGATGGTGGAATGGGTGGATATAATGAAGAGTTATGAGTTTCAAGGCAAGAAACGTTCTTTGGTTTGGATGGCATGAAGAGGAACATATAACAAAGCTGGGATGAAGGTGAGCAAGGCAAAAATTGGGTTAAAGAGAAATTACTGGCTAAGATGGAGTCCAGTTTGGTTCTGAAGTGACATCTTGGGCGCAGTCACATTAATTTAACAGTTTTAACCTAGATAAGAAAGTCTTCTTTGGGAAACGATCCTGACCTGATAAGGAATTGGGCAAAAGCCTGTTTCCTACAAATTCACTTTCTTCGCTCAGATCCTCAATTCTAAGAGTTAAGTCCTTTAGGATTTTGTGAAGAAAACAGATTTCTCTTTACATGTATTTCCAGCTCTTTGATCTGGGAAATAGGGTCAGCTATTATCCACTGATTATGTGAAGTATGAATACTTTGATTAGCAAAATTTCATAATTTTTTCCACAAGTTCTGTTCAAAAATATAATTTTAGGCAAGATGAACCTCTGGCATTAATGCATTTCATCATTTTGTTAGAAGCAAAATCTCTTTAGGAGCTTTTATGTCTAATGTCTTGCAGAGATTGAGGCAATTGACATTTAGTTTTGAGCTTCCAAATCATGATCATTCAGAAAATCCTTGTAAGCCATCAGTGAAAATGTTCTTAAGATACTGGATAAATGTACTTACTATTGGTCATACAGGTTAATATTATTGTACACATCCAATAATTACAAAAGGTCATCTTATTGACTTTACTGTTTGAGAGAGACCATTTTTCTATTAGAAACATTTATAATTGTTTTCCTGTAATTGTTTGAGCTAAGTTACAATTGTGTCATATAATGACCTTTAAAAATGTGTCTAGAAAAGCCTGCAGCTGTTCCCTCCTTGGGTTCTCTCTACTGAGTTATATTTAAGCCAGTGTCTCTGAAACCAGGCAGTAATAAAAGGGATATTATCCTTAGCAAATATCTTAATCATGGTAAATCTCTGTTGCCCTACAAATGACTGCATGGGGGATTAGAGTGGAGCAAGCCATTTGCTGAATATCACTGCCACCTTTCCGAGGCCATTTAGGCGTGTTTCATTTTTCAGGGTGAAACATGAAACCCACTAATACAAATGTTTGCATTTGGCCTGAATTATATCCAGACTGTAACAGTTAGAGCAGGCTTAGGACCAGATTGTGAGTGATCTGTAGGAGGCCAGTTCTGCCTGGGAGAGTGAGAGAGAAAAATGCATTTTTGTTCCCAGTCCCAGCTCTCTTATGTCACTTACGCTGCCTCAGTTCTTTTCAATATTTATGTAAGGCTATTATGGGGTGAAGTACCAGTAAATATATGGACGATGCTTAGCTCAGTATTTTTTTAATATCAGTCACAGTCCTTACTGTCATCCAGTGCCTGGGAGGCATCGGTGTCCAGCTTGGGTTCATCCTGGCCAAAATGGAGGTGATAATGCTATGAAGTACAAAATACTTCCAGGGACTTATGTCCTCCATAGCATCACTTTCTATCTGTTTGTTTATGCAGATTTCTATCAGGTTGCCCAGAAACACCGAGACTCCCTGTTTTCCAGGGATCAAGCTCAAGGGAACCTTTTGGGAGACTGAAGTACTACTGTGCATTTCATGCTTTCTTTTTTCCTTCCTTTTAAGAAACCAGTGTCTTCTCTCTGTGCCTGCCCAGGCAACTGCAGCCCTAACCAGTTTGGACTCAGCCAGAGCCTTTGGAACTGGCAGCTGCAGGAGGTGTTTCCTGGGGCAGAAATCAGTGACAGTGAGGTGACACCTGTTTCGGGTGGCACACCCTCTTACTCCACTGCAGTGTGCCAGGAATGCATCACCCACAAACTCCCCTTGTTCCAAGGAATGTGCACTCAGGTTCACCTCCCCAGCCTGATTTCTGGAGCTTTCCATCAGGCAGCTTTCCCCATAAGCCCTGAACACAACTTCCCAGTGCATCTATGAGGGTAAAAACCGTGAGCGTGAGAGGCAGTGTTTTGTTGTTCATAGGATCATGGAATCATAGAGGAGTTTGGGTTGGAAAGGACTTTAAAGCCCATCTCATTCCAACCCACCTGCCGTGGGCAGGGACACCTTCCACTATCCCAGGTTGCCTACAGCCCTATCCAACCTGCCCTTGAACACTTCCAGGGATTCAGGGGCAGCCACAACTCCTCTATTCCAGTTCCTCACTACTCTCACAGTAAATAATTTCTTCCTAATATCCTACATAAACATGCCTTCCTCCAGCTTAAGGCCATTCCCCCTTGTCCTATCACCGCATGTCCTTGTGAAAAGTCCCTCTCTAGCTCTCCTGTAGCCCCTTTAGGAACTGGAGCAAGTTGTTGTTGATTGTCTCATGACTGCTGGACTGATCTTCAGCAAAGGTGCTGATGTCTGCCCATCCTAGTGTTTACTGTGCTCAAGGCAGTATTCTCTGTGTTTAAATCCCAGGCAAGTTTCCAGATGACAAGCCCTGACTTTGAATGGTCAGCAGAATTTAATAAATATTCTAAGGACCTTAAATGAGACCACAGGATGTGTGGTTGAGCAATCAGTTATACTAGTTAATTGGGAGATGTAGCTAATAATAACCAAATTGAAAGAGGAAATTGAGTTAGTGTCTTGTAAGAAATAAGATCTTCACAGTGGACCCTCTCCTTAGAGAGTTCGAAATTGTTCTTTTTCTAAACTTAATCACCTATTTAATTTTTCAACCACTTCAGCCAATCACAAGTATTCTTTTCTGTGACAGTGGTTTAACGTAAATTATGTATAGCATGTCCTGTTGGAGAGTTTGTGTCTTTGTGCTTTTAGCTGGAATCCATGTTTTTTCCCCTAAGGAAAAAAGAAATTCTGTTAAGTTGAAAAGATTTTATTATACTCTGTTAAGTTTTCTATGGTATAGGCAGGTTAAAGCTTTGATTTAATTTCCCTCACAGAAGAAACAAAATTCCTATGGGAAACAATTATAGGTGAAGATGAAAGCCCTTGGTGTGTTCAATGTATCTTTCAGATGCTTTCATGGTGATTGTGAGTGAAATACCTACATAGATAAAATGGTCATAGAATAATAGAACTATTTGGTTTAGAAAAGCACTCTAAAATCATCAAGTCTAACAATTAACCTGACACTATCAAGTCCACCATTGAGTCTTCACAGGTATATGAGGTTTCTCTCTCTTTACTATTCTGAAGGTGCAAAGAGTTTCTGTTTCTGATTCCTGCCATTGTTTTATACACTCAGCTGGTCATGGGTTTATCCCTGTAGCTACTGCTGAGGGATGTCTGCTCTTTGCACAGACTCTCCCATGAATGAGTGAGGCCTTGTGTCTTTATCTAGAGAGACAGATCAGAAAGTGTTTTCACACTCACTAAATATTTTAGAGGCTTGAAAGTTTCTCTGCAGTGGGATAAAACCTGGAAATGTTCAGAGATTTTTGTAAAAAGGTAGCAGGGTGTGAAGGAAAATGATGTACTGGAATAGGGTCCAAGGTTAAGCTTCTCAGCTGGACTGTGAAGGTTAGGACCAGGCTTTTCACATTCCAGATGATGCTCTCATCACCAGGTAATTGGCTATTTTGAGGAGGTTATTTTTTGGCTTCAAATAGCAATTTCCAAGTTGAGCATGAAGAGTCATTTTGTTCTCAGATGATGTTTCTTTCAAATCAGCATGCCCCTGTTTTGGTATAATGTTTTCTCCATGCAGTTTCTTCTGAAAAAAATTAATCTAAGGTAGAAATTAGCCCTTCTTTGAGCATGGATTAAACCAGATGACCTCCTGAGAAGTCTTCCAACCCAAATTTTTCTATGATTCGACTTGGAAATATTACCCTCCATCTCCAATAAGGAAAAATTATTCTTGAACCTACAGTTACAATGCAGTAAAAAATGTCACATTAAGTGCTACATGCCATGGTCTAAAGACTTAAGTATTAACTTATAAACTAATTATTAGCTAGTGTTCTCAGTTGCTGAGTAGTTTTATGCATATGGACTTTGCGTAAGTTCTCATATATATGTGAGTGTGAGTGTGTGTGTGTGATATTAGACACAGAGAACCGTGTAAGGGAAGGACAAAAATCATCTCTATGCCTGTAAGTGACACAGTGCCAGGGACAGCCCCAGGCACTGACTGATGCTCGTGTGCTCTATGGCACCACTTTGACCTGGTACAAGTAGAGGCATTCAAGAGGAAATGAATGATCATGCTTAGGATTTTACCATGGGTCACAAACCCTTCCCATTTAGCAATCTGGATGCTGTTGTGGCTTCATTTCAAACGGTAAATAACATAAGCAAGTGGAAGGTCACTCTACAGAGGCTGGGCAGGTTGTGCTTATATTCCTGGCTGTGCCCTGAATTGCCTGGGGTGTCCATAGACATGCCACTTCAGTTTTTAAAATCTCTTTATGCCACTTCCATTTTCTTAGTCTCTTTCTTTCACACGTGTAAATGTCCTGCTGTAAAGATTCAGCTCTTCAAAAGAGTGTTTGTTTTTCATGGTGTATTGGCAGGCGCACATGAGAAGGGCCTATTCTAGGCTGGGACCTCTAGAGGTTCCCATAATCCAAATAATAATGGTAAAGACAAGGGAATGACACGTGATTTCTTATGAAATGACCGTCCAGTCTTCTCGAGAGATGTAAACTGAGTGGTTGTTCTGTGTGTACCAGCTTTACAAGAGCAAGAGTGCCCATTTCAAGAAGGATTTGGGGACAAGCTTTTGCGTATCTGTTTGCAACAGGCAGGAGCAGCTTCCATAACTATCAAATTCAGTGTAACTTCTACTGGATCTGCCATGGAAGAACTGCTGTGAAAAAAAAGCCATGGAGTATGATTATGTTTGCATTTGAGCTGCTGTGATGTAGAATAAATGCTTGGCACATAAATCGCTTTATCTCATGGATGAGATGATAGGTTCCTAAAGATGGGCTTTTACCTTCCCTTGACGTATTACCATGTAGAAAACAGTCAAATGCCATGCCTGCTCACTTATCGATCTGCACAATGAAATTACTGGCTATTTAACAGAACTGACACGTGCTGGGTTAAAATATGTTCATTAAATGTGTTTATAACGCCAGAGAGGGAATGTGTCATGGGAGAGATGAGTGCTCCTGTAGCAAATGCAGTGCTAAGGCTGGGGTTGTGCTGGGAGCTGAGGTGCAGCCCTGGGCCCAGAACCACTGCTGTCTCTGCCAAGCTCACCCCATGAGGAGGTGAGAGGGTCCCTCCCTGCTGGGAGCCCACCTCTGGATCAGCTGAGTAATTACATGTTTGTTTCCTTCCAGATGAATACAAGAGCAAAGTAGCCTGTGAAGATGACAAGCTGAGGCTGAGCTGTAAGAAGAGCATGGTGATAGCCATTTACTCTGCTATCTTTGGCAGGACACAAGGAGGCAGCCTGGAGTGCCCGTACCAAAACCCGGGGATGCCCATGATTGGTAAGCAGGGGAAGGGCTTGATGACGTGCTGATGTGGGCAGGGTGATTTCATTCACTGTCATCACGGCAGAGCTGGCACAGATCCTGATTAGAAAAGCAGGACATGCAACCTGCCACGGTGGTGCTCCTGATGTGTGGTACCTTGTCAACCAGCGGTGAGCTTCAGCATGAGCACCAAACTGAGGGGCAGCCAGATGTCCTAGCTGAGTTACCAAGCCACAGGCTTTTCACAGATTCATCTGATTGTATGATTGAAGGTGCTTGAATTTCTTGTTCAATTTTCTGTCTTTGTGGTGGTTCATACACTGAACCTCTGCCTGTAATATGGAGGAGCATATTATCTGGGGATGTCATGTACCATCTGCAGCCACTGATGCCTTGACATTGCATTTAAACTTTTACTGAAGTTAAAGCAAGGGAGCAAATTCAGAAAACAAGTTTTTAAATTTCATCATGTTACGGTTGGCTTACAGTACCTTCAAGTATCTTCTGTACTCTCAGACTATCAAAGTCTCTTACAGTCATGAGTTAAAGATAAATAATTCAAAAACATTCACTGGAACTGTCTGTTCTTGAGCCAATGTGGAACAACTTTGAATATTTTAGGCTGTGGCAGAGAAAGCAACAGTCACAATACAAAATCCTGTGCTCAGCATTCCTCGTAATTCTTCTCTGCAGAGCTGAGAGGAATTAAACTGGTTTGCCAAAGGAATTGTCTCCAGAGAGGGAAAGGCTTCAGGGGACACTGCACAGGGAAGATTGATCTGGTGCCATTGCCTGGGATCTGTTCAGCTGTGTCTGGGGATCTTTGTCTTCACAGCTGCTGATCCAGTGCCCTTAAGGAGTTAAATGCTGTTCAAATGGAAGCATGTCAAGTGAGTGCTTGGAAATATGATACTCAGATGATGGGTGTCAGCAGAAACCCACAGGTGGAATGAAGCCAGTCAGGTTATTTGTGCAGTGTGATGAGTGTCTCACTTCTGTAGCTGTGAAAATCTGAGCACTTGTAGCACAGCTGAGCTGTTCAGGGTCTCCTGAGGTGACCAGTGTTCCTGGATGTGTTCCTGTAGTCCCCCACTTGGCAGGCAGCAGCAGCCAAAACAGATGTGTGTGACAGGTTAGCCTGGACCTCTTTGGTGTGGTGTTTGGGATGGGCTGAGTCTGTGCACTGGTTGCTGCGGTCGGGCTGCTGGGTGAGAACTTGCCAAGTCAGCAAAACAGGATGGGTTTCTGGAGCAGACCTGAGCACCCCACTCTGTTGTCCTTGCTGAGGGAGCAGGAACAGGCACTTGCCAGGGACAAGGCACCAGCACAGGACCCGCTCTTCAGTGTCAGCATGAAGCAAAACTGTATGTGAAGCTACAAAATGTAAAGTTTTACTCTTCTTTGTCCAGATGCAAAGTCATGAAACTTGTACTGGCTGAGAGCAGGGTGTGTGGCACCAGAAAATGGGACAGGAGGCACAGGCAGGGAGGACGAGCCGTGGGTTCTGCAGGGCTGCACATGCCATAGCATCTTCAGTGCCTGTATGCCCTGCTGTTCTCAAACTGGCCTTGTGAGCTCCACAAATTGGGATGTTTGCCCAAGGAAATGAGGTGTCAGATCCTAGAGTGCTGTCTGCTGCTGGGATGAGGCAGGGCCTCCCTCAAGTGTCAGCTCCTAAGTGGAACTACTGATGTGATCCGGCTCAGTACAAGACAGTGTAATGCCAAGGCAGGGGTGGGAATGCTGAGGAAACTTTCTGCTAAAATCCAGCTCAAGGTTTTAAGCTGTGAACTGATGCTAAAAATGACCGAGTTGTCGGACAGGAGCAAATATCCACGTGTTTGGAATTGCTGGGGTCTCAAGTATCTTGAGTCAGTCTGGTGCTCCCGGGGTGCTGTGGGAGTCGGTTTGTCCTGCCTGCATAACAGCAAAGGGAGGGTGGGAAGTGTGTCTGGAACATCTGCTGGCTGCATGCCCTGCAGGGCTGGGGAGGAGATGTGAGGAGCTCACCCTGGAGCAGTGACTTCCCCAGGCTTCCCCAGGCATTTGGGCACTGTGTGTGTAGGGTGAAAGACAGACTATAGCTGTTGATGCTGATGTTTCCTTGCATGCTGAAATCCTGAGTGAATTATGGGGGTGGGGGTGAGCTTAACTACAAGAAAATTGGGAGTTAGCAGATGGTCATCCCCAATTCACCATGCTCCAGCCCTTAAATCCCAGTCATGTTTGGGAGTGGTTGTTCAGGTTTCTGCAGCTACAGCTCGCTGATCCCCTTGGCATGAGGCAGTCCCTGCTTATCACGACCTTCCCTTCATCTGTGTGTGTGAGCTGACCCAGAGGGGCAGAGCTCCAGTGATGCAGGAATGGGAAGGTGGGTTGTGGCTGCAGTTTGCACTTCTCTTGGCCCCACAGGAGAAACTGGTGTAGGATCCTCCTCCAACCCAAATCGGCAAAAAGCACATTCATGCTGTGCTTCCCCACAGCACCCTGCAAACCTCCGCTTCCTGCCTCCAGCTGCAGCAGTGGCAGGAGCGGGTTGTGCTCCCAGCTCCACGAGTGATTGTGGGAGCAGCACGCAGGGTCCCCCAGCCTGCTGCAGAAACTGTGCTCCTCTCACGGGCCTGCCTAGCCCAGCAGGCAGCTCTGTTCCTTCAGGAGCAGGTGGAAACATCACAATTTATAAATCAAAGCTTTTGCTAGCTGGAGAAGATTTCCCTGCACGTTTCCACAGCCCTGCAATGTGGGGAGGGCTGCTCTGTGGCAGCCTTTGATCCTAGACGTTCACAACGAGCTGATCTTACAAACATGACCGTATGAGTCAGACTTTGCAGCAACATCCAGTTCCTGTAAGGCAGAACCCAGCCATGTTCTGTACATGGGAGATTTATTCTGTTTGAATTTCATGGGACTGATGATTTGTGTCAAGTCTGAGCCTTGGCAAAGGGCATTTTGCTGGGAAGTAGGCCCTGCACCAGTTTGCAGCAATTATTTATATCCACACAGCCTGAGCTACTTGATGAGTGAAGTCATACTTGCCCCAAAAGTGGTGAAGATTATCTTTTCTTCCTCTCCTAATGAAAAACAGTTCAGAAAACTTGATTCCATTTTTCTTTCTGTGGACAAAATGCGCATTTGGATTGAATTTAGGAATCTACAGCTTCTACAGGTGAAGCTTTTAAAGAACTGAGGTCTAAGATGGGGAGGAGAGGCAGCCTAATAGAGCATTGCATATGTAAGGTGAGCCAATTCAATTTGTGTTGTTTCTGCCTTGAAAAACAAGACCTTGTACTCCTGTAGAAGTGTTGAGGAGATAAAGTGAATTTCGTGGACTCTTCCTTGGGTGCTCGAGTTGTTTCTGAGGTATCCTGGTGTTGCAGGCCTCTTAACCCAGCTGTTCTGTGCTGCTTTTGGGTAATGAAAGATCCCCAAGTCACCCTTCACATACCATGCCATGGCAGACGCCTGCTTTCTCTTTGCATAATATCTATGTGAATGTGCTTAGCATCTGTGAAGAGAAAGTTATGGTGGAGAACTCCATCCTATCCCTGTCATGTTAAAATGAAAGTCTGTCAGGATCCTCTTTTAACTGGAAACATGCTGAAACTTGTGTCTCTGACCGTAATGGGAAACCCCTGCAAACAGCTGGACCCCTCCTTGAATGCCTTGGGAACTCTGAAAAGCTCCTAAAAGAATTTGACCTTATTTGTAACTCTCTTAATAAAGCCTCCACTTTGCTGCCAGCATGTGCAGAGAGCATACACAGAGCATGGGGAGGTCTCTGGGGAAAAGGCTATTTACAAGCAATGAACCATTAATATCCCTCAGCCAAGTGAGCCCTTTGCCCCCTTTTCCTGCTGTTTACAGCTGCCTCTGCCTGCATCTCCAAGTGGCTTGTTTGTTCCAAGAGAAGCAATTTAAAAAATGGCCTTTTCCTACATGTGTCTGAGTGCAAGGTAGTGATCTAATTAGGAGACTGAGGAGGAAGATCTTGGATGTAAAATGATTACCCTTTTTATTGCTTAGTGGAGCAATATCTTTGGTCGTATCCAGGACACCTGACTTGTTCACATTATTCATTTTTACAGTAGCTTCCCCCCTGAACCACAGAGAGTGAGATGGACGTGTTCAGCTGACCTCTAACATAGGATCCAGGACTCCTCCTCAAGGACCCTGTCTTTCTCCATCATGTATACAAAAAGCCCAAAGCAATTTAATTGCTCATCCTGGGTAGAAGGAATCTGGGCTTGGTTTTGGAGTCGGTGCAAGATCGTGGGAACCCTGGCTCCTCAGCCTCGCTCTGGGTCCTGGGGTGTGGGTTAAGCTGAGAACTCTGCTGAGAGTGAAATGTCCTTGTCACTTAACGTACAAGCTCTCCCCTGTGCCTGTGTAAAGGGGGAAAATAAATGTGTTTACAAAGCCCTGAGGAAACTCAGATGGTCAGTAGCA
The DNA here is from genome assembly GCA_013397845.1 of Melanocharis versteri. Classification (NCBI taxonomy): domain Eukaryota; kingdom Metazoa; phylum Chordata; class Aves; order Passeriformes; family Melanocharitidae; genus Melanocharis; species Melanocharis versteri. The sequence goes on along the minus strand of VZTG01005264.1, from coordinate 136,642 downwards.
CTCTCTAACTCGTGGGATCTGATATTGGAAGAGCAGAGGAAGGAGTTCGGCAAATGAGTCTGTGCTTTAGGTGCTCATTCCCTGGCATTTTTCATTCTCATGCAGTGACAGAAGGTTATCCAAACCAGTTTGTTTTGATTTCCTCCTCTTAATGCAGATGTATATAAGACTTGCAGCAGAGTCTTCATGTAAATATTTATTTCACCATATAAATAATGGACCCTTCTAGTTTGTTTATCTGATCAGATCTAGCATGTGAATGAATATGAAATACATACAGTAAAAAATCCATTTTATTCCAGGGTATATGTTCCTGCCAGCACAAGGGCTGGCTTGAAGAAGCTGCTGCCCCTCCAGCTGGGCATTTCTGGCTCTCTTCTGCTTCACCATCCATGAGCATTTTCCATCCTGTTTCCATCAGGACAAGGTTGTGGCTGTGCTCTAATCTTAGTCTTGAGCCAAATGCTTAAAAATAAAAGGCCCCTAAAGTGTGGAGCTGGACCAATGAGGAGTAGTAACCCCGGCACTGATGGGGGGAGCAGAGGGCGGCTGGGACTGCGGGAAGGGATGGGAAAGCCATGGAAATCTGTGCTGGTCAGATGATGCCATGTAGCGTGGCTGACCTTCAGCAGATCCAAGTGGCTGTAAGACTCTTGTGCTCCATCCTGGTTTCCCTGTCTGGCCTTTAAAGCAGCTGCAGTGCTGGGTTTGTGGGATGAGCAGCAGCTGCGGGGGTCAGACCCTGTTGTTCCTCTCCACAGAGCACACCAGGCTTCCAAGGCACCCCTCCTGTAGGTGTGACTCTGTGTGCTTCATTTACATTCAGGGCAGAAACTACTTTATTATGTGTATAGCTCATGATTAAGAACATGTTTTTAGAGGCCAATCTGTTTGTATGCAATAAAACCCACAAGTATCCAAATCTGAAGGCTAAATAAATATCAGTTGCTGTTTAATTCACATATCATACCTTATTAAATTTAAATTGAAATGCAGTTCCCATTTAGAATGCTGAGTTAAAGTGGGACAAAGCCTGCTTTCAGAAAGTTGTTCTTCAATTTTAGATACTTTATGTGTTTCACTTTTTTGTCTCAAAACACCAGGAGGTAATTAAAATCACTTCACAGCTGTTTCTAGAAAACTCCAACTATTGTTGGATTCCATAGAACCATAAAAATGATTTATATGAAGTTGTTTTCATATGTACACAATAGCTATTTTTTTAAAAAAAATGAAAAAGTCTATTCAAATGTGAGTCTGGACAAGATCTTTCTATAAACCAAGGTTCAAGTTGGTTTTGAAATGCTGTTTACAGTGCAGTATGACCCCATGCAGTGATTGTAATTAACAATTCTGAAATTAGTAATTTATATAGCACTAGCAGGCTCTGTGATGCTATTGTGTGATATTCGAAGAAGTAAAGTGAGTCTTTGTATCAGTAATATCAACTTCTTTAATGGCTGATCTTATAAAAGATGCCTATTGCCCGACTATTAGTTAAAAGCAAACCCAAAATACATTCCTAGCAATAAAAGGGCAGAATTAAAGAGATTTAAATCTGTAGCATCTCAATTTGTTTCCATGGAGTTGCTCTGAACGAAAACCAGTGTAACTTGTTCAAAACTGATAAAGTTCCTCTTAAACTAATTCAGATGTCACTCAAGAATATTGCAAAATTTCCACGATGAGAGCCTGAGAAACAAAGGTAATATGAAACTTGTGAGTTTGCAGGCATGCCATGCTTTATTTTAGGAACCAAAGGCAAGCAGTGACTCGCAGGCTGTGTCGGCTGGGTAATCTCTTCAGAAAATGGGCCAGTCCTGCAGCTTGTGAAGTTCAGACCTCACTTCAGCCTAGGTCTAGGCACTCGATGAGTACCCCCACGTTCAGGAAAAGACTTTTTTTGGGTTGCAATGAAGGAAGGAGAGATGAACTCAAGGATTTCAGAGAGCAGCAGATGCATTGAAAGCACTACCCCTATCTTCTACTGAGTGATGGTAAAGCTGTTATCTTCTTTGCTTCTTTTCTTGAATGCCTTACAGCCCAGGATCAACCCTGCTGCAAATTAAATAACAAAACGTTACTGTCATTGCCACACCAAAACCTTGTTCTCTGAGACTTCTTGGAGCCATGTTTGAAGCTGTCCTGGGATTCTCACTTCCGCCCCCAAACCCAGAAATGTTATTAATTTGCTCAACTTTGCACACTCTGAGTCACTCCCTGCAAAACTGGAGGCTCATATATTTTATATATTGTATCTGGTTCCAGATACAAGGGTGATAAGATGATTTACGTTCACAGTAACAAACCAAGTGTTTCTAAATGTAACTGTAGGATTTGTAATTAAACCTGTAATCGATCCTTCAGTTGCAGCCTCTAAATGTGATTGGTTTCTTTTAAGATAATTTTCTATTTTCTGGCCTACTGCTGAAGTTTCCAAAATTTTATGAACTGTGTGGTGACTAATTTTTCTCTCTCTTTCTGTAAAACATACTTCTTTAATGTAAAGCTGGCCTTCTCTGCACATCCTTCTAGTGTTTGAATATAGATTTCCTTTCTAGCCAGTCGTTTTCAGTGACATTATGCAAGACATACATTCTATATAGAGCTGTATCAATGTGAAAGTCTCTGCTGCTATTTGTAATATGATGTTGACCATTTATCATTTTACAAATACCAGCAGGGAACTTCACCTTTTAATTATTTTGGGCTCCTGCTCCTGAGCTTCTCCTGTGTATGTAAATACACTTCTGCTTCTTCACCTTTTTTGTTAAAGGGCAGTCTTTGGTTTCTATTGGCTGAACTTCACATTGGTTGGCCTTAAGGATACTTAAGTATTTGTAGTTTGGTTTTCTCCTGCTTGTCTTGTGGATCGAGACCTAACTCACTTCTTGTGTCCTCTACAGGAGCTTGTGTGCCATGTCAGGGAGGAGAAATCCAGTGTATTTCAGTTGCCCCTGACTGAAACAGTGTGAGAGCTTTACACTGATAAAGAAACTACCTCCCCAGGCTGCTAAATGAGAGAGAAAGTGGACAAAATCCATCTTTATTAACAGTCTTCTGCACTGGCTTTTAAAGAGAACATCAAACCTAATGGGTATGGGCTGAGTAAAAAATGCCTGGGGTTTGACGTGCTGCACAGAGTGCAGGCTGACTCATTGATATTCCATGAAGACATCCTCCACAGGCTGCTGAGTGGCTAATTTTGGCTGAAGCAGGGGCTTAGGCACCTCTAGCAGCTGTCCATTTATGAAGGAGCTGATATTTGTATCAGCCACAGCTAATGGAACATCTTTAAAATATATGAGAAACTGCCCAAAACCAGGAGAGCTTCCTTCTCTCCTGCTTATGATAGAGATTCTTTTGTAGATTGAGGCAGTCACTCCTAGGTAAAACATGAAGGAATTTAGGCAGTTGCCTCACCTGCGAGGTTGGAGTTACTTCCTGCTTGTGTCCTTTCTGCCATTCCATTGAAATTCGCTTTCTCTTTTGGCAGACAAGTGGATAACCACAGCACTGATTCAGACATCTGTCAGCTTTCTTTGCAGGAGCTAAATTTCTCTCCTCTCAGTTAACTGAATACTTCCATCTTCCATTCTGTCCTCTCAGATTCATAGCTCCCAGCAAGTAACTTTTCCTCTTTTGTTTCTGAGCAGGAAATCGGGCTGCGTGTTTCAGAGAAAAATCCTGTCCTCTGCTTGGGAGGAGTGTCCTCCTCGAGCTGTCAATTGTTGGTAAATTACTTCCCTTAGGGGAAAACTCAAGTTGATCCTTTCACCTCAAAAGACAGCAAGGAAAGCCAGAGTTCTGCTGAGGGTTTAATTTTGAGATGTGGGTCTGCTCCTGATGCCTTTACACTGAGCCAAAGCATCCCACAGAATTTGTCTCTTGATCAGGTATCACCAGACCTGTTGCAGTTCCTAAACATTTACTTTGTATGTACTGCTGGAAATAGTATTTAAGGCAGTGATTTTCCTTCTGAAGTCTTTAATTGTGGCCAATCATTTGGTCCTTTTGACACTTCAAGGTCTTTTATTTTCTTGGCTGAAAAAAGTAGAATGAGTGCCCCATTTTTCTTGAAAATTCACAGACTCAGGGAGTCTGACTCATCCTCTTACGAGTGGGTGGAGTTTTTTCTCAGGCTCCATTTTTCTTTCTTTTTGAAGTGCATGCATGTTAATATTGGGTTGAGCTCCATGCCCTGCTGCCTCTCCAGACCCATGGGCAGCCTGTGGAAAACCACTACCTGGCAGCTTCACAGCACGGTGACATATTCAGCTGACCAGCTGGGTGTGGTCCTGCTTGCTCTGGACAGCCTGTCTCATCTGTGCAGGAACCCACCTTTGCAGCCTCAGCGTGCCTGTGCCAGGTGAGTCTGATCATGAGCAGATAAACAGATGAACAAATGTTCTCAAACATCTGCAATACACCCAACTTCACTGTGGGATTAGTCACCTTCTCCAAACTTGGGGTTTAAATCTGTTTGTGGATCCATCTGTGATGGTTGCTGCCTTGGAAGAGGCTCCAATCTCCACCAGAGCATCTAGGAGTTACCAAAGTGAAAAAAATAAAGAGTTTGGAAACATTCTTTCAAACCCAGATAGGTTTTGCAATCAAAAGCAGCAATGCATGGCTCGGATTTCAGATTTGGATGTGTCACCCTCACTGGAGAAAAACAAGTAACACTGAGTAACCAAAATTAAGGATATGATTAATAGGCATTGGCTCCAGTTTATTTTTTTGTTTTTTTTCACCAGGAAGAGGTAATAAAGAAATAGTCATGCTGGGAAGCAGCCTTAGCCTGACTAAAATCCATTCATTGTGGTGAGTTGATGATATGGACATTACATCACCAAGCCCAGTTTTAAAGCCAGCGCTGTCTGCAGGCTTCAGCTGGTAAAATCCTCCATCGTGGCTCTGTTGCTCTGATTTGGGTTTTTACCCTGACAGAGGCTGGGCTAATGGAGTAGATCAAGGAGTCATATCATACTAAATGCAACTGGTAAGGTGAATTATCCACTGAGGACTTAGACTAAGGGTTGTGAAATCCAGCTGGCCAGTGGTCTGCATTTGTGGAGTGATCCTGGGGAAGGGAATTCGCCTTGCACCAGGAGCAAGGCTGGAGGGATGTGCAACTTCTAGAAAGTGGGGCCAGAGGTAAAGAGAATAAAGAGAGCTGATCCCACTCCCCCCACAGCCCCAACTTTAGCTGAAAAGACCATATTCAAAAAGCACAGCTGATCCCTTTAAATGCTTTCACATGTGAAAGTTTCACCATAGCCAGGAGTGATATTTGCTCTTTGGCAGTGTACTGAAGCAATCCAAGACTAATGAAAGCCAAGGGTAACTCTGGCCCAACCTCTCCAAGAGGGCTCTCTATCATCTATGAGGTCTTAAAGCAGTTTTTATTGCTGTATCATGGGATTTGAGAGGTTCTCGGCAGGGGCCTGGCTCTGCTTAGCAGTACTTACCTCAGACTTAGTGATATGGTGTTGGCATTTGTGAGCATCCTTCCCACATCGCTGACACATGGGATCACTTGCTGGTCACTGGTGCCAGGTTGGTATCTCATAAAACATCTGGAATTTGCATTTAGCAAGCAAACAAGCAGCAGAAGAAAGGAGACCATAGAATATAAAATGATTAAGTTTGGACAAGACCTCTAAGATCATCGAGTCCAACTGTAATGTTGCCCAGAATGAGCATGACATCTGGTACAATAAGTGCCATGTCTAGTCTCCCACTTCTGAAGATCTGGAAAAAAGGAATTTGGCCAGCTGAAGGGGACCAGAGCTCAGCTCTGCTGCATCACATTTCTGGGCTTGGCTTCCCTGCATCTTTTTGGCAGGATGACTGCATGATTTATGGATAAAACCCCTCTGTTTTCTTGCCTCTCTGAGCTCTGAGTATGGGCACCTGGAGGTGAAGACTTCTGACCTGGAATCACCTCCTGAAGAGGTACTAATATAATTGGAGCTCTCACTTCAATGAGCTCCCCAAGGACTTATTGACATTTGGAAGTCAAATTACCTATGTGCACTTCATAACATCCAACAGGAGTGAAGTTCAGTGTTTTTATAAGCCTGGGACACAGGGGTAAAAGAGAATACCATGTTGTCCCTTCTAGAGCTCCGAATGACGTGGTGTGGCTTTGATTTATGAAGGTGCTGTAGTCTCATCTATCACTCAGCCACCTCTCACATGTACTATTGACAACTTCAGTGCTCGTTAGTGAGGGAGTAAAGATGCTTGAATATGACATTTTGGCACTCAGCTAAATGAACTCCTTATCACAAACCCTTTGAGGGGTGTAAGGAAGATGCTCCCATTTGGAGGTTTTAATTGCTGCTCTTACATTTTCCAGTTCAGTGTGTTGTGTGGAGGATGAACATGTTGACAGACCAAGAAATCCAAGATGGGAGACAAAGCTAATTTCAGTGTTGGTGTAGCCCTCCCTCAAAACACTGCAGGCTGCTTGCCCTGGCCTTTGTGGGAATGCACAAGGCACTTTTGCTTGGAAATTGTGTGGAGGCAAAACCAGGGAAAATTCCCTGTTGTGAGCAAAAGGAAGTCTTTGAAGTGAACACTTGGTCAGAATATATGCCTTGACCCCATTTCTCTTTTTTCAGGGCTAGAAAAATATGACTGTTTCCAAGAGAACAGCTCAGGTCTTACCATGGGGAAAATGAGAAGAGTATTTGGATTTACCATGTGGGAGCCTATTGCCAGTAGAGTTTAACTGGATCTTCTAACATGGATACCTCAGATGACTTTCTGCCACTCCTGCATTCACCAGATTCTGGTGTTCATTAGGGTCTGGAGGCCAGGGAAAACAGTAAGACTTGCCTAAATTGTGAGTGTTTGCAGCAAGAGCCAAGGAAATGGAACACTACAAGAAACCTCCACAGTGCTACATTGAAGTCACGCTGGCAGCCACTTAAAAGCAGTCAGAGATTGCTTGAAATCTTCAGTAATGACCTGGATAATGGGACAGAGTTTGTAGGTGGTACCAAATTGGGCAGGACAGTTGTTACAGCTTAACTGCAATACTGAAGAGTCCAGTTTGGGGTTCTCCAGGTAAAGAGAGATGATGGAAAACTGGAGCAAATCCACTGAAAATCCACCAAGCTGGTCGGGGGCCTGGAGCACACAGCATATGGGGGAATGCTGAGGGACACAGGGTTGTTCAGTTTCCTGACGTGAAAGCTTGGGGTGGGATCTTATATCTGTTTTTTACTAAGAAATAGGTGGTTCTACAGAAGACTCTTTTTGGAAACACACAGAAGAAAACAGCAGATGAGCACCAAAAGCAATGAACACGAGTTGCAGAAATAGAAACCTGATTACATACAAGGAAAAAATTCTTCACCTGGAGAGGGGCTTAGCCCAGGATCAAGTGTCCAAGGAGTTTGGGAAACATTTCTCTGTGGAGATTTTCAAAACTTGCCTGGGCGAATTCCTGATCAACCTGATGTAACATCAAAGCTGGCTGTTCTTTGGGCAGGAGGTTGGAGTGGATGGGCTCCAGATATTGCTTTCAGCTAAATTACTGGATGGTTTATGTGCCGCAGTCTCAGCAGGCGACATTTCCCCGTGGATATATTTTTTCATCCAATGGTTTCCAAAAAGTCAGTGTAAAAAAGGCTTTTACAATCTTGATGCCCTACTTACTATGCAAGGGGCTTTCATCTTCACCTGTAATTGAAGCATAGAGAGTTCCTTCTACTCTTCTGCTCATTTTGGCTGGTGCAGGTTGAGCTGGAGCAGCCGGGCAGTTGGAGAGTTGAGGGCTTCACTGCGGATATTTGTGACTATGGTGGCCTGGTCTGTGCACAAAGAAGTTGGGTATCTAGGGTTTCATGTATACTGGTAAATGCGTAGTATCAGGGGCACAGGTACTGGAAATAGATCTGTACTGTGAAACTGTAGCATGGTCCATGGCATGTTTTTTTGCCTTGGCCCAGATAACTCTCCTAAGCAGTCCAGAAGGTCATAGAATTCTGGAATGGTTTGGGTTGGAAGGGTCCTTAAAGATCATCTTGTTCCAACCCCCCCGCCCCCCCCCCCCCATGGGCAGGAGCACCTTCCACTAGCCCAGGTTGCTCAAAGCCTCAAAAATACAGTGGGGGCCTTCTGCAAATTGAATATCAGGACTAGCCCTGTTATATCTCAGGCTGTATTACCTGTTTGGTGTAATGGTAGTTGGCAAAATCCTTCTAAGGTACAGGGTAGCACTTAAAGGGAATAAAGGTGTGTCCATAATTTAGCCCTCTTTGGTTTCCTGGTACAGATGCTGCTGAAGTCAATTTGGATGGAGACCATGGCCTGCTCAGAACTGAGTGGTAGGAAGGAGGTCATCAGCACCAGGACATGACTAGTGATGGCTAGAAAAGCTTTCAATGTTAGTGTGAGGGTATATGACAAATAAAACTCCTAGAAGTATTTTCAGTCTGATGCATCTACGGCTTTGGCACCTGAAGAATCAATTCAGTCTGTTAAGGTGGAGACCAGAGTCTGTAGTTCATTAGTGCATACATATTCCTACATGAGGAACGTCCCAAAGACTGCCCATCCCTGGGGATGTTGGATGCAAAAGCCTTGTTGTGCCTCTCACAGGACCAGTAATGGGTAATTCCCCACACTCTCATGGACACAGTACGTTCCTGTGCCAGAGGGCAAGGCCCCTGAGCAGAGAGCTGGGGGATGTTCTCTGTTTTGTGTGAGAACAATAACAAATAAAAAGAATAGGCACCCTCCCTGAAATCCTCTGCAGCGCTTAGATTTGATGAATTTCTCTAACTGGACATTTGCAAAAAGACAATGAATCAGGCTTGCTGCATGCCAGATGCTTCCACTGGAACCTCTGACACCCATTGGATCAGAAATCCCCTGAGGAAGTGTGGGTGGTTCAGTATGAAAATGTTCGTGTAGAGCCTTCTTCTTTTGTCATTTGCAGCATGTGAAATAAAATGCTGCCTTTGATTTGAGAAAAAAGACACGTTACCCTCTAGGCTTGGTTTTCTGTGGCTTTCCTGTGCCTCTCATGACTTTTTTTGTTATGCTGGTTCTAGCACTCAATACCTTTTGAGGTATTTTTCCTTTTCCTGCCTCCTTATTAGTGACCTAAAGGGGTTTGTATTCCATTCTCTGTAGTTGTCTTGTTCCTTTTAGCAACAATTTGATGTTGAAGAAATCTCTCCTTGTGAGTTTCCCCCTGAACTTGGTCCTGGCTGGACAGTGAAAACAAACTGTCAGTCTTGCACCTAGAAGCTCAAGACCTTGTCTGTGCAAATTGTTCTCAACCTAGGTAAGAAAACAGGCAAAACCACCTGGTAGAGGAAAATACTTGGGAAAATGCTTACTTTTGGAACTTCCCATACTCTAAATTTCTGATATGAGAAATGTTTCTACTTGCAGGGAATTAATGTGATTAAAACAATATTTCTACTTATATGGTAGATGATAATATTATAATGATTACACCTCATAGTAATTTTCATTAGATTTAGAAATACAACATCTAAGAGCAGACAGGGACACTGATCACCTTTGTCTTCAACAGGGGCCAGAGGGGGGGATTTGGGACATTTCTTGTGGGTGTTACAAAGATGAAACACCTTTTATTCTCAGCCTTCTTTGTATGGATGTAGGGGGTGATCTCTGATTCTTCAGTGTTCTTTTAATTTATTAGAGGTGTGTTAGAGTAAGATACACCTTCCCATGTAAACACAAAGGTTTTTAAATATGGAAATCTTGTATGTACTCTCACAGTCTGCATGTGGTAAATTATTTTTAGGCAATTTCTGTTGTGAATGGATAAATATTCACAGGTATTGTTTTTCTCTTTTAGAGTGTCAGTCAGCTACTGCTCTCCAGCTCATGATCAAGCGCTGCCATGGGAAAAGAAGTTGCAGCATATATGCCAGCACCTATGAATTTGGAGATCCTTGTTACCCAGGCATCCAAAAGCATCTTAATGTCATCTACACCTGTGGTAAGCTACAAAATTCTCTTGCTCTCACTGGGGTTTATGTTTGTTGAGCAGCAGTGTGTGATGAATAAGATGCAAAATGTTGTTGAACTTCCAGTTGGCTCACAGTGATTCTTATTTGGTCAACAAGGGAAAGCTTTGGATCACCAGAGGGTTTAAATTCTGTCACTTTTTGTACTCATTGGCTTGAGAGAAAAAGCAAAAAATGTGGAAATGGTATTTTATTAACCCATTCAGCTGCTTCTTCAAGGCAGGAAAATCTGGCAGTGAAGTCAATCTGCTCAGTGGATATTTACACACTCACTGTTGGCATCCTGCAGCAAAGCTGTGGTTATTAGTAGGATCCTTATTACTTTGTTCTGTATTTATTTCATTTTGTACCACAGAATCGGGTGATTACCAATCCATACTCATCCACTGTGTTAGTAGAAAATCACTCCCAAAATCTTCAGGTAAACATTGCAACAATTTTTCTAACAAAATGCTGTTATTTAAAAAAAACCCAAATAAACAATTGGTGCTCTCAGTTGGGAGCTTAAGTCATAGCATGGAGCAGACACTGTGCTCTTACCTGACTAGTCATCTCATTTTGCAACAGAGGAAAAATTGTTCCTGTCTTAGCCCTGTAGTATAAAAACAACATCTGTCTTCTTACTGTGATGACATTTTGGTCATTTGTAGCTGACATATATGAAAATATTTCCTTCAGGGTTTTGCTTACGTAGTTGTTGCTAGGATCAGCTCAGTCTCTCTCTCTGTGTTCCTTTCTGCATCCATCTGGAAGTGGAAATTTTGGTGCTGTAGTGAATGTGCTGAGCAGACAGTGGGACATGTAGGGAAGGAGAAGATCTCTGTGCCCTCAGACAGCAATGGGTTTGTGGGTCACTCTGTAATGCACTCTGTTTAACTGCAGCATGCTGAGTGTGACAGAAAGCATTTGAGATGGAGTCAATATAACATTTTGTGTGGTGGCTACAGCATGGTGGATGTGCAGCACCCTGAGGAGCAGAGACATTGCTGCAGGAGCATCAGGCTCTCAGCTCGTCTGGCTGGTGTTTCACTTGGCAGGAGCGGCAGGAAGGTTGGGTTTTGTTTGAAGTGATGCAGCAAGAAGTAGCAAGGCTATCCATGCAAAGCCCTGTGAATTTGCTAGTCAGGAAGGTGATGTTTTTATATCACTTTTCTCATAAAAAGACTGGAGAGAAGCTTATCCTCATGGGATTTGACAGAAACGAAGGCAATGTAGCAGGAGAAACAGGAGCTCCATCCCTCAAAAATCCAGGAAAAACAAACAGAGCTCCATGATGTATTTCCAAGAGGATTTCTCCTTCAAAGGCCTCCACAACATTATTCTGGCATTGCGGTCCTGGTCTCAAAGTCCACTATAAAAGTCACTAACGATCTCTTAATCTGACCTTAACTCTCTAGTCCAAGCCTAACTGCATCAGGAAATGAGTCAGGACTGAGAGCACAAAATGGCATGTTTTGCTTTTCCGTGGGTGAAATCTGCCTCATCCTTTGAAGGTGGCCATGGCTCCTTTTCAAAACCATGATCTCAGACATGTCTCTAAGATGGATTTTGTGATCAACAGACACATATTTCTTGTCTCAAAGAGCAAAGTCATTCAAAATGTGAAAATGAAATAAACAAGAAACCACATTCCAGTTCCATGTGCTTGTGCCAGACAGGAGTAACTCCCAGAATTCTTTTAGAAGAAATGATAAAACCAAACAATTTGATATTCTTATGGCCTAGAGAATGATAGCAGCGTAGAAAACCTCCTGCTGGCTGTCTCTTTGTTTCAGGTTTCCATAAGCTGCACACATTATGGCTCCTGGTGCAGTGCTCTCCTGCTTTCACCAAACCTGTGGGAGTGAAAAGGGACAGGCTGTGACAAATGGACGTGACTGCACTTCCATATGGCCTTTATCTCAACACATATCCCTGTTTCCCACCTCTGGCACTTGGAAACACGTTGTCCCTTGCTGCTGTTTCCTGGAGATCAGTGAAAGATGCAGTGACCCTGGCATAGCTTGGGAAATGTGACGGGTGTACAAATGGGTTTCTCTGAGCATCACTTCGACCTTCTTGTTGCTGCTTCAAGTAGGTGACCCCCTCACTCTCTGAGACCAGGCAGTGCAGTCGGTCTGGTCCTCTCTGTCACTCCCTGTCAGCCAGACTGTGGCAGAAATGTCCTGCCATGTGTCCTTGGCCAGTGTTACTGACCTGCTGTGCTGCTTCAGAAGAGGTGGCGAGAGCAAGAACAGTGATGGATGTGGCTGTGTGGGTGGGAGAGTCTTCATGCAGACATTTCCCTTGTGAGGAACTTCAGTAACTGTGGGGACAGAGCAGCTGAACTCTGCTTTTGGTGCTAAAGCATGGGAAGGACTGGAAAGAGACCAATATGCCTTCTTCTGATAGCAACTCATGAAGAAAAATCTGCTGAGGAAGTAATTTATGAGGTGGCAAAGGTAATATTAAGTGAAAGCTCATGAGCTGTTAGCAGAAATCACAGCTGAGATGGACCCTGTGGCAGGCTGGTGATGTTTGTGTAGACCAATGCCTGGGGAAGAGCTGGTGAGGTGTCTTGTCTCCCAGTCCTGGCAGGAGAACATCTGCAAGGTCTCTCAGGTCATCATGTCCACGCTGTTCTTCTCTAGCTTGACAGCAGGAGCTGGGCCCTATTCCAGATCTCCAAGAGGTGAATGGATGAGGCAACACCTTTGCTTTCTTTAAGCCATATCCATATTTCTTGAAGGGTCATTCCTCTAGCTTCCATGTTTTATTGGACATGAGAATTCCTGCCAGACACACAAAATTTTGCTGATGAATCTGTTCTTAAATAAAGGTGTAATCTAACTTTTTGCCCGGCTGTATATTTTTGAAATATTGGTTGTATTTACTCCAGCCAGTGGGAATGTCTCAAGTCAGCAGTTTCCCATATCAAGTTATACCCTTTGCATCATGGGTTCAAGGCCTGTTGGCATCCCTTAGCTGAGAGGGAAACGTCACCAGTTCGTGTGTATGTACGAGATGATTGAAGCAAACAAGTACCCAGCTGCCTGGTGTGATAGAGATCTCTTGTGTGCATTAGGTCCCATTAGCCTAGCCAAGGAAACAGATGAAAAATCCTTCAATGTGAAAACATTCCAAACCTGAACCTTGGCAGGAGCTGGAATATGAAAATTTGGCCCAAAGCCAGATTCAGCTAATGGAATGGTGTGGAAAGTGGGATTTTCTAGTATGTGGGTCCTGCACTAATAAATACATTAATTATTTTTTCAAAAGGAAAAGGCAAGTTCATTCTGGGGAGCACATAAGGCATGGTGAGGTTGAGTTCTGAGTGTGGCAGCTGTAATAGAGGCAGATTTAAAAATTTTAGCTCTGCCTTTTCTTTAAAATGCGTGAGAATCTTAGAGGAGAAAAGAAAATAAAAAAGCATTAGTGCAACTGAGAAAAATAATGCAATAAAAACTTACTAGAAGTTTTTCTCTCCTTTTTTCCTCTTCCCCCAAACATCTTCCTTTGTCTCTGTCTTTCTTTGGTATAAAACATTGTATTTGTAGTATCTGTGTGTAGCTTGATAGTGGCTTTGTACTTACTGATAAAACTTACTGTGCTCAAGACCTTTTAATTTTCTTAATTGTCCAGTTATTAACTTCAAAGGCTCCCTTTAATTCTCTATATCTCTTTCCTCTCTGGTTTGCTCGACTTTTTTTTTTTGGCCTGTGCTGAAGTCCTAACTGAGCACTGCACTAAAACCTGTGGATTTTTTTCACACACACAGTGCCACTTGGACTCAAGGAAGCATTGAAGTGTGTGCTTTATTTTAAGACCTATGGAGAATTACCATGAAAGTTAAATATTTTCTCAAATCCTTTGTTGAGTGGGGATGAGGGGCTTTTCTGTGTGTGAAATGAAACTTTAATCTGAGCACTGAAAGTCAAGAGAGCCATTCAGAGTGTCCACTGTCCCCAGTGCCTCCCTGTGCAGTCCATGGAGGCTGCAAATGTAAAACCTCTGCTAAGGACCTGCTGTTCTGCAAATGCAGGCATCCATCAGAAATGGCTTGATGAGAATAAAAGAGAAAAAAAGGGGGGGGAATTGTGAATTTCTTTGTGTCTAGATGTGTTTCAGTGGGTTGGTTATCAGTCCTGATAACTGGTGACGTTTTAGTGCTGCGGTTGGACATGTGCTGAACAAAATGGAGGAAATATGGCCTTGGATGTGTTTTTGATGTGAATATCTGTCGTACATTTAGATGTGTGCGTGCCTCCTGCTTGATTCATGCTCGCCAGGAAGGGGTCATTGGGCTGAGAGCTAATGAACTGCCATGGTAACTCATAAATTGCTTGGAAAATCCTGCAGTTCTGCCACATTAATAATCCTGCCATCCTGCTTTATGAGGCAATAAGCTGAGTCCCAGGGGCCAAGTGCTTCACGTCCCAATGAGAGAACTGTGCAGGTAAAGAACAAAGCCTGAGCACGGGGGCAGCAGCTACTGTTGCTTTGGGGTGTCTGGTGCTGCTGGGAGACCAAACGGGGTCAAGGAGAGGTGGCTGAGGTGCTCTGGGCGATGGGGGTATGCTGACCTTTGCTTTCTCTGGGTGCTTGGGAAAGCAGCCTGGCTTTCTCTCAAATGTTGTGTTTAAATAAATGTTCTTTCAAGCTGGACTAGAGGCAGGGTCCGTGTTGAACAAGGCAGCTCTAAGGTGATTGCCCTCTTGATGATGATGAGGAGGGAGGCAAAAAAGCTGCACAAATTCTCTCCTGTCATCTCAAAGGGACTGTGCTCTGGTCCATTAGCTCCTGTGCAGTAAATCTATCAATGCCTCAGGCTGGATGAATGTAATGGTTCCTTTTGCTCTTAAAATTTATGAATTCATGAATGTAGAAAATGTATTTTTATCACTGCAAACGTGCTTTCTGTCGCAATAAAACTCAATTCCAAGATCTACAAAAAATAGAAAAGAAGCAATTCCAGACTTCCAGGAAAAAACAAAAGCCTTTTACACCCTTTTGAAACAGGGCAATGCAGGCAGGGTCTTGCTAGAGAAAGGCAGACGCAGAACGTGTAATGCAGATTTTCTTTCTTCAAACGTTGAAATAAAATTGCTGTTTACAAACAAATAAACCTTGTTGGCAATCTAGCTCTAGGGATGTTCCACTGAATGTATAATGTCTGATAATGTTTGTTTAGCTGGGCTTCTTGTATAATGCTGTGAAACAGAACTCACAGACATGAAGATTTGAAATTCATGGCCACGTAGGTTTGACCTACCAAATAAATAAAGAAGAGAATAATGATATGATATAGTTCCATGTGGCTACTTTCATTGTCAAGACACTGCATCCAGAGGTAGTTTAGGACATCTATTCAAATCCTTTCTCTTATTTTCCTGAGTTAATAGAAGTTTGTCCAGTATTTTTTGTATCAAGCCTATGCTTCTCTTCAAGCTATAGAGTATTTTTAAAAAAGCTATCCAGTCCTCATGTAATGACTACAAATATTGAAAAATTCATGAAGCGGGATTCATCTGACCAAGTGTAGAAATATAAGCCATAGAGATTTATAGTGTAGACATTCCCATCTGAGAAAAATTCCTTTTACAGGTAATATGGAGAAGCAGCTGCTTTTGAGGCACAAATCATCTCATCCTGAAGTAAGTGCCTGAAAGAGATGAACTGCATATTTGAAGTGACAGTTCTCCTGCACTGACTGTAAAGGGGGCTCCTGGTGCTTAGCTGACATATTGTTATCTACACGTAGAGCCTCTACAATGCAGATATCTACATCTGCATCCACCCATCCCTGGAAGTGTTCAAGGCCAGGTTGGATGGGGCTTTGAGCAACCTGCTCTAGTGGAAGGTGTCCCTGCCCATGGTGAGGGTGGGTTGGAACAAGATGAACATTAAGGTCCCTTCTTACCCAAACCATTCTGTGATTCCATTGTTTTATGATCTGGTTAGATGTTTTCAACCACTGTGTTCTTATGCAAATGTTTATTTTGGTCAAAATTATCATTCCTACGTAATGATAATACCAATGTTTTCTCCTTATATTCTTTGGTTTCCACTCCCACTGTTTGATAGATCTCCAGCTGGTGTTATGGGAGAGGGGGCAGAGTAGATTTTCACTGGTGATGTAACATCTTCTTACCAGTTTCTGCAAGCAAATGGACTTGTTGAACCTGCTTCCAGACTTCTGCCCATTTCCATCCAGGTGAAGGAAAAGCAAGGAGCTTGTTTTCCTTTCAGAAACTTAGACCTCACGTTCAGAATTAGTCATACTTCACAGAACCTGTTAAAAAAGCAGTGGCAGTGTAGCTAAAGACTGCACCATGGTGGGTGACCAGATAATGCAAGGCTGGCATTTTCTGACTTCTGAGGCTGTGATTTTATCACCTTTGATGATGACTTAACAATTTTTGTGGATGCAGTTTTTCCTGCATCTCAGAGAGAAGCAAAGAGGAAACCTCTCAGTCAGTGAGACTCATAATTTCGATTCATGGCACAGATCTGTTGGTGTTCATGGATTACCTGAGGGTAAAGGCAAGATGCCATCTCTTTTGCTGGCCAGTGCTGAAATGAGTGGGGCACATGCTTTATTAATGGGCTTGGAGGTACCTGCTCGTAACAGGCTGTAGCAGCTCTGGCATCCTGCACCAAGGAGGAACATGCTACAGGGACAAAGAGCTGTTTATATTTAACATTAGTGATTGCACTGGGATGTAAAACATGGCATGAACAGCCTCATTAGTTTTAAGATGAAGCTTGGTAAATCAGGCAGTTGGAAAGTGTCATTGTGCTGCTCCTGTTTGTCTTTGCTTACTGTACAGCTCACTGTAGCTTGATATGAATCAACCCAGGAGAGTCCGAACACGCCTGGCCTGGCTGGCCCAGACAGCAACTCTTCATTACCAGGGCAGAATGAGCCTGTGTCTGACACAGATTGGGGTAAATAAATATTCTGAGGAAGCAGAGCTCTGCATCTCAGGTGGAGGAGGAACAGGTAATGCTGTCACCTCAAGGGAAAGGCTTGAAACCCCTTTGATTCCTGCAAAGAAGAAATGGAGGCTTGGAGATAAAAATCATTGCCTTGGGGATGGGGAGGAAGGAAGATGGGGCTGGAGGAAGCAGAGAGGGACTTCAAAGGACACTTTTTATGATGATCCTAAGCAGAATGAGCTGTAAGGCAAGTGCTACCTTACAATTAGGCAAGGTTTTCAAGCCTGCTGCTGTGGTCCATCAACTCTGGGAGAGATAGAGAGCTTCTGCTATGGAGAGTCCCATAAACAGTTAGCTGAAGTACTCTGCAGCCCCTGACCTCCACTGTTCATAAGGTGTGTGCACCTGAGACCTTTATTTCTTTTATCACTATGTTTTGTATGTTTTGTTTTGTTTTGTTGTGTTGTGTTTTAGTTGGTAAGGACTATGGCCCAAAAGTCACAGGGGAAGACTGCAGGGAAGGGTGCTCGGTCTCTTGCAGTGGAATGGTGATGGGAAGGATGCAGGTGGGACTTCTGTTTTTCATTCTGGTATTATTAATATATTTTAAAAATTTAGAAATGTAAGAAATGTTTTGTAATGGACCTGTAATTTCTACTGTAATAATTTGTAATGGTAAACTGTAATATAACCAATATTTTATGGTGGCTGACACAACTTCGAAGTTACTAAACAGATTTTCTCATTGTATGATTTCCTCTGGCATAAATATGTCCAAATCCTTGAGGCTGAACAATAATCTGCAATCTAGAGAAGCGATTTCAGGCCTGGGGTGGATCTGGAGGGTTCTGCCTGGCTGTCCTGACACCTCCACCTTTGAATAGGAGGGGTCCACCCTCAATATTACTTGTGATCCATCCATGATTTCACCCCAGAAAAGCAGACCTACCTGAGAATGATTGCACAAGATGACATCTGAATGTCATATGTCTAAAGGAAATCTTTCAGGAACTCTGGAGAGAGAGACGTGGAGCAGAATTAAAGTTACGTGGGTTATCTATGTGATGATTTTTTTTTCTGTAAGCTTAACCTTGCTGTAGACTTTCTATTCTTTGTCATATTGATGCCCTTGATGGTGTTTTAAAAATTCTGACTGTGAGTAAGTGATAGATATTTATAATTTTAATGCCACAGGTTTATTTTTTTTACCTGGGAACCTCATTGAAAAGCCTCATAAATAGGGTTACTGTTGTGTCTGCATGCCTGTTAAGACCTGTGCAGCTTTCAAATATAGTAATTAACAGTAATGATGGCAGGTATGAGACTTCTTTACTGGTGAAGAGGTTGGCAGCCCGTCTGCCAGCCCTTTTCAAGCAGGAGACTGCAGGCTGCAGCCAGAGGAATGTCTCAGCAATGAATGGCTGACCTTTGATTCAGTGATCACCCTAACTCCTCCTAATTGAGGTTAATGCCAGAAGCATTGACACCTTGGTGCTCACTCATTAGTGCCTGGAGGCTGCTGGAGATTGCTGCCAGCTCAGTGAAACACTCATTAGATTAAATTTAAAGGGAGCGTTTGACACCATGACCAATTAAGATATATTTGCATTAATATATATTTGTCTTCCCTTTTTAAAAACGTAGCAAGACAAGGTCATTTCCTTGCATCCTTAATAGAAGGATTCACAGCTGGTGCCCTTCTTCCAGCATGTGCACACTTCTCTGCTGTGCACCTACCTCTGCCCTGTTGGTTTCTAGCTGCTCTCTCTCCACTTTAATGCGAAACAAACAGGAAATCATCTGCGATTTGGAAAATGAAAATTTGAAAAATCTGTTCCTGACCGTGAAAAGAGAATTCGAAGACCTGGACAGAGAGAAGAAAAAAAAAGTAGCAATTTTTTGAAAGTCACCAAAGATGCAAATATACATGACCTCTGTGGTGGTGTCTCGGTACAACTGAGGTCTGTGAGCTGTTGCTGTAATAGAAAATCAATGTAATAGGCACTCAGGGGTGTCTATAGCACATTTATGAGAGCTACATGGGCATGGGTACATTTTCAGGATGTGGTTTACTGGTGAACTTGTCCGGATTAACGGCTGTACTCGATGATCTTAGAGCCTTTTCCAACCTAAAGGGTTCTATGATTCTATGATCAAACGTGTAATTTAATTGCTGTGAAGTGCACTAATGATTCTATGAGTGTTGCCACACCTACAGGCTTCAGCAAAGGTTGTTGTGCAATGCACTCACTTGCTGAAAAGCATTTCCTGCTATGGGTGATGTCACATAGGCAGGGCCAGCCTGACTTTGGGAGAAAGTGCTAGTCTCATTTTGGGTGTGGAGACAACATTTACACAGGGGTTTGTGTCACGGCAGCTGAACCGAAGAACTATCAGCTCTCTTATCAATGTCTATTCTGTGCTGGCTTCCTTAGATCAGTAGGTACATGCTTTGCTCTCCAGGTGGAATTCTCACCATGCAGTATTTCCTGCCCAATCTTTGATTATATGAAACGAAAAGAAAACAGTAGGATATTGCAGGTTAATTTCTAATTTATTGCTGTTTTGAACCTGAGGTGTGGCTCTCCGTGGTCAAACCACTAGTCCTGTGTGGCCTTATATGAATTATGTGATTTATAACAGCTGAGTGATGACCAGCCCAGGTCTCTTTAGTGTCCCTAAAAAGCATTTCCCTTATTCTGGTTCAAGTTCTTGTTTGGGAGAGGCCAAATAATGGTAAGGTGTAGAGACTGACATTTATGTGTCTTCTCACTACCTGTGAACAAACCCAGCCCTATTTCATCCTTCAGTAGTATGAAAGAATTCCAGGGAATCACTCTTTCCTCTCACTTTGGACGTTTTCTTGCATTTCTGCTTGATCTCTGAGGCCCAAGGCACGGACATTTTATCTTCTGTTTGTATGGAAGTTTTGGAATGGGCTTTTACAGTCTTGGTATCTGGTCGTCTCTGCGCTGGTGCTTAGAGATGAGGATGCCAGTGAGGCATTTAAGAGTAGACACCACCCAGAAGCTCCTTAGGTAATGCCTGCTCAGCACAGATGACCTTTGGGGGGCACCCCGCCCTACAGTGGGGGGGAGATTGCCATGGACGTCTTGTTCTTCAGGTAACTTTCCTTGGCATTCATCTGGCACTTGCATTTCCGACCTCCTTTTCACGACCTCCATTTATTCAAAATACCCACACCCAAACAGTTAATGCCCCTTCAGACAGACACTTCAAATACTGTTGTCAGTGGCTGCTTTTCATGTCCTGTTTTAGTCACTGTTTAGCTAAGCCATTCATGTTCAGCTCCTTTAATCTTCCCTCGTAAATCAACCTGCCCAGCCACTCAATTGTCTTTTTGTTGCTCTTTTCCACAATTACCTGTATCTTTTAACAAACACTGAACAGGCTTATGATTATTTTCTCCCTGGGGCCCAGCAGAGACTTAAAATCTCTTTGCCATATATTAGCCATGACTGTTGTTTCAGCATCCGGCAGGAGCAGCACCACTACCCAGGGAGAAAAGCTGACTCTCTCTGGAGTTTCAGTCTTAAGTATCCTCCTGCTCAGTATTTCACTTATTATCCCTCATTTAGGTGAACTGAGCCAAAGAATGTAGGAATTTCTGAATGTCAGAGTAGGGAAGCATTTCTGTATGGGGAAAACAGGCTCATGGGGAACAGTATCAGGATCCTTTGCTGGCTGGTTGTGCTTCCAGCTTTACTGACACTCAGGCCTGGGGTCTTAAGGATGACTGATACTGCATAGTGTAAACAACGAAGCAAATCCTACTAGATCCCTTCCAAAGATATTTAACTAAATTCCTAACCCATGAGCCCACCCTGGCCCATCTCTTATCTTTGAAAGCCATCTCACAGCTGCCTGCAAAGACTCTGGAGGCTGGTTAATCCCAGCAGATGGACCTTGGTGTCGGTGCCTCGAGGGGAAGGAGCAAGGGAGGGAGGGCAGAGTCTTGGAGGCCTCTTAATGGGTGTCACTCCATTTTGGTTCAAGCCAAAGCCTCAGGGAGAGGCAGAAAGCTGGTATGCGGCTCCATCTGCAGTCCAACAAACCTGTTTTGGGTCAAAATTTGCCCCAGCCTGGATGCTCATAGCTTGCAGGGACCTGGGGAGTACGTATCAAGGACCAACCTGTAAAAGGGGATTGCACTATTTAGTCCCTGGATCATATGTATTTGCTTCAAGCTTTGATGAAATTCTCAAGGTATTTTCCTTAGGAAAAAAAATTCCTCTTGGAATGGACAAGAAATGCCTTTTTTAAAAGGGTCCATGAAAAATTAGAAAAAAAATTAGCAACTTACAAAAAGGCAACCCCCTACTACATCTCTTCCCCAGGCGTGGTAGTCAGCGTGGCCGAGCTGAGGGGCACTGGCCTAAGGGAGAGAGGTTTTCTGCTTAACCCTGATCAATCATCAGCTCTTTGGGCAGTCACTGGGCTTCCTCCTGCCTGGTGTGGTTAGACCCTGGGGCTGTTTGCTCAGCATCTGGCAGGAGAGAGCAGCAGCCTCCCCACCTCCCTGGGGTTTTGGTTTATGCATTGAGTGCAGACATGATCACACAGATGTGAGGAGTCTCTGCTTTCAGTGCCTACAGTTGCTGTTGAACTTTATTGACATGAAGTTTTGGAACGGTCAGGTGTTAAAGTCCTGCCTGAAGTGTCCATTGCTGTCATGATAATTCACTCAGTCATGAATTCAATGGCTGTCTCACATTTATCTTACTTTTTTTGGTGTCATTTCTTATTGTTATAATTCTTATTACTATGAAAAATGACTAATATTAAATTATATTCCTCTCTATTTTTTTTCCCCAGTGAAAAAACCCAAATCATTAGGGATATAGCTCAGAATTACATACTAACAAACATTTTTTAATGTTCTGTGCATTGATCAAAGGGTCTGACTACTGCTGCATGAAAGCTGTACCTGATTCCCACAGGGAGGAAAGGCAGATTTTCTCCTCTGTGCTGTTAGAGATGATCAAAACCTTCTGCAGATGCCTTGGGTATCAGTGCAGAATGAAGTATAGGATGTTGGTGCAATGTTGTGGCTCTCTTTTGGGAGGATTGAGCCACCTAGTAAATTGGAGTTGGAACACGTGTAATGAAAATTTTCTGTCAGATATTACTTAGCTTGTTACAGTACTAACAAACAAATGGATTTTCTTTCCTTCCTCACCTCATAATTCTTTGTCCTTTAAGTTGTGCCTGATTAAATATGAGGGTACCTCTGACAGTACATAAAATTAAATGGGGAAGGCACAGATACTTGTTTGTGCTTTCTGTTTTTCTTTCCTTCCTGTTCCTGTTCAGCATTGTCAGGGTAGTGATTTTCTCTTAAGCAACACTTAGGCCTATGCATATGTTTGCATTTAATTTCCAGATGGGGAGGCAGGCCTCTAATAACAGTGTGAGCTGCTGCTCTATGAATCTGGTTGACTGACTGACTTACCTTGCTTTTGCAGCTGGCCAAGAAACTGCACCCCACACCTGGGGTGCCGACACACTCGTGGCTGAGCCAGGCTTTTGGACTCTCAAGCCAGACTGGTGCAAAAAATGATTTACCTGTCCCAGGCTGCAAAAAGGTTCACCAGCTCTTTACATACGTGGGGCTCTTGAACCCAGGATCATACAAACTGCTTTACTTCCTGGCATGACTGCTCTTCGTAAATGTGTTTCCCAAAGTCTTGGGCAGATTTTATTCAAGGAAATGTATTTAACCATTTGCATTGACCTTTTGGTTATGGCAAAAATATTTTCCTATGTAGAGAGACTTGTAAGGATCCCTCTGTTTCTCTGTAAGTAAGTGCTCCTCTGCAGACTTCCTGAAGGGATTTCTGTGTCTCTGTGTCTCAGGGGTCTCATCCTGGCTTGGAGAGTTGTGTTTTCCTGGGGGACCTTACTTATCAAGTTGCAGGTCTCAGTGTAGCTGGGTCCAACCCACTGTGAAGTTCAAGACAAAAGGTTTGGACTAGCAACCTGGAGTGTAAGTAGAAGGTTGGAGTACTGAATGCGCAGACATATTGATCTGAATAGGAATGCATTTGCAAATAGGTGTGTTATTAAACACGCCCTAATGCTGACCAGATGTAGCTGTCTGCGGTATAATCAGCTACATGTGGACTAGATACGTTGGCCTCCCTTTGTAGTCAGTATATGAAAAGAAAAAGGCACTTCTAGGTTGCAGTTCATCTCATTTTCAAGTAGGTATCTCAGGTGCCCCTTACAAGTGCTTGTTTCTCTCTTCCATTTTTAAAGGGACCTGTGGTGACTGGACCAGATGTGAATATCTGCATTGTTGACATCTGAAGTTAGGCCAGATAGTTCTTATCTTGAATGTTTTCTAGAAAATTATCTATTTTCAATAACTATTTGTCATTGCTTTCCTAAGTCTTCAGACCTCATGATGTCTAAATTAACTTCAAGCACATTGTTGATTGCAATTTTACTAAATTGCTTCAAATAATTTCTTTTTTTAAAACTTATTAGTCTTTGGCAGTTTCATGTCTTATTACCAGAAAAGTAGAAAATTAGTACATAGTTAAATAATATCTGCTTTGTGTAAATAACATCTCTTCTGAAGAGTTCTTAGCCTTCAGTGGGTTTGAACCCTGTTTTGCAGGATGGGACTCAGGTTTTGATTCTGATTCTGCATGTAGCTGTCCAGAGGTTTCACAGTTCTTGCTGTAGCCAAGGAAATTTGTTTTTGTACTGGCTAGATATGTAGAGCTCAGTAGCCCATATATACACATAAAGTGATATTTTAGACAATTTGGTTTATTTATAGATCCTGCCTAATATTTGCACAATCTGTCTTTGACGTTTCAGCCTAGGGCCTTTCAAAAGCACTCAACAGTCATATTTAACTGGATCATGGGTATTTGACCAGCTGAATTATTCTTGGATCAGTGCTGACAATAATGGGATCTCACACACGGAATGCCCATGTGGACAGTTACATGTTGACTTCCCAGCTTCTTGTCACTGTGCAAAGATGAAACCTTGGGAAGGGTTTATCTTTGTCTGAGAGATGCAGGGTCTTAATATAGTTTCCTTGCTCTGGCAGCTGTCCCTGTGGAGGACAGCAAGAATGCAGGAGAGAGGCGTGTTGCTATTTATTTCTTGTTTTTACCCATCTTTGAAAACAATGGATCCCAAAAATGGAGATGGCAATGATGTCCTTCTTACGTCACAGAAAAGCCAAGAACCTCTTCTCTATTTTGAGACATCAAAGGAATCCATGTCCTTCTGGAGTGCATTTCCTTTTCCCAGTTAGTGAAAAAAGAAAACCTTTCCCAATCTTTTGTTTCAGTGGAAGTTACCCAATTCAGAAGCGGGAGTTTGCTGTCAGGGCTAGAGTTTGTAACATTGAAAACACAACAATTCTCAACCAGAAATGCCTTGAACCAACACAAGAGTAACAGCTTGTCCCATAGTCAAAGCTCCTGGTGGTGTTTATGTGCTGAATCAGGCAGAATGCTCCTGCAGATCCAGTTTCACCAGCTCTGTGTGGTGTTTGTCCACATGGAAGCAGCTGGGATGACACCAGCAGATCCATGAGCACCTCCACAACCCTCCTGCTTTCTGCCTGGCCAGCCATCCTGTGTGCCCAGCTCTACAGGGGAGGTTCTGCCTGCTTTGAGGGACGTGCTGCAGCCATGCCTGCAAGGAGCTGCTTGCTTGGACAGCCTGCGTCACCCGAAGAAGGGACCAGGCCCCTCCAGTGACGTGAACACCTCCAGAAACACAGGGAAACTCTCCATTCTAAGCAGAGCATTTAGTGCATGCAGCTTCCATCTAGACCCTGTGGTTTGTGAGGCTCTACCAGGAACTACCCAGCCCTGATCTTGGCAAAAGCCAATACAGCCTAATCAGAGCCTTTTCCAGCTGGCTCCAAACCCATCAGCACCACCAGCCAGCCTTGCAGCATGCCATGCTTGGCCACTCCACTGTCCCTGCCCCATGCAGGTGTCCTGGGAGTTACTGGTGTTGGTTTGGTGCCTACTGGTAGGAAATCCCTTTGCCAGGGTGAGTCCCACCAGCTTGCAGCTCCCAGCATCTTCTGTGCCCTTGGTGTCTCCCAGGCAGCAGAGGGGGTGAGGGATGAGTCTGAATACATCAAGGAGGCAGCTGTGACCTGCCAGACATCCCTGATAATGGGCAGCCACTTTGGAAATTTAACTGTGTTTTGGAGAGCATTCCCATGGGCTACACTTGTACAATAAAAATGTTCCCTGGCCCTAAGGGCAAGGCAAGGCATGGTTCACATCTGAATAGAGGAACTCTCTATACCCAAACTAGCTGCAGTGAAAAGTCCCTGGCTGTGCTGTTCCCTGGGCCATGCCAGGGTAGAGAACGGACCAAAATATCTCTGGAAATTTTATTAGTTACAACCTGTGTACAATTCCAAGCCAGTTCTTGAGCCCTTTAGTTTATTAATGTAGATATATCCTGCATTTGAAGTTAGATCAAGGAGTTTTATTGATCATTATTCTTCCAGGTCCTCTTTGTTTATTCTTCAGTTTTTCTGGCATAAAAGGCTATGGCATTCATGAGCTTGGCATACCAGAAAACATCCCTGATCCAGATCAACACAGATCAGAAAGGGCTATGGGGCTGCAGAAAAATACAGGGGAAGTATTGAGACTGTCTGGTCCCTGTGAGGTGGAAAGTGAGTCTGGCATTGGCCAGGGAATGGCCAGCGAACCTTGAGCTTGTCTCCCATCATGGTGAGAGAGCAAGAGAGGAACAGAGGTGAGGGCTGTGCCCTGCCAGTGCAGGGAAAGCTGCTCCATTTTTTGTTCTTAGGCTGTTCTCAAACACATTTGTCCCATTCTTTCTCTTGTTTTTGTTGCCATAAGGTTAGCAAAGCAAAATCAGCTAATGCCAATTGTTCCCTCTGTCCACAGGACACGGCCACTTGGCTGCTCAAGTTTCCTCCTCTCCTTTTGCTGCTCTCCCTCTCTGAGAGAGGAGCAGCTGTTCCGTGTACCTCTGTCTGGGACATTCAGAGCAGGAGAATGTCTCTTCTCTCATACTAATGACCTTGTCCTTGATTTCTCAGCCTACTTGGAAGGAGAAGTGATTGGACGACATCCATCATTATTTAGATTGGCAGTGGAAACCAAGCTGGGCTAGTTTGATAACTTTGAAAAATACAGACTCCTCAGAGCAGTGCTTCCCTTGGACATGTACATTCTAGTAGCATTTAATTTATTTCTTTAATTACCCTCCAAATCTTTATTAAATATTCCCAGTTCAGTCTGAGCTCTGGTTTGCTTTGAAGGTTCTTGGGATCAGATCCTATCGCCAAGAGAAGCTGGAACATTTCTAGTCATTAACCAAGAACAACTCTGAAAGGGGCTTTGGGACCAGAAATATGGAGATATTGAAGTAACCTTTCTGGTCAAAGTTTGAATCCCTTCTTAGGTAACAGGGAGAAAGTCCAAACTCCCTAAACACAGTGGGCAGAGCAAGGCAGTAAGAGATGATGTCTTGTCCAAGTGGTTCCTAGGACCTGCTGCAAAATACTTTCAGTGGAGTCAACAGGTTTTGAGTCAGGTCTCGGATGACTCTGTTCTGCAATAAACGTAGAAGGATAGCAGTAATTGTAGACCATGGTGCTCATTTTGGTCACCATTATATTATTATAACAGATTCCCACTCCACAAACACACCCTTTCCTCTGCTAGCCCAGCAGCTCTTATGAACCAAACATGCTGTTGAAAGAGAGTTGCAGATAATGTGGTTTCCTTGAGCTTCTCAAACATGTTATAAAACCAGAGGAGCTGAAGTAATCATCATTATTAGTAAGCAGACTTGGAGCCTGAGTCGGAATCTGTGGTGAATATAAACAACCTGTGTTCGTGTGCATCCTCCCTGCCTTTGGTGATGAGTGTTTCACTGTGAGATTAGGGGTTGAAGGCTCTGAGATAATGATTTCAGCTGTGTGCCTCTTAGCGCTGTAAAGCCCACAGAATATTGGAAAATTTATTGCTGTGACTTAGTTGTAAACTCCCTGGAGTGGACAAGGGTTGTGGACCTCATGATAAATAGCACACGCTAATATTTAGCAAATGATAGTGCAGACCACAGAAAAGTGGGACTAGAGGCAAATATATTCCCAAGGGCTGACAACTAATGCAAAGAGCCAAGAAATCATTTATAGTGGGAGGGAATTTCCCCAGGTTCCCTCCTCCATGCGTAAGTCACTGCATTATGGATGCGTTGCACAGGGCCCAGCACTGATCCCTCCAGCACCAAAGTTACTCCTGGCAGGAGTTCAGAACATACAAACTCACAAAGCCCTGCAGGCAGAGCAGACCTGATGTTTTCCAGCCCCGGCTGGAAGGTGGTAGAGCCTATATTTGAAGCAGATGAAAGGGCTTGTGACTAAAGCTTAACTGGTTGTTCGCAGGGCTTCTCTGATGCGTCTGTGCCATCTGCTTCGTGCACAGGGCAGGTATCTTACCAGACCATTTCCCTGTCACCCCTTCCCAGTTAGCCCCTTTCCAGAGAGCTAAAAAATCCTCCATCTTCTTTCACTGAACCAACAAGGACGTATCTGTGCTAGGAATCTCCCTCTGCCTGGGATATGCCCTCCTGGAAGAGTGACATTCCCTGACCGTAAACAGGAATGTGTCATTGCGGGGGATGAGGCACATATAACATGATGTCAGAGGGTGGTGGGTGAGCCCTTCTGGGATCAGGATCACTTGGTGAGGTATTGTACATGCATGGTACAGACAGCACTGTTCTGGTGAGTGCTGTGCCAAATTGTGTCAGTCCTTGAGGCAGGAGGGTTTGTACAGCTGGTAAGGGGTTGGGGTAAGCCGGGGGCTGGGGTGACCTACAGCCTCTTCTCCTTTCTATGGACTTTAAAAGAGGCAGTTGGAAGGTGGATGATGCCAACCAGCTGTGTTTGCCACTTCCAGTCTGGGATGGGGAAGGGCATGGGCAGGGAGAATTCCTGGTGAATGAGTAGAAAGGGAGGGGAGGGAGGAATGAGAGGGGCAAGTCACAGTCTCGAGACATGACAGGTCTACAGTGGATGAGGCAGCTTCCCCTTAATGCCTGCAGGAATTCTGGGTCATTAGAGGGTGATGGATGCCTTAGCAGAGCTGTCTGTCCTGTGGTGATGGAAAATGTCCACCTCAAGCAGCACTGCTGTGCTTAGTCCACAGCTGAATTGAGGAGACCCAGAGGCAGGGGCTGGCAATGCCTAAGGGCTTTAGATGTTACTTTGGGGAAGAAGGTGAAAAATGATGCAGGTAAACCACTGATTGTGAGATGTAAAGCTTTGGTTGCAATTGAATTTGATTTTTCCTTCATTTGTGGGAAATACAGACTGTCAATAATCAGACATACAGTCATGACACTTCTGAGAGACAAGGATTAGAGCTACAGCCTTGGGCTCATAAGGTGAGAATTAAAGTTTCCTGTGTGATTATATGGAAACTGCAGTAAAATACACATAAAACCAAATTGCGAGTCATGCGTTTCAGATGCTGGAGAGGGAGGAATGATGGATAGCCTGTGGCAAAATCCAATGTATGTACGTGTGGCTGGAAAAGATCAGAAGAAGGCATAAGCATCTGATTTAGAATACTTGTAGTGCAGAGGCAGATTCGTAGCATATGTTGAGAGCTTATAGGGAACAGACCATGCAGTATGTGATACCACACGCAGAGAGCCAGCACTCTGGAAACTTCCTTCTCCTGGGAAATAGATCATGGAGCAACATTTATTTTTAAGAGGCACCCCCATGTTTTATGTATTTGTGCTTTCTGTCATGATATTTGATAGCATTGCATTTCATCACTTGGAGACACGCTGCTTGGGAAGGCACACACAGAGTACCTGTACTCTGCTCAAACCCCTTTCCCGTGGCTGCATGCCACACTAGTCCCTTTATTTGGCCATTGTGTGTTCTGAGAGCAAACTGTGTGTAGTTGGGTTGAACTGATGAAGTATATCCTGGGAGAGATGCACTGGAGGAGGACACCATGGACCAATAGACTCAAGGAGCGTATCACTGAGGTGCTCACAAATAGCAAGTCCAACCCTTCCTCCTGAATTCAAAAATAAGTTCACATGAAACCTGTACACTTTCAAACCCCTGTGTGCTCAAATCAAAGCAGCAATGCCCTAATTAACGCCACTTCTGACCCTGATTCCTTACACATAACACAGGGCAGCTGGCTGTCTTGCCTGTGCCCTCCCTCTGCTCTCCCTGACAGCCCTTTTTACGAGCAGGCTGGATCGCTTTCACCTCTGGCTGTGGGTGAGCAGGAGCCTGGGATAGTGTCCTACCTCTGGCTGGAATCGCTGTGACTGGTGGAGGCACATCTCTACCAGTCAAAAATCTCTCATCTGTGATGACACACAAACCTCTCTGTCAATATCTCCTTCACGCTGGATGAAATATCATTTGGCTGAGGCCAGGGGGAGCAACCTTTCTCCTTCAGATCCCTTTTCCAGTGACTAGGGGCTGCTTCCAGGCATTGAACAGGCAGCCAAGGCCTCTTGCTGCTCTTTGCTGACACCATCACTCAGCATCCTCCCGCAGCATAGCTGGGGGAGTGGGAGCCCCTCTGGCTGCTTTCCAGCCACCAACAGCTGCATGTTCCCCTCCAGAGGAGCGGCTCTGGTCCCAGGGACATGGCCCAATGCAGTGGCATTTGGAAAGACCTGCAGCAAAGCAGCAGAACTGGGAGGAAGGGATCATTGCTGGGAGAAGAACGGTGGAAAAGACTACAGGAAGGAAAATGTCAATGAGAGATGTGGTTGGCAATGGGAGAGGAGTGGGAGTGATGGAAAAGGAATGAAAGAGAAAACTCTGAGAGTAGCAGTTCAATCACTTTGTAGATAATACAGGATACTTGAGCCAGGATTCATTTTTTTTTTTTTTATATTCCAGCTCTGATCTGAGTTACTGCAGAAGAATTGTTTTATTGTTCTGTGCCTGACTTTCCCTATTTATGAACCAGATAATGGCCATTAGCAAACCTATAGCAGGTGAGGGCATCTTCAGATCCAAGCCTGGAAGTGTTGACACTTGAGCATTATTGATAGACATGTGGAGACAGGCTGTCTCTGTGAATACTTCTGCAACAATCTTCTTGAGCCTCTTTAAATTTGGCAGCTCCTAGAGCACATCCACCAAACCTGAAGCACCTTTACAAGGTCTGACACTGGTACTTATGCCCTTAACTGTTCTGCCAGCTCATGACAGGTTTTGCAATTTCTGGTGTCATGAGGGGAGGGACCAGCACAGCTCTGAGCACATCCCTAAGGACCAACCACCCATAAGATTAGTCTGCAGCTCCGAAAGTGCAAATGAGGTCTCTGTCTGAACCAGTCCTGGAGGCCTGGACAGACCTGGGTGACCTTAGACAGGTCAATTATTCCCTCTTTTCTTCATCTCTGCATTTAAAAAATGAGATATGAGGATACTTTGCAGAGGAGTGATGAAGGTAAGTAAGGTAAGGAGTAGGATGTGATGAGTTGTATTCGGAGTCCATGGAAGTGCTCAGATAAAAGTTCTCCATTAAGATGGATGCTGTCAGCTGCCATTCATCTGCCATTCACCTCACTGCACTCCACCCTCGGTCACTGATCGTTAACATCACTCAGAGACTTGAAGTGATTGTAACAAATTGTCTGAGATGTGCTGCTTCTCATTTCAATAGGTCTTAGGCAAGACAACAGAAGAAAGTAATGCAGTGTCACAGTGCTGGCAGCAAGTGAGTCACAGATGCTGATACCAAGAGACTTATTTAGTCCATTTTGATCTTTTTTGTCTTGCTTTTCTTATCTCATCAAACAATCGTTGCTGGACTCCACAACTGTGTCTCTGTGAGTTCCTTCCTTAGGACCCACAGCCCAGGCCTGCAGCTCCCTAAAGAACTGGCCATTTTGAAGATCTTCACTGTGTCTTCAGGTTTGTCCACGTCTCTTTTCAGAACCTTAGTAAATGATGAGGTTTTCAGACAGAAGTATTACAGATACAGCTGTGACTGTTGTGTTTGATGTGGGCTGCTGCTTGTGCTTCACTGGCCTGTGTGTGCAGCAGAATGCTGGAACTGGTGGGACATAGAAGGGAGCCAGGGATGTTCGATAGTCTGGTGTTCAGTTACTTGAAAATTTCACATCTTCTGAACCATGGCAGTATTTGGCTTTTATTTTCTCCCCACTTTGCTGTCCCAGAACTGCCCTGGCCAGTTACTTATGCCAGTCTGAGTCACACGGCAGCTGGAACGAGCTTCTCTCCATTAGTTTTTGGAAATGTTTGTGCTTTGAAAGGGTAGGGCCCATGTAGAGGATGCTTCATTTTCGCCAGTTTACATCATTTTCCTGCACAGATATTTGGTTGCTTTTTGGGGTGTGTGTGTCTCCAAACTTCCAGAACTCTGTTGAAACAACTATTTCATGACTGCTTATGGAAATTTGTATTTATGTTTAGTGGAATGACACAAAGAAATAGAGCTCTTTCTTCATGACCATGATCCTCCCCGCTCCCTGTAAATCACAAAAAGTTGACGATTCAAGACATGAAGCTGATCTGGAATCCTGTTCTTGTGCAAGGGTGACCCCATATCCACGGTGGAAAAAGAGTTTTGGTCTGTGCAAAGGGTGTCTGTAGGCACTACAGACAGAAACTTTTTCACATGCTGGATACCTTACTGCTCTTCCTGTGGGTTAGCTGACTTTCACCAAGTTGGGAAACATCCACAGACTGCCATGAGTGGAAGTGACATATTTACCTCGCCTTGTCTCCTTTCATCCCATTTTAGACCTCAAACTGTCTAACAGCATTAGGAGGCCCCACAGAATGAGAACTTGAAGTCAGTACTGCTGGATTCACTGAATCTCTGTGCTATCTCCTGACGCTAACATTAACTGAATACATCAGGAATGGGGCAGAATACAACCTCTGTGAGACGAATTTTTGGGGATATGGGAAACAGGAAAATCTTAGAAGTGAAACTTGGGAAACCAAATCTGCCGGCTATGTTTGTCATGCAATTAGTCAAGGAGCTGGCTCACATAGCTGTCTTTGAAAACCAGAAGAATCAAATGAGAACCAGAGGACAGAGGAAAATATGTTATATTGATCTTTACAAATGAACAGCAGTCATTAAAAGAGTTAGTAACTACACAATAAATTTGGCTTCCACGTCTAGTGAAGGAGTCTAAATAAGGAAGGAAGAAGAATCTGCTGTGCCATGCATTCGCATGGAGCCATTTGTATATTAACTAACCCTCAAGAGAGTTGCCAAAATGGAATGTAAATGATGGAAAAAGGAAAGGGTGAATTTCATCGTCATGAAATACTGGAGAAAAGACTAAACAAAGTAAATCTGTAAGCAGTTAAAGCAAACCTCATGGCTGGTGAAGAAGAGTTTATTGAGTTTTCTGTGTGACTCAGAGCACACTTTAGTTATTAATTTGATTCCTTTAATGGCATGTAGGAAGTATGCAGCCCCTCTACACATGTTGACTTCACCATTGAAAATGAACATGGATGACACACACATAGATTTGTAGGAAGGAAATCCAGACAAAACTTAATCACTTAGTTTGATCCAACTGCAGGCCAAGTAGATGAAAAGAATATGGTCATTTAATCTGTGTAAATAAGACGTCTATTCATGTACTGAGGCAATTAATATATTGCTTCACGAAGACTGAGCTGAAAATTTAATTTAGATTGACTGGAGATGAAGACTATAAAGCAGACTGAAAACAGGCTGGAGGCACCAGAAACACATAGTGATGAATAAATGCCAACACTTGGTGGGAGATACCTCACGGGAACAGAAGGGAACAATGTTAGACTGTTTTTGTTTAAGATTCTTATTAATGGTTTGGAGGGAGGGTTGGCTATGATAGCTCATTGTGGGATGGTGCTCATCTTAGGAGAGATCATGCTTTCCAAAGCACTAGTACTAACAACTTTTGATCTGGCAAACTTGGGATGAATCAAAATCACAGCAAATGGTGCCAAAAAAGTTCAGTCTGGGGACCTTACCCAGAGTCCCAGTGAATGCACCTGTCTGTAGATGTTTTGCCTGGAAATCTCAGTTCATGTGATTCTCTTAGTTTCCATTAGGATTCAGCCTCTCCCACTTATTTATCTAATGTTTGTCCAACTTTGCCTACACTGGATTCTCCACACCAGAGCCTCGTGGCCGACCCCATGGACCTTGGCCTGGTATTTGAACACGTATTGTGATTCTAGCAAGCATCTTGATACTACTAAATATTTCAGACAGAGGGCTGGTGAAGCAATAGGGACCTGTAGGATCTCTGTTTCCTTACTAAATTTACTGTTCTCCAGCCTGTTTCCAGAGGCCTGGGAATTACTCCGTGAAAGCTGAACTTCAGGACTGTCCTTTGGGGAATATCACCATTGCTTTGAGATGGAGATCCAGTCCCTGGAGTCACTGGGTCCCCATTAGCTCTGATAGTGGGTGTTCAGCTGCCCTGCTGAGGGGAGAAGGGCATGGTGCTGGCTGAGAAAAGGGATGGGCAATGCAGCTGGCCTTGCTCGGCACATCTGGGCGAAGGAGCTGGACAGGTAACCCTGTTCCATATCTGGAAAGAAGTGGAGCTGGAAGTGTGATGAAAGAAGTTCAGGGAGGGAGTTAAAGAGAATGCAGAGCAATTTTTCCATCATTTTGCAATTCATTGGCTGGCACTGTCCAGCACTAGCTGTAAGGTTCAGTTATTATTTGTTCATAAGACATTGCTGTGCTGCCCCAGAAGTCCTGCACTCCCATGTGTGTCTCCTGCAAGGCTCAGGAAGGAATGCAGTGAGGTCGTCTGTGCTGGACCAGTTCTGCAAGGCTGGTTCATAGTCCATGGTATGAATTCCCTGGGGCAGGGAGTGTCCTGCTGGGTTTCATTCACAGAGCAGGGCTGCTCAGGCAGGGGGTATAGCTCAATGGTAG
This sequence comes from Melanocharis versteri, assembly GCA_013397845.1. NCBI lineage: Eukaryota > Metazoa > Chordata > Aves > Passeriformes > Melanocharitidae > Melanocharis > Melanocharis versteri. Next base: position 102,726 of record VZTG01005264.1, on the reverse strand, counting down.
AGCATTTGACTGCAGATCAAGAGGTCCCTGGTTCAACTCCAGGTGCCCCCTCAGGTGCTGCTTTTTAGGTCAGATGTTAAAAAACTAATTCTTCCCTGTGAGGGTGGTGAGGCCCTGGCACAGGCTGCCCAGAGAAGCTGTGGCTGCCCCATCCCTGGAAGTGTCCAAGACCAGGTTGGATGGGGCTCTGAGCAGCCTGGCATAGTGGAAGGTGTTGCTGCCCATGGCAGGGGGTTGGAATGAGAGGATCTTTAAGGTCTCTTTCAACTCATACCATTCTATGCTTTATGATTTTTTGTGGTTTTAAGGAAACACACGCAGTGCTTAGACACTGAGTAGCAGGATTGAGATTATGAAGGAAATTAAAGCATGAGCGACCAAAGGGACAAGCTACAGCCAAAAAGCAAGTGAAGATGGAGAGAAGGAGTGAGTGTTAACCACAGGAGCACATTTATTTCAGCCCCTGCAAGAATCTCCATTTTCTCTGTGTAATCTTCTGGTTTGGGTACAGATACCGCAAACTGTGGCAATCTGAGAGTCACAAATGCCAAATTTCTCTCTTCTTCTCTAGTGCTTGGCTGAAGGAAACATTCCTCACATATTCCTGTGCTTATGTGAACATTGGTTGGGGTCTTGAGTGGGAGGAATGACTAAGAACTAAGAATTAATTGCTTGATTCATTCTCTGATTATTCTTTACAAGTATTAGAAAAGGTGTTATTATCTGCTGAAAGATCATTATTTTAACTGTGCTTTGATGAGAACAGAAAACAAGGGAATCAGTTACTCAGTGTGGTCCATTAGTAGTGTATTAAAGACAAATGCAGAATCCCATGAAACCTTTCCCAAAGATGACGTTTATTAGGTTGTAAAATAGCCTCCCACAGAAGCATTTGAAGCCCTGTCACTTAACTGATAAGTTACTGAGGCCAAGAGGCCATAAGACCTCCCTAAATTAATTGCTGTTTGAACTGGAGTGAAACAAAAAAAGTTGGTTTGAAGATTCCCAGTGACTGTAATTATCCCACAACCCTTGCAAAATTGTCAAGAAAACTAGATTTATATCTGTTCTGAATGTCTAGATTTAACTTCTACCTATTGGCCACTACGAGACCTTTTAAGGTTGAAGAAACTTTGTTAGCTAAGTCTAGTTGTCTCTTTGAATACTTATAGTCTGTGATTAAGAAACCTCTCAGCCTTTTCTTTGTAAAATTAAAGAGGTAAATCTTCTCATGTCTTTCTCCAGAATGAGGTTTCCCAATTCTTTATTCATTCTTGGTCTTTTCTCTCAATTATTTCTAGTTTCTTAGTACCTGCAGCCACTAAAATAGGCTCTGAATGCAAGCAGCAGTTGCACCAATGCCAGGCTGGGTTATTATATAATTTCTTTGCTTCTTCTACTTGATTTTACATTTCTAGTACATGCATTATGCTGCTGAAGATGTCTATGTTAAACTGCTTAGATTCTATCCCTTTCTAGGCTTTTTCCAGTTTGCTTCTGGCCTCCTTTCTCATGCCTGAGAAGCAAGGTCTCCACTGTTTAATCTTACATACAGGGCTTTACTGAAATTCTTACAGTTGGCTTGTGTGCAGTTTACTGAATTCCTCTCTGGATTGTTTTGCTTTCTTGTCCTCTGTATTGCATGCTGCTTCCCAAAATTCCACAAACTTACTAAATAATAGTTTAACCTTTTCTTCTGTGTCAGCAATAAAAACATTAAATACCAACTGGTAAGCCAGCATCTATAGGGGGCTGAAAGTTCACTTGGTTAGTGAACACTTGCCATTTACTATTTAATTTGGAAAGGTATCAGCTGGTCTCAAATTAATCTACACTGTACTATGTTTATTTTAAACCAGCCAAGTATATTACTCAATAATCAAATTTGGTGCTTTTCGAAAGCCCATTACCTCAACACTATTATTTTTACCAACCTTGTTTGTGGGCTCATCAAAACGTGAGACTGGATTAATTAATGACTCTTTTCCATTACACGTTGTTAATGTATATTAATTATTTATTTGTCGAGCCCTGTCACAGATGTTCTGCGATTTTGCCCGTGATTGATGTGCAGCAGACAAGCCCACGACGATAGGCCTAATTACCCCTTTTGAATGTGTGTGGTGTATGGAGAGCATCCACTTATTTGCCTCCTCCTAAAATCTTCCCAAAGTTTCAGGAAAGCATTGTGTTGCAGTGAGCTGGAGGCATACATAACAAGCAGCCACTGGATTCCACTAAGGGCTTTTAAATTTTAATACCATTCTAAATGTGTCTGTTGGTTTTTATTATTGTATCATGCTCCCTTCTGAGCAGCTGTTTGCATACAGAACCTCTTGGGTATGTGCTTCTTGAGAAAAGAGACAGGAGGAATCTTTGGGAAGATCACCTGACCTGGTTTGAACCCAACTATGTTATTTTCCATTCTTTTCCTGCACCCATCAGATGAGCATGGGAACATCTTCTGGTAGTGCATTAGGCAAAATGATCATACATCTTTCAACTATTGTTTTTATAACCTTTCCTCTGGGGAAGAGTGTTTGACGTACAGCATATTATTTTCCTAGAATTTTAAGGCAGTTTGACTTTTGTGAAATGTGTATCCTCTTACATATTTTAGACTCACAGCATCATTAAGGTTGGAAAAGACCTTCCAGATCATTAAATCCAACCATTAACCCAGCACTGCCAAGCCCACCACTAAACCATGTCCCTCAAAGCCACATCTACACATCTTCTAAATATCTCCAGGGACGGAGACTCCACCACTGCCCTGGGCAGCCTCTGCCAGTGCTTGACAACCCTTTCAGTGAAGACATTTTCCCTAATATCCAATCTAAACCTCCACTGGTGCAACTTGAAGCCATTTCCTCATGTCCTATCACTTGTTACCTGGGAGAAGAGACTCATCCCCAGCTTGCTACAACCTCCTTTAAGTACCTCTGCCTTTTCCTCATTCTTTGTCATTATGTTGTCCTTTGCTTTCAGTAAAGGATGGAGATTCTCCTTGACCCTCCTTTGGTTGGTAATATATTTATAGAAACATTTTTTATTGTTTTTTTACAGCAGTAGCTGCACTTTTATTTCGCATAGCAGATGCAAAAGAATTGAACAATGTACCTTTAGTGAAATGGAATGGGATTTGAAGTAGTCTGCAGTTCCTAAAGGAATTCATTCCGCCATTTTGATGAGACCCTTTTTTCTGTTCCCATCGATCCAGAGGATCATAGTTCCTAACCATTGTCTTCTTCTGGTCCTTGACTATGTCTTGGAGATGTCCTGAGTGCAGACAACAAAGATGCAGCCACAGAATTCCAGAGTTCTTCAGGAAACTGGAATAGACAGTGGAGGAGAGATTTGCTGTGCCATGATGTGAGAACGGATGAGTTTCTTGCATCAAATATCCCTGTGCCCATACCTGTCCCGTTGTTATATCTGTCTCTCCAGCCTGACATGACAGACATTACTCAAAAATAGCAGTGGATGGGAGCTTAGCATTAGCATTCCCTGTCAGCTCTGCTACTGCCTGTTGGAAAGACTCTCCTTCTCTGAGGCACCGGGGATTTCAGGTTGAAATGTTACAGTGGCTCAAATTAGGAAGGGGGAATATTTGATTCAGGAATCTTAGCTCAGGGTCTGGAACATGTTGGCAAAGCTGAGTTCTGGGTATGCAAATGGGCCAATGATGAATGGCTTAAATCCAAGAAGAGCTGTGTTATAAGTAGAGAGATTTGTGATATTTCTTACAGAATATGACTGTGCTTCTTTGCAATGGACAGTTTTGATGCACACTGGAGTAACTGAGAAGGGTTTGACATCTGATAACAAGTTGGGGTAAAATTTATAGGCTTCAGGGAGGTCAGATAAGTTTTTATTTGTTCATTTGTTTGTTTGTTTTTTAATTTCTGACAGCTTGCTTACATCGTAAGCCCCTTGCTCAAATTCATCACCTTACTAAGGGTAGAAATGCAACTCTGAGATATTGAAAACAACTAAAACTTAACATGACATGACTATAAACTTCTAACTAAACCCTGTAAGAGCAGCAATTACCAAAGTTTCCTATTTGTGAAACCCCTTTTGGTACCGCAGTACAGTTTTCCTTTGCACTTCCAGGTCTGTGATCACTTCCAGTTTGTGACTCAGGATTCATCCTGGTTCAGGAACCCCTGTTCCTGCCCCATGGAGAGAAAATACTCTTCTTGCTGAGCCCCTTGAGTCACAGTCTGCGCTTTCACGGGATTCTCCGTTTGTGCTCTATAACCTCTATTAAAAATGAGAAAGCATCAGCAGTGCTATCCAAGAGAGATGAAGGATTTAATCACTCCTCTGTGTGACCTCTTCAATTTTCAAGAACAGGATCCTTGTTCTCATGTTTTCTTCTACAGCACATATGCCTTGATTTAAGTAATTGTCCATTGAAAATATATGTCACTTTCATCAACTTAGTGCAGCAAAGATGGTGTTGGTATCTGTGGTACAAACTGACAGAAAATCCGTCCTGCTATTAGAAAATGGTGTCTGCAAACACAGTGGCATTTTACTGTTCTTAAAAATTTGCCTGCTTTTGGCTGTGCTGTGGAAAAATAATGCCTGCTGGAGTGTTTCTGCCTCTGCCTGTCTTCTGATTGTGACCTGACATGAACTCGTTTATGTAATGCTCCCTAGCAGCAGTGCTGCTGCTGGAGACAGGGCTGTTCCTGTGGCCAGAGGTAGCTCCACCTCCAATTTTAAAGGTTTTCTGAGCTATTCAGCTTAACAAATACCATGCCAAGAAGGAGAAGGTTTCTTCCTGGTCATATCACTGGCACTGGAAGCCAGGAGTGTTTTACCTCCAACTCCTGTGCCAGGTGAGCTTGCTGAGAAGGGCTGTGTTTGTTCTTTTCTCTTGTTCCCTGTTGCCAAAGGCTCCTTGTTTTCTTGTGTTGCAGTTCCTCCTCTCCTGCAGATTAGGGTGAATATTGCAGTGAGGTGACTCCTGTTTGATAGGTGTCACCATGTGGATTGGGAAGATTTGCTGCCTTAGCTCAGGATGGTGGAGTTTCAATCAGTTGCCTTCACAGGAACATTGCTATGGCAGTCCAAGGCTCTGCAGCTGACATTTCATGGCTTTGGTGTCATCATCCTGCAGGAGTCAGTCTCAATGTAACAGAATAAACAACAATATTTAGTTTCAGGCCAGGAATTTTCTTCATCATTTATTATATTTGTGGAAATCATGACTTCTTTAATGTAGCACAAATCTAACGTATACAAGGAATAGACACCCTCCAGATGTGCTTCCAGGCCTAAATCCAGGTCTAGAAATCCATACCACACTTCATTCAAGAGCAATGGAAAGAGGGCCTGGATACCCCTTTATTTCTTTGAGCTGCCTCCATATTTCAAGAGCCCAGGCTTTGTAGCATGAAACTGTAATTTAAGGATATTCCTTTGCTGATTTCAAGGACTCAATTCTTTGAATTTTAAGAATTAACTGCTCTCGGGGTGGAAGTGATGTGTCAGCTGAAGTCTATCTTAAAATAATCTGCTAGCGATCAGCTGTCTGTGGCCAGACATCTGGCAAGAATCGGATCTGTAAGTCCAACATACCCCCCTGAGAGGAGTTAGACTGCTCCGGTGGAGTGTGTTCCCTGGGACAGCAATTCTGACCCATTTCCATGCCACAGACATGCATCCATGCACAGCAGACCTCAGAGTGCAATGCTGGGCACCAGGTATTCTGCTTGGCTTTTCTCAGATGCTGAAGCTTATTTATAGGCCTTCCCCCCTGTCCCTTTTCTTTCCTCATTGTCTTTTGTTGTTAATTTTCTCTCTCCTCCACTCCACTTTTCTATACGGGTAAAATGACACATCTCAGCTTAGAATTTATGTTCACATGTGCTTGTCTCCTGTTCATGCTCATGATGGCTTAGAAAGCCTGAAGGGAAATTCTGTAATTTAATGTCCATTCATGTGTGTTTTCAGTACTTCCCATTAAAGAGCTACATGCAGAAATGTTGGCAAGAGCAGAGATAACAGAAATGCCGTCCCCACTATTCCATGGAGTACAAAGGCATTACAGGGATAAATTTGCCTTATTTTCTTCAGGAACATCTAATCACTTCAAAGGCTGTCTCTTGGACTGCCCAGTTGTTCTATCTCTGTGTGAGCTGCTGCAACCTGGAATTGGGAGTGTTTGGGCAGACAGTGCCAGAGACACCTCAGCTGTCATTCCAGCCAGGGAAGCTCTGAGAAAGTGCCATGAAACACAACTGTATCCCCAGTTTATATTCCTAGAGAGTACAGAATACAGTATGGTATGGACATGTTTGGGCTGGCTCCCCACGGAGTAAGACTGACACCCACGGAACATCCCAGCTGATGTGCCTCTGCATGGGGTCCATCAGTTCAACCAGAGATGTCCCTGGCATAATTTTGCTGCATCTGGACCAAGCTGGTGCATTTCCCTGCCAAGTGCTGTCCTGCAGCATGACTTCGCAAAGCTTGGTAGGACATCAGCTTGGAGATCTCTCTATGTCGTGGCACAAACCAAATAAAAGCTACAGGGCAGCACCCAAATTTGTATTTCAGTCGTAGCATCCTCAGAGGCATTCAGTGCACTTCTGTCCTTTCTTTCCTAGGCGTCTGTTGTACCTCTGGCTTTCATTGCTTAAGGCAAATTTTGCCTTATTGGCAAACTGCCTCATTTTAATAACCTTTTTTTTGAATTTGCAGTACATAAGCATGGCTTCAGATGGCCAGGGCTGTATTCTGCAGCATAAAAAACCACTGGTAGAAAACAGGGAATGGAACTGATTCATCAGCAACAGCATCTCAAATGCATTGATTTATTTCTTAAGTGCTCTGGGAAATGCTTTCCTTGAAAACCGCAAACTGTGTCACATGTGGATTGATGGATGGGTGGTTTTTGCTGAATATAGAAACCAACAACTCTGTATCTAGAGTGAGTGGAGGTGTGGAGACCTTGCTGACACCTCTGTGACGTAGGATCATTCAAGCAGGATAAGGTCATACTAGAAAATTTGCAGGAATCTCAAAGCAGGATCTGACAAACCTTGCAAGATGAAACCATCAGTGTTTTGGGTGGATTCTCCTTTCCAGCCTCTGGAGCCGACTTCCTCAAAAAGAGGTTAAAGGAAGAAAGGTACTTTAAAGTTCCTCTTTGTAAATGAAATCATAATTGATGGAAAATTAAAGCAATTGATGTAATATAAACCTCCTGGTAACTGGAGAAGGTGCTACGGAGGCTTCCCAGCAGTTATACATCAAGAAACATTCTTAATCTCCTAGATAATGTGGAAAAGGAATGACATTTATTATCTACAAGTCCTCACAAGCTGAGGATGCAGGTTATAAAACTGTATTTGGCTCCCCCTCCTTTTCCTCCTTTATTGTAATCCTTCACCATGGATCATTTTACATCCAAACTCACCTTCATCTGTTATCATACTTCGGTGATTTATCGACATCACAAAGTTCTGATTAATAAGGCTAGAAGGACATCCATCAGAAGAACTAAGAATGTGTGATCATTTCCTCTCAGGCTCTCATTAGCTGTGGCTGTCCTTCTGGGAGTTTTATCTTTGTCTTTCTATTTCCAGACTAAAGCACATGAGGCTTAAAAATAATATCCTATGATTAATCTTTTGTTTCTCTCCGCTTTTAAAACCTTTGGTCAAGATGGAATATGATCTCCATGCTGTCAGCTGAAATAAGTAGAAACAACCCAAACTGTACAAATACACTCTTAATGAATGAGCAGGCAAGTCAGAATAATAGATGGCTTGGTTCAGTCTCCTTCATTCAAGATGGAAAATACAAAGCTCTACAGATAATCCAATGATCATATAAAATATTTGTGGGATAGATAGGAATTACACTCAACAGTGTCTTTTCCGAAAGAGTTTCCTTTTTCTTTACATTGCTTTGGTTTAAAATGACATGAGTTGTGGTGAAATACCCCTCTGGTATTTTCAGGTTGCTGTGCTAAGTGAAGTGGGAAAGGTTTTGTTTCAGAGTTTCTATACTAAGCTCTCTTTTTAATGAGACACTCTTAGGTTAAAAATACCTTCTGAAAGCAACTTCCCACGTCTTTCCTACATTAGTGACAGATTGGAGAAGAAAACGTGGAGTACGCCTGAAAGTGATAAGTTGAGGTTAGAGGTCTAGCCAAAGTCAAGTGCTAGGGAGTTTCAGCTGTAGAGAGCTGATGCTTTGAATTATAATCAAGTGATTAATGTTTCTAATGTAAGTGGGTTTGGGAGTTACAAGGACTTGCAGCAACAGCTTGGATAAGAATGGTGAAACCTGCTTTTAGAGTTATTTTATTTATAGCACATTCATTAGGTTGGGCAAAATGGACAACATGTGCTTATGTGGTTAATGATAAATCCATATGAGGACTAAACTAGTCTGCTGAGCTATGAGAAAGCCATTTGTAGGTCAGATTTTTCTGGAGAGAGACAGACGAGAGAAACAATTCCTATCTGTTTGAGGGTAGGGGGGAGCAGGGAGAGGCGAGAAGAAGAAACCAGATTTTCTCCTTTCGTAATATACATAGGATGTAAATGTTACAAATCTTCATTAATTTTTAAAGGTCATTTGCCCCTGAAGTTTATGTAGCTGGCTTCATAAATACCAAAAATAGCATGGGAAGGAGCAGCCATGCATGGAAAGGTATACAAACTTTTTTTTTTTTTTTTAGTAAAATAGCAGATAATCCAATGTTAACATATGAAGACTGCAAAAGCCAGAAAAGAATACATCTCTGAGGCATTATAATTTTTCTTGTGGGATTCAGACAATCTAGCATGAAATGAAAGGTATTGAAGGAAAAAAAAATAGACTATTCCTTCTGTTTGAATTCACCACACTTTAATGCTGCTGCCGTAAGCAGTTTAAGGTACTCTTTCAAACAGAAATAGTTTCCCCAGGTGAGAGTATAGTTAATAAACCAAGTATTTTGGCACATGGTTCAATGTTGTGGTTTTAGTTACAGATCTGCCAAGAGGATAAAAAAAAATTGGTTCCCCTCCTCTATCCTTATCCAGGGCTGTGCAGGTCCTTCAGCCACAGGTTCCACTGGTTTCCATCAGAGACCATCATGCCATTTGGATTGGAAAAAAAGAAAGGAAATAAAAGCTGGACAAACAAGTAAAAGAAAACCCTTATAAATTTCCTTTATATAGCAGCCAAATGCATGGGCTGTTTCACCCTAGAATCTCAATAGTTGCATGTTGCACATCCTCACAAATAAACAGCCAAAACCTGTCCATTTGCAACAAGCCATTTCCCTTCCTCTGCTCTTATTCCTAGGTAGAAATGGAAATGTGATGTTCATTTTCAGGGAAGCAAGTTACCAAATGAATACTCTCCGATGTGTTCTCCTACCTCTACTGGGTGTTGCTGCAGGTGCTATTTGTGAATGAGCTCAGATTATCAGAACACACTTCCAAAAAAGCCGACTGATTATAGTGAGTATTTTTAGCAAGAGAAAATGGCACCTAGTGAAGATATTGAATTATATATATATATATGTACAACAAAAACAAGTACAGGAAGCTCTTTCAGATTAATTCCTTCTGAAAAGTCATTTATTACTCTCAGGATAGTGAATTAATGACAGACATGGTGGCTTTCCCCCTTCCTTGACACCTTGTAATCCAGAGTGGATCCCTGCTGAGAAGATGTACCCTGGTGCCACACAGCATCTCGGGCTTCAGTGGCAACTGCATCAAAACTTAATGGCCTGATCAGGGTTTACCTCATTTAGAGGCTTCACAAGATGACTTGTTTCTGGCATCAAAAGTTGTGACAACATGGTTATAATATTTATTTTATAGATATGAACTAATCTGGTTTTGCTCTGACAGGTAAACACGTATCTTGTTTTTGGGCCCCTTGTTAGACACTGAAAAATTAGGTGCAGAGATTGAAATAATTCACTAGCCTAATAATCCCTGCGGCAGGAGGGTCAGGTCTGGAGGGGATTCACCTCACCTGTGTTAAACTGTGTTTGGATAAAACAAATTATCCTCCACAAGGGCCAGTCTCTATTAACTAGAGAGAAACAGTACAGATATTTAGCTCAGATCTACCCTTGAGGTGGCTAAGCAGAGTGCAGATTCATCCTCACCCCAGGGAGTGAAACACTCGCTTTTTAAATGACAGTCAAGGGCTCTAGGAATAGATGTGCTCCTTACCTTGGAGAGCTTACAGACAAAAAACAGTGTCTGAAGTGCAAGAAATAAGGATGTTAAAGCTGTGTGGAAAAGTCTGAGACTCACAGGGCAGGCCCGTATTTACCCAAGGCTTCAGGATGAAGAAAAAGTCTTGTGGGTGTTTGGGGTAACTTATCATTCTGAAATTAGCTATATTAAGTTTATTGGTTAAGTTAGTTAAATAGCACTGGGGCCCTGCCACTGGAAAACTTTTATGGTGTTAAATGTCATCATGGTCCCTGTTTATCCCAGGGTGGGGTGCCAAGTCTCTGGCACAGCTTGACCAGTAGCATGAACCAGAGATTGTTCCCAACAAGTGGTTTGGATGGGGCCATTCTCTTTTGGAGGTTAAGGGCATTTAGCCCCCAGTGTGCATGAGGCTGTGCCTGCTGGCCTTGGGACCAAAGACCAGCCCTGACCCTGTTTAGTTAATCTCTTCCTCTTCTAATTTTATTATTTGACCTCTTCACAATCAGAACCATGGGGAAGCAGCTATGGTGTGCTGGGCTCGATACAGGGCTAGCCTTACTCTGAAATAATATGGTGCTATCTAATTCCCTTCTGCTGTTCTCTCTAATCTGTAAAGACCTCACAAATCTGATTTTGGCCTGGTTACCCTAATCTGCATCATGGGCTGCCCGATTCACTGACTTCAATGGGCCACACTGGACTGTGTCAGGATTTGGAGCTGATAGTTGGTTTTTTTGAGCTGGTTGAGCAAACAGATCTGCAAGATCTCTTCTTGACAGTGCACTAGCTCTGATCTGAAAGGAGACACAGCTTTAGACATCTGTTTTAAAGGCAGAACTATTCTGAGCTTATTTAAACTTGATACAAGGCTCTGTTTATATTTCTTTGATTAATTGAAAATAACCTCTCATTAAGGGAGTGACAACTGATACCGTACGATTGTGCTCTAGTCATTCACAGGAGCAAAAAATATACGCCAAAGGTTAGGCAGGTCAAAGCCCTTGTTTGGATCAAAGCACATGTTGAACACTGTATAAATGCCAAATCTGAAAGTGTTTTGTGTTTAAGGTTGAAGTTTGGAGTAAAATGATACTATAACAATAAATCCCTAATTCAGCTTGTTAGGTCGCTACTGCATTCACAAAGGCACAGCAAAGAGAGGGATGCATCTGATGGAGCAACTGGAGAGGAGGCCAAGTCTGTTAAAAATTTACAGTATAGGTGAGGTAATACCACAGCCAGTTCTGGTAGGCACATTCCAGAAAAAACATTAATGCAATGGAAATGGATCTTGAAAGAGTGACAGACACGGTTTGTGGTTTGTCCATAAATCTGCCTTACCGTGAGATACTAAAAAAGCTCAGCTATTTTTATTTATTCAGGACAAGGTTAAGAGATGACTTGTCTGTGGTTTTGTAAAGTTGGGCTTGCATGGCGAGGGAGCAGCAGGCTCCAGTTTCCACTCAGAGCTGCATGGCCCAGCTGCTTTCAACCGAAATATTGGAGGGTCCCCAGCTATGCCTGGGCCTGAAATATTCCTGCTTTTCTGGGGGTAAACTGAGGATGGGCTGTACCTTGGTGGGCTGCAGCCTTCTCTGTCCATGCCTGATCTTCAGCTTCCTGGAGAGACTGATGAGTGATGGCCAGGGTTGAGGGTGGAGAGTGAGGCCAGACAAATCCAGATTAGAAAGGCAGCCCTTCTTCTTGACACGGCGATAGCCACTGAAATAACTTACCTGGGGTGGATTGTCCTTCCCTGAAAGCCTCTGAAACAGTGAGGGATGTGTCCTTGCATGATGTGCCACAATTTGTAATGATTCAGGTGTTGTTTTGGGACACCATTCTGTGGCTTCAGCTATGCAGGTGATCAGGCCAGGTGATGGAAATTATCAAATGTGTGATCTCACCTGGCCTTAAAATATCCCTATTAAATAGGAATATTTTAAAATTCTTGTTTTAGTGGGAATATCATACTCCTATTAAACTGATTGGTAAATGGACAGGTCTCAGTGAGGCCATCTTTAGGCTGAGAAAGGTCAATTTTTAGGAAAAAATCTCTCACTACTTTCATATCTGTGGCTGGAATGGCTATGTTTTTTTTTCCAGGAAAGAGTTAAATCTGAGCTTAGACCTGGGTTCCAACTGTTCCTACAGTTTACTCTATCTGGCAGGACATCTTTCAGTAGGATGAGGAGTGATGCAGCTTCTTCCAAGTGGAAAGCTTCCATTTGACCTTCTGTTCAATCTGCAGTGACCTGTTGTGTGGGCATCTCATCCACCTTTCAGCAGTGGTGTGAGAACAAAATCAGGAAGACGAGGACCCCTTAGAAAGTCCCTATCAAAGAGTTTATGGCACTGCCTACTGCCAGGGCAGGTGGGATTTGCAGAGAGCCTAAAGTCAGGCTAGGTCTGGGCTGCCTGTGAGGACACATTTTAGGTGTTAGGACTAAAGGGTGGTTTAAAAACTGCCACCAAGTACAATAGCTGTTGTCCCCTTGCTCCCAGCATGTAGAGAGGTGTTCAGAGGATTTGCCTTGCTGGAAGGTTAGAGTGGATATTAGGAAAATAATCCAAATGTGTTAGGAATAATGGTATTAGAAAATCCATTGGATTGGATATCAGGAAAAATTTCTTCACTGGAAGGCTGGTCAGGCACTGGAAGAGGTTGCTCAGGGACATGGTGGAGACACCATCCTTGGAAGTGTTCAGAAAATATGCAGATGTGATAGTTGGAGATATGGTTTGGTGAACATGCTGTTATTAGCTGGACCTGGTGACGTTTGAGGTCTTTTTCAGCTTTAATGCCTTTATGATTCTATGATTCTGAAGCATCCATCCAACTTTGTTCAATAAAGGCAGTTTCTTGCATCCATCCAAGCAAAGGTTTGGCTGCACGCTCAGTGCGATGTTCTGTTCCGGCGAGTGGTGCCATTGTCACGTCTCGCGGGTGCCTGGCTGCCACTTGCCGTGTCCCCGAGGTGTGCGGGGCCGTGTGCTCCTCTCCAGGCTGGGCACAGTCCCCGGCAGCCCCGGCCCATCCCCTGTGTCCTGGCAGCGGCTCCCGAAACCCCGGGCAGAAGCGCCTGGGCTCCAGCGGCCGCAGCTGCCCCACGGGGTGCAGGGGTTCCCGTGCTCCTGCCTGCTGCCCTCGGGCGCACGCCGCAGCATTCGAGAGCTTAGGAAAGCCAGGAAACTGCTGAAAATGGCATTTTGCTCTCAGTGTCTAACATCATCGCACCGCTCCTGCTCAAATAAATAAACTCTGATGGGAATCCCCTCCCTACCCCCCTTCACTCCTTGCTTTAATAAAACTTGTCACAGTGATTTTTTTTTTTCCCAGTCAGCAGATTTTTACGCTGGTTAATGAGGGGGAAAAATTTCTCTTCCCCCCCCCTCCGCCCCCAATTGCCTCCCCTCTCTTTCATGTCAGGGGCCAAGTTTGGATTGGAGCCTGGTGAAGTTTCTGTGTCATTTCCTGTTGCTGCCCTCCCCGGCGCTCGCTCCGCGCTCGCTCCGCGCTCCAGCCCTGCCGCTGGGCGGGCGCGCT